>VXBU01017259.1:4489-14748 GCA_013400315.1 Bombycilla garrulus
TTTTTATTTTTTTTTTTTTTTTTTTTTTTTTTTTTTTTTTTTTTTTTTTGTCGTTTGCAGAAATTTGTGGCATCTGTGAGAGGATAGCAAATGATATGAACAGCATTCTGTTTATGGTGAGAAGTCTTTATCAAGAAGGAAGACTTTATATAATTTCCTAGCTATGTCAGAATTTTATTCCTATCTCTTTAGGATTGTTTTCTTCACACTCAGATCATCTCAAAACAAACTCTGAAGGCACTAGTCTCCACTGACTGGGACATTTTCCAGGCACTCACAGTTCTGTTTCTGTTCAAATTCCTGATAACTCTAATCTGACCAATGTACCTTTTTTCAGTACATAAAAAAGGCAAAATTGAGGGGAGTTCTTCTTGTAGCCAATGGAGAGAAATGGGTTCCAAGGAAGGTCATTTTAAAATACCTAAATCCAAATGCTAAAACTAGACAGTAGAAATATTTCAGTAAGCATTCCTTACCAAATTTATTGAGTAATCCATCTGATCAGAGGTGTTTGGAGGATGTTGTACATTCAAATCAGTATTATTCCAGTAAAATAACACTTTCACTGTTTTTAATTATCACTTATTTAATTTTTAATTACAGTATATCTTATACTTCTTTAAAAAGTTTGGTAATTATTGTGGAAAGCTGTGTGACAAGTGAGAGATTTGTTGTAAATTATGGATGTCAAATCTATTTTTGTTTTGTGAAAAACAAAGTCAAGGTTGACTGTGTGAGAAAAAGGGTCGAAGGGTACCACCCCATGCTCATGCTGAGCCTTCATTCCCACTGTGAAATGAGTTGTGCCTTGATGAAGTCAGAAGCTCCTGAAGAGCCTTTTGGCCCCAAACTGCACAGGCAGGTCCAGTTCACAGGCAGTTTACGGGTGATTTGAAGACAACACCAACAATTTTAAAGTTCTCTCCAGAAAACTTTCTGGATGTAATTAACATCATGGGAAATGTGAAAGAAGTTTCTTGTTGATGTAGCCCTATGCTTTGGGGTCAGAGACAGAGATATGCAGAACATCTTGCTCCCCTTGATAATCTGTGTGATTCTGGAGGGCAGAAAATACATTCTACTGGAAATTTGGTCAATAAGCAAGTACAGTGAAGATTGCTTTAAGATTAAAGAATTCGATTTTTGAACAGAAAATCTCTTAGTAAAAAACAAAAAGCTTTTTTTTGTTCTTTCTAGACAGAACTCTAAGCCTTTCAACAGATTCTCCTTCACAGCACTATAGTCATATCTTGTGTGACTATAGTAAAACATAAAAGACAAAAATAAAATGAAACAAACAGGAAAAAAAAAAAAAACACACACACACACACAAAAATATCAAACAACTGTGCAGGAAAGAAGGGAGTTGAAGTATAGGTCTGATTTTTGAGGCATCCCTGATGGTAAAGAAATTCTTTGAATCCTTTCACTGTTTGATCAGCCAGAATTGGCTTAGAAAATAGTATGGGAAGACTTATTTCTGGATGCATTCCTATTTCAAGGTAAATAGATTAAACATTGCTAATAAAAGCTTTCCAATAAGCTAACTATGAAAAACCCCTACAAAAGGAATGAAGGTCTATTGACTATGCTGAGGAAGCCACACAGCCTTTATGTATTTTTCCAGGAAAGTCTGCTTGCTTAGGCACAAATCCTTACAGTTTGCATTCATGACAAACATACTGCATGGACAATGTAGCATAATAAAATATCTGTTTTAGATAGTAGAAGTTAAAACAAAAGCAAAAAAAGTTCAAAAGTTAAAGCAAAGGCATTAACGTGATTGTTACATTTCCAGTTCCATACATTTAAGTCATGAATTCTATATAGCTTCAGACATAAATTAATCTGCATAGAAGTTAGATCACATTATACATATAAGGAAAACTATGCAAAAAACTTCCAATGTAGATTGAATTACATTTGTTAGGCTTTGTGAAAGTCAGCTTCTAATGCCAAATATCTTTTTAATGAAGTAGCTAACATTAAAAAAAACATAGCTTTCTCCCATTCCTCCCCTAAAGTCAGCCCAAATTGCTTTTCTATCAGTCATATGTTTGTAGCATTTTTCATAAAATTAATATAAAAGCAATTAATATGATTGATAAGGGCAGACATTATTAGAATCCTCCATTTCTCATTAACTTGCTGTACTTCATGGCACAACAGCTATGTTTTCTATTGACTTTTACTTCAATATTAAACTGTTGGGGGTTTTCTTAAGACTGAATATGTTTCTTAAAATCCTTTGAAACCATTCTCAAATTTCTTCAGAGAGTAATTCTTACTTTTTAGATCATATGTTACTCTGATTCTATATTGCACTTGAACAACCTTCATCTTCTTCAGTTCAGGAATGGACGGGTAGTCAAGAAAACACAAAAAGCTGTCTTTAACAACATTTATCAAAAGAAGTAAGAGAAATAGCTGTACTTTTGAACTGACACAAAATTTTGAGGGAATAATTCCACAATATTCTGCCCACCTGTAGTACTCACAAAAAGCATCACGTAAGTGTGCATTCATCAGTATTCTGTAGGCACTTTAGGGTTTAAAAATTTTCTTGTTACTCAATGACACAGGAGCATGGTAATTTGAACCTTTTGATCCTGTCTACATTAAACACATAGAAATGTTAGGGCATTTGTAGATAGAGGAGAGAAACACATTATTCCTTTTAAAGACAAGGGGAGCTGAAAGAATTTAACTTCTCACATGCCATGTCTGGTGCCGTCCCGCACCAATTCAAAACCTCATGCACTTTGAAAACACTGCTAATTAATAAATGTAAGGAACCTGACATAAAAATTAATCTTTATTTCAGAACTCCAATCGTGAATTTGGAAAATCTCCTGAAAGGTCATTTGGATCAGTACTTCTCTGAAATCATACCTTGTTTTGTCTAGCAGCCTTTAGTAGAATACATTAGACTGGTAGCCATTCTTGGACAGAAAAATGGACCTGGACATCTCACAGGAATGTAATTTTTCAATCTTACTACATTCTATCATCTCATCTTCTGGTTCTGACATGAAAAAGCAGTTTAGAAAAATGAGAGATAATAATTCCATTAAAATGCACTGTTTCAGAAACCCTACAAGGTATTATTTTGTTTAACTCTGGATTATGGATTATATTGATTTTCCCCCCTCAATCCAGAGGTCTCTAAGACCTCCCTAAATATCTCTAAGATATTTATTCACCTACTGGGTTGCAGTGAATACAGACAAGCAATGGAAGCAGAAAAGGTATAGCTTGATATATGCTTTTTATATTTTCCTTTAAATTTATGTTAATATGTCAGAGTATTGCCCCCAAAGGAGAATCATTATGATATAGTCAGAGACAGCTAGATACTGCACTTAAATTTGGATCATATTATGAGTAATCTTCACTTAAATGAGTGCATTTATAGGTATATTGCAAACAATTTATCATCTCAGAAATCAATGAAGGAAACTACAAAAAAAGCTAAAGCAATTTTTTCCTTCCAATTCCCATAATATATTTTTACTAAAATAAAGAAAATAAAAATTTTCAGTTAAGGACAGCAGGAGCTTGTAATATATAAAGGAAGAAACATTTTTTGAAACTGAATTGGTCTTCATTCTATGAAACTGAAGAGGTTAGTAAATGGCTTATAATTCAGACTTAGGAAAAATGAAAAATGTTTTTTTCAAAAATATTAAAGGCTGTTTGTTTTCCTAGAACTCTCCCTGGAGCAAGAAGATGTCACTTAAGGTGATGGCTCATTTTATTCTCATCTCTTCACAGTCGCATGAGATTGGTAACATTAGGATCCCTCCTACTTCATTCCTTCATTCCTAAAATCTCAGAGGAAAGACCTATGCCTTTCAGATTTAACTGAACTGACTTTCCTGAAGGAGTTTGAAAGGATTAGGGAGGCTAACAAAGAAAATGGGATTATGGTTTAGTGTCTGGACGTATGGGTAGTGAAGACTGCTGTAATGTAGCAGTCTGAGAGCTCCATGTCAACATGCTGCACTCTACCTCCTGGTCATCCAGTTGGGCCAGCATGTTGCTGTCTGCCAGATGGGGCTCAGAGTGCGAGGGACACCATTGCATTCAAACATGCCTCTGAGAGACGAAACTGCTTGCACTTTTGTTGGCAAGGTTGATAACTCTCCTTTCTCAGTGCAGATGCTGAATGGATACTGCATTTCCTGCAGTGTAATAGAGACATTTGGAGAGAATACTAATCCTATGATAAATTTCATCTAATAAATTCAAGGTACTGGAATGCAGCTGGTCAGCTGGGCCAATTCATGTAAGCAATGTTTGAATCAAATGCAATCAGAACACACTGACAGTACTTAGAAAAGTCAAGTGAGGTTCATAGGATCAAACCCACTAGACTGTAATACACTTTCATAAGCTCTTTATGAGCCCTAAGTTCTGAATCAGCTTCAGACTCACAGCTCACCCTTCTATGTTTCCTTAATTCTTTACAACACTTCAGCACAAAGGGAGAATTTTTTTTTTTCTCAACTATAACACAAGTTTAGAAACAACCTTTACCTAAAACCGCAATCTCAACATTGCTTTTAATTATGCCTCACATGAGACTGGAATGGAGCTGTTGTGTACAGTGATCAGCTTATGCAAGAGCACCCCCTGGATAAAGCAAAAAGTGAAATAATTTCCTCCTCGTTATTTGTTCAGGTTATTTTGGCAAATTCATTGTATTACTTTGAATTGGCTTGTTTCACAGAATTGTTTTGATTTTCCTGAGAATCGGGTTTTAGTGTGCGTATGTGTGTTGAGGGACAGGCAAGAAAAGAGGAACAGTGCTTTGCTGTTCATGTTCATTGCACACAGAGACATGATAACCATTCTACAGAGTTTAACAGAAAAAAATCTGGGTGTGGTACTATACACAGAGAACAAAGCAGATAGACCTACCCCCATGCAGGGAAGTTTCCCAGCCTTACTTCTTTTCTCAAATACTGAGGTCTTTGAAGGGTTCTAGCTGCTGTAATTGGCAACACTCACAATAGCATATTAAATGCAGACATGGAATAATCATTGTTTAGTTGTTTGCATGCACCATAGCCCAGTTTTGGCCCACACCAGCTCATGTCCTCAGACACCCAGACACAGTTCAAGGGTTAGCAAGGACCACAGATGGTTCCCACCGAGTTGCAGGGACACAGCTGCTCTTTAGGGAAAGAAAATTTAATTGCACAAGCTGGGCTATGCTTCTTAGTCTCAGGCTGGACAAAGTCCTCCAAGATAAATCAGTTAATTATCAGCATTTTACAGAATAAAATAACATCGCCTGTTAGTAAAGTACTAATCTACCAGCCAAGAGATTTGGGTTCATACCTTTGCTGTACAAAGAACTGCTAAGTTCTCAAAGATGTTTATGATTAATCATTTTCAGCAAAATTAAGTTATTTGCTTACATTTGCATATCTCTATATATCCATTCCTGGAAAGCAAAGTGGGGACAATAGCGATTCCATATGCCAATGAGCAGAAATATTAAAAAGTGCAATGTACTAAAATCCTGTGGTCATGGGCACCATAATACTTCAAAAAGCTGAAGTAGTGTGCAGTGAGAAGATTGTTCTTTAATCTTGTTTCCCATTTCCTCATGTTCTAATCAGATTATCTGCCTATTCCTTTGAGAATTTGTAAAACACAGCCTTCTGAGGATGCAGAACATACATGCAATGCAGCATGAAATGCATAGAACATTAATCTTGTTTAAATACCTATCTTATCCGGTAGTAAAAAGTTTTACTGATTGCATTGACTGAAATATCAGGAAGAGCTGTGTGAAAAATACTGTACAATTTTAGAGGAGAAAATAAGAAAATTACTGTTTATGTTTTTAACATTTTTAGTTATAACATGCCCTAATTTAAATGAGAAGGTGAGGACTTTTTTCCCAGGCATGTGTGTTAAACTCTGGAAAGTAAACACCTTAGACTAAACTCATCTGAATTACTTACAAAGTCACTTCAGCATCTTTATGTATCTCTGTCTTGGGCAGCTCAGTGTTACATAGATATTGAACTATGCAGGACCAGGACCTCACTGTTGTTCAAATAATTGGGATTTTTTTGTTTGTTTGTTTGTTTCACAAATTGATAAATGTAAATAAAGATCGGTGACCTTCTTCAACATGTTCATCTTGCAACTGTGATACTTAAAGTAGTTTCTCATTTCTCAGATATGAGGCATATGACCACACTTGCAACATTTAAATCCTTGCATAGTATGTGTCCTTGATACCTCAGTTAAGTCACAAAAAAAAAAAAAAATAAATCCATTGTTCTTGTAAGGCATAGGTGGAATCACCAGATACCAACACACATTCCTTTTTTAGGGATGTTGTATGATTAAAAGGGAATTATACAGAAATAGAGTGAAAATAAAATACAATTTGAAAGAACAGTTGTCTATTGAGAACAGAAATTTTTATTTGAAAGTTATTATCTAGTATCCAGTAACCGTATTTCTCTAGGCCCATAATGAAGATGTACATAGTGGGAGTGCAAAACTTTACAGCCACTGTTTCTAAGTAAAGATAAGGCTATTTCTAAGCTAGGTATTATCAGAAATGTAGCAACTATGGCTACTAGGTGCCATTGTGGTACTCAAGTAGAGTTTGCTGTCATTCTGTTTCCATGTTTTTATTTTCTATTTTAGGTCCTTAGTTATCCTTTTTCTTTCTTAGCTTAGCTACGGTGCCTCAGAGAGGATACCATGTGCACTAGATGTAACAACAGAATATGGTGACTTGTTATTTATTTTCAAACAATACAACAATCAGAATTCTCTCAAAAGCTTGAAATGTATTCTAAGTACCTCCGATACTATTTTTAAGTATTGTCTATAATAACCAAGCATAGTTTCAAGGGCTTTTTCACTATTTTAGATGTCTTTGACATAATGAGTCATGGCAGACCTGTTTTATATAGCACACAAAATACTACATGAGATGCAACTTCAGAATATAGTATTTGCCTTGTTTTACTTAGACAAAGTCCTCACATACAGGACCTACCTTTCTGTCTCAGTATACTCTTCTTTAAAATGCCTGGTTAATGTAGAGAATAAGGACACCTCCAGATTTATCTTTCTCTGGACTGACATTCCCAAGCATCTATTATTTAACTTTCTAATATCTCTGACACTTGCTCCTGGGTATAACAGTCTCATTATATTTTTTGGCCTTCAGGGCATCTATCTCTTTCCAGTAAAATTTCCCGTTGATGCCTGTTTCCTGGTAGTCTGAATAAAATAGAGATTTTTTATTGTTGTTGTTTGAAAGTTACAGAGGTGAAGTAATTTTTAGGATGGAGGGTATGTAAGAGGTTGCTTTTTATAGTGTATAACAGAGAGGTTAATATATTTGACTGCTGATGCTGTAAATCATAGGAGTTACCACTGCAAGTCGTGCTTTTTCTTTGCTTACTTTTTTATTTGACAGCAATTGGCAAAAGTGTCTAATACAGACAGATCTTATTGTCCAGCCCAAAAATTTTCCTTTAAATACTGCAGAAATTTTGGCTATATTGCCATGTATGCACACACACAATCATATAGATACATTGAGACATGTTGTGTGGGGAATGGACACATCACACCTCATTTGCTGTGGATAATTTGTATGAAATTTCTTGCTTGACAGTAAGCCACTTACATAGGCAGGTTGCTTACCAACAAGAAATACTATGCTCTTTTTTTTCTTTGGATAAACAGACCTGCTGGTTCACAAATCTAAGTAAAGCAGTTTAATCACAGTAATGCTAAGAGAAATCTGTGTAACAATTTAGATCTCCACTGCTGCAGGTGTATGAGGACATGTCACAGTAATGTGAATTTTTTCAAGGACAATTGCACTGCCTGTCATGTTTGCTCTCACAAATTCTGAAGAGGTATTATGCACTCTCAGAATAACTCAAAAATGTGTGCGCTTGTCTTTGGCTCGATTATCACAGTACATGTACTTACTGCATTCTGCTAAAACTTCCTCATACAAAAATAATTCACAACTGAAATGCCTCCTTCTGGTCAAGGTTTCCTCATCCTGAACGCATGCTTAGTCTCTCCACTCCACATTCATAAATAGTTTGAGAGACTTCAAGCATCTGAGGTCATTGTGCTTCACACAATTGTTCTTTGTTGTGCTCTGTGAAGGAGATTACATGAGGGCAAGCTGGAATTCCTGGATACCATATTTCTCACTATTGAAGGGCTATCTCCTTAAATAAAAAAAGCAATAAGCCTATCTGAAGTGACCTTGGCAATTGTTCATGTAATTTATGATGTTGTACAACTAGATGCAAGTTCAAATCAAGCAGTCCAGTAAAACTAAAAGGATCACTTTCAAGTCTGATAATGTCTCTGAACTGGGAAAAACTGCTAGATGAAGCATACATTTTCTAAAATAGTGCTCTATGCACCAAAAAATGTATTTGATTAGTATTATCCTGTGATTTGACCCTTTCTGTTTATGTCACTGCATTGTCATAAATTGCTGAGCTGTTAATCCCTGTGAGTATCTTAAAGTTAAACATATGTAATGGAAGAATGCTGCTCAATAGGGGTAATTCTTAATAAGTAAAGCCAAAAAGTAAGTGCAAAGGATCTCATTATTGCTGAATTAATATTGCTATTGCAGCTACTTGCTGGTAGATAATGGATAAAGTATTCAATACCATATTATAATAATAGCAATAATAAAAATAATGAATTTAAAAATATAATAATAATCCTCATCAACTTCTTAAATTTCATTTCACGACTTTCAGCATGATGAAAAGAAGACATAAAATGGAATGCAAGGAAAAAACCTCTATCCTCCTCTTTTAAAAACCTTTTCATGTCATTCATTAGTGAGAGAGTTAGGAGATCTTTAAGCTTCCAGGACGCTAGATTTTGGATAATAAGATGGCGGATAAAAGAGGGAAACTATAAAAGCAGTGGAGATGAAAAGCTGTCAGAGAGAGTGTTCTTCATCCTGCACTTCAAAGAATTCTGTAGGAATAAGTATGTAGGAGTAAGTATGTGTTGTGGCTGCCACTGGAAGATTTTCTATTTCAGCCTTCTCTTTAATAAACACCCAAAACTCTAGGCTCAAAGTCAGAGCACATCACACTTGTGCATGTAGAGCAGCCAGTGATTTGGACCTAAGCTAGTTTTAAATATGATCTTACACTGTATTTTACATTATAATGAAGAGAACAAAATATATGGACCAACAAATACATAAAAGATTGAATTCTTCCTTCCCCTAAATGTAATTTTGATAAGGAATTGAGTGGCTTCCTAGTGCCATAGTATCACAGGCCTGGCAGGCACCACTCAGCCATTCTCAGCAGACAAGGTCCTCACTCAGGGCCAAAAAAATAAATCTTCACTGAATATGGAAGCTATAGTTTGCATTATCTTATTTATGTTTCTATCTACACAATGTGATAAGGTCTGTCATGGGTTCCAGCACTTGGCATTTTACTGACAATGGATGATAGTTTGGATGGGGCCTCAAGAGAACTCTCCATTTTTATCCACACTTAGAAAAAAGGAACGAGAAAGAAAACTTGGCAATAGGTTGTTTTTGTGCATGTGGAATATATTTGTGCAGAGCTAAACTTTGTAGTAAAGACTTTTGTCAAATATATTTGACAAAATATAGGGAATTAGCCACCATATATCCAAAAGGGAGACAGGATTTTTTCCCTGTAATGTAATGTAATGTGAATTACATCCTTGTATTTCTGTTGTAAATATTCATTATTTTAAATATGCATTATGTGTTTAACACACAACTTAGGCTGCATGACACTTCAAGAAGGAGGAGGGTCACTTCTTTCTGGTCCTCATTCCATCAAGTTCATGACAATGGAGTCAGAAAAACCCTGTAACTTGTTAACTCAGCTACTATTCCTTTTCTATGGTCCTAAATTACCACTGAGAAATATTTTTTCAATCACTTTCAAATAAGAAAATTGAAAGCCTATTAATTTAATATAAATGTATTTCAAACTGTGACTTTTTTTTAATGAGAAAGACTACAATGTCAACAAACATTGTTTAAACAAACATAATTTAAAATTAGAAAAAATTTTTACTTTAATTTTATTTTGAAGCTATTACTTTGCTTTTATAACATAAAATGTAAAACATTTAAGAAGGTGAAGTCATCAAAATGCATAATTTAAACTGACTAGAAACTGTCATATTTCTTTATTTAGTTAAGCCACTAAGCACCTTGCCTGGATGTT
>VXBU01017259.1:14786-33387 GCA_013400315.1 Bombycilla garrulus
AATTTTGCCATGAGCACTGTGTTTGACAGGTGCTTGAAATTTTACTAATTTCAGGCTGCACTTAAGGTGAAAGAGAGGTACAACCATAGCATTTTTTAATGAAGGTCTATTTCTTTACAGTTAGCAATGTATAAAAACATTGTGTGTATTTGCTGTGTTTCATGAGATTACAGCTAGCTGTAGTGCTCCAGTAATGTATCTGCAGAGACCACGAGACAAGCAGATGCTGGGTTAATGAGATCTCCTATGGAGCATGGTCTGCAGTCCAGCATCCACAGGAAGTGCAATGAAAGCGGTATACATTATAATTTAAATTAAATAAAATGTATTTTACTGCTTTAAACAAAGTATTTCCATAGGCATTTTAATTTTGTGTCCTTCTAAGCCAAACAAAAGGCAGAAGGAAGCAGCACCTTAAATCATCCTCTGTGAACCCCAGCACAATCAGCGTATACGTGAAAGAGCACAAAATAAAAAGCCCAAGAAAGTCTCAAGGATTAAGATTGAAGAGCTTTCAATAACCAGTGTAAACACAGACTTTTAAAATACAATAAAGCATTCACTGGAGTTGGCATCAACAGTGATTTGGTACAAATTACCAGCAAACTGATTGAGAGCTAAGTATCAGCTGCTGGTTAGGCTTGTAAATCCAGACTCCAGTTTACAAGCTAAAGAAGTACTTAAAGAGTTCAGAAAGGTTTCAGTCTATTCTGATATTCCCTTAACAACCAATGTACCTCCCTCTTGTTCTTGGATTTCTGCCCAAGAAGTGGGGGAGGAGTTTGACTTGCCCAGAAGTCTCTAAAACCTTCCCATCTGCTAACGTCTATTGTGTTAGACCTTCGCTTTAGCTAAGTTCTATTGTCAAACATTTTTCTAGGTTTTCCAGTTTTCAACAGCTATTCTCTTTTCCCTCTCATTTGAGGAAAGATAACATCCTGTCCAGTCTCAAGTAGGGAACCCCCCCCTCCATGCATGTGTGCATTTGAGCATGAACACTATCCAATTCTCAGCCCTTGACAAGTACTAGTGTGGATTTTTAAGCAACTGTAATTGAATTTGAATTGAACTCTTTGATTCAGGTGTTGGTATTACCCAGGAATTTATCAGCACCCTTTTAGCAGAGGAGAAAACAGAGCAAAACACAGCATACCCTAGTCAGAAAGAGGATAGAAGTGAAGTTCTGTGTACATATAAAATTCATAGTTACAATCACAGAACCAGTCAGATTTTTTGTTGAAGTAGGCTCTAGAATTAAGAGGAAAGAAGTCCTTAGAATAATAAATCTACCTTCTTCATGAGAAACTGATTTCCTGTCAGTTTCTTTCTCTGCTTTTTTTTTCTGATTTTTCTTCCCTTCTGTTGTAGGTGATGCATCTTTTGAGGAAAATGCTAAAAGTTGGTCTTGCCATAGAAACAGTTTATTGATGTTAGATTTCTTGCTGATGTGTTACCAGATATAAATGCTTCAGATGTCCAGAGGCTGGAAGAATCCTGACAATGTTTTCTGATTGTCCTGAGCTTAATTAAAGTCAGTTGGGGATTTTCATGGTAGGGGATCCAAAACTGTTCTGCTGCCATCAGGTTTTACAGCCCTCTTCTGCATGGAAGTATTCATAGTGATGATTAGACAAGCCATATAAGTTCATCTATAATATTTCTGAGTAATGAGGAATCATACAGAATTTTAATCTCTACTTTCTGAGTACTCCTATGACAATTAGAACTTACCGCCTCTTAGTAACTCAATAATAAACACACTATCATAAATTTTTAATCACGGGAGCATTCACCATTACATTTACTTGACAATCAGAGAAATGTTGAAAATGAAGGCTCAGATTTAACCTATATAATATGATGTACTTAACAGAAATATATGTCTTATGATTGTATCAGTCCTATGCTATTTACAGGCAGTAAAAGATGGGTTCCAAGCCCAGAAAGGGTTTTGGTTCGATACAATATTTGCCCATATAATCTCTGATTTTAGACTGGATGGGACTCAGCCAATGCCCTTTTTCCTTTGAGATTAAAATTCTACTATGTGATGCAGTGAAATTAATTTCATGACATTATTTCTGCAATGTCCGAATAAATTACAGCAGTCTTTACTTGTCTGCAGTGTAGGCAGTCTGAATACACATAGAAATAGTGTGCAGAAGATGTGAGCAGCCCTGAGGAGATTAGCTGGCTTTCTCCAGCAATAGTGAGGTTTACGTCGGTCTGTATCATGTAAGGCAGCTTTCCCCAGGTAATAGTGCTTATCAGCCACATATACCATCCTATCATGTTCTTGGGACTGGGAGTTTTTTGTTGGTTTTTAATGTGCATCGTGGAATTTAATTAGATGTGAGGACGCTTGGCTATCTGGATTATTAAACGGAGGAATTTGTGGGAGAGACATGAAAGAATCAGACATATAAAAAAAGCACAATGCACAAGGTACAAAATATAATTAAGTATAATTAACAATTGATGTCAGTAAATGAAAAACAGATTTTCCTGACAGACCTGTTCAGCTCTTTAACTTCACAACACACAAAATAATCCATATTTTTCCTTCCTAATATTACTTTGAGAATTGAAGAAGGCAAATTAAATGCAAAAATATATCATTGTAACCATACACATTTTACAGGCCTTTCAATCAATAAAACATGCATTTAGACATTGTAAAAATATTTTATTCTCTTTAAATTGTTTCAAATAAAAGGTCCTAGTGATTCAGCCACTGAACCCCAAAAACTAGATGAGTAAAAGAAGACAAAATACAAACATAATATCTGAGATAGTAAAACAAATATGAAGTTTGTAAAAACTTCTGGACAATAGGGTCAGGATTTCAATATGGTATTGAAAGAAATGGAAAGTAATTCCTAAATCCTTCAATATGAAATTTTCCAAGACAATAACAAAATTCTGTATCAGTAGAAAGAAGCAGCCAACAAATGACTGCAAAAGGCAAAGACTCAGACAGTCAAAGATACCACAAAAAAGAATCTGAAAATACAGTGTTCCTAAATGTAGGACAAGTCAAATTTATACTACAGGTAAGGGTAGTTGAAAGGCTTGAGTCTATTCTAGGGTGCGTACAAGCCCAAGAAAGGCAGCTACTCCAGTGCTGATTGAGTTCCAGTGCTGATGGAGTCTTTGCTTCATGGGAGATTTCTGTGAGCAGTCCAGTTTTTGTACATACAAACTACCTTAGAGGAAAATACAAATGCAACAGTATTGATGCAAGCTCACTCTTTACCTATACTGTGGAATGGGAGAAAGTGCATGTCTGCCTTGGAACACTTCTGAGCCCAAATAAATTTTACTGGGTCTAATTTTAGACTCTGCTTTTCTGACATGTTCATATGAACTTTTAAACTGGGTTGGGTTTTTTAATGTTTTTACTTTTGGGGGAGAAGAGAAGCAGAGGAAAGTATATCTGTCTATAATGCGAATATGCAACAAAAGATATAAAGAAATGTAATATGAAATAAGATAGATCATAGGTGGATCGCTGACAGACTGCATAAGGTTGAATAGTCACTGGCAGGACCCATCAGACTGAAGTGGTAAGTAACATGCCAGTAAAGGAGAGAAAGGCTGGTAAAAATCACTAGGAAAGGAGAGAAGAATACTAATCAGAGAAGGGTGGTAGAGAAAGTGAGTGCTTTTAAGTCTGTAGTCACGGCTGTCTTACTTTTCACTAAGAGCAGCAAGTGGTGAGATGTAACAAATCAAACATATGGCCACTACCTCTTCTGGAAAGGGAAAAGATGAAAAATGCCAGCGTCTTCTAGATGAAGTTGCATATGATTCTGTAAACAAGATGAATATTCCCAAAGGAGAGTTTGACTAGAATGCTGGCTGAATATGTTCCTCTTGCAAACTTTTGGCTTCTTTAAATACCTCTTAAGTCACCAGCGGCATATTCTCTTTGTGTCATATCCCAAGGACCCCTTCATTTTCAACAGCAGAAGCACTCATAACCATCTTCATTTGGCACTTTTTTAGGAATACCTCTGAGGGAGAACCTTGTCTTTCTTATTTAAATTTTCCCTTTCTGCACTTGTGGACAGTCCAGGACAGCCCATTAATATTATATTTGGGTAACACACACATGCCATGGACTCTCCCCCTTTGCTAGGTGCCTAATGTAAACGATTGTAGGATGAATGACTCCAGAGGCTGTCGAACATAAGCAGATAGAAAGTAAATTAATCTGACAGGTGACTAGATGTCCTTCCTGTAGTTTGCCAGCTCAGGCAGAGAGGGAACTGCCAGTTCCAGCTAAAAGGAGTGTGTGACTGGGGGTAATGCAGGGGGGACTTATATACCCCAGATGTCCCTGGTCTCACTCCCAGCAGTGCATCTGGGTGACTTCAGTGGGGGATACCTGCAGGTCAGAGGCTTGTCCTCACCTTAAAGTGTAATAGAATTGCTGAAACCAAGATGTTTGGATGAGGTTTTGCTACTTATTTTATGGGTTTGTTTTCTTTTCCTTTCATGCTTTCCTTAGCAATTATTCTGTATGTTATATTCTTCTTTGAGGGAAGTGGATAGTGTTCATGTTATTTGGGGTTTTGTAAGAAAAAAGCTTGGTTCCATCTTTTTCAGGGAGGAAATGCTATAATTAATGCTGTGCTATTTCTTACAAATTACTTCATGATCCATAATACTCTATGTGCTACATAATACTCTAATTTGATTTTGCATGTGGGCGTGTTTTTGGGATTTTTTATATGGAAGGTTGATATTCAGAGGAGTACAGAAAAAAATTGCACAGAAGCCTCTTTTTACATATACAGTGGTAAAGCCAGTAATGCAAACTGCAGAGTCTAGCCAGCTTCCCTTATGTTTTTTTGAAGAATAAGGAAGCAAAGTAAGGTATTTTACAGGAGCATTTTATGTATAAAACCTGCTTAAAGCCAAGTACCTTAAAATTGAGTCTGTTGTAAGGTTTGAGTTTTCAAGATGTCAGTTTCCTGTACCACTGTAACTTGTATCAAATTAGCTAATTGTAATTGCAGCTCTGCCTCCAGTGGGAAGGCTTTTACACTGAACACAGGGACTGACTGTAATTATATTCTTGATGTGACAGTAGGCATGACAATTTAAACTAGAGAGAATACTTGACAAAATGAGTTCAAGAAAACATGCTTTTTATTGAAGCTAAAATATAATGAGACCTACTAGTTAGGTAGGAGGTTTCAGCTTTCTTTTTCATCAGCAAAGCATTCTTTATCCTCTGATCACAACCAGCTTTGAATGTAAAGATTCCTTTCCTTGCTGTGCTAGATCAAGCAATCTACTCTGCACCCAATTTCCCTCACCCCAAACAAATGTCATAACAACTCCAGACTCTTTGTGTGGATTTAACTGCTTTATGGTAATGACATAGGTTCTCTGGGTGAAAGATCCTAGTGGCTCTTTTCTCCTTACTTTCACCACTTGGTTCCAGTGAAAAATGCTACCTTTCCCACTGAATCTTTTCTCTCATACACATACTGAAAAATGGATCAAAATCTGTATATCTCCGTTCTCACATAACCAAAGAGGATAGCACTTCTTTTTACCATGGAACAAAAAAGAACATGGAAAGTGAGAGGGCTGCTGCAGAAGGGTATGCTCCACATCTTGACTTTCTTTCATAGTGTTCTGGTTTTGACTGGGATAGAGTTAATTGTCGTACTAGTAGCTGTGTTTCAGATTTAGAATAAGAATAATGTTGGTAATACATAGGTATTTTCATTGTTGCTGAGCAGCACTTACCCTAAGTCAAAGTACCCAAAGTCCTCAGCCTCTCATGATGCCCTGTCAGAAAGGAGGCTGGAGGGTATAAGGGTCCCTGGGATGGGACACAGGCAAGACAGATAACTCCAACCCTAACAACAGGCGAAAGGCATATTCCCTACAACAGGATGTCATGTTCAACATATCAACTAGTAGGCTTGCCGGGAGGGCTACTGCTCAGGAAATGGTGGGTACCCAGATGTTGGTGGTGTGTAATTGTTTTCATGTCCATTCATTGCTTTTCCCTTTTTTTTCTTTCTTTCAATTTTTCTTTCTTGCAATTTATTTTTATTATTACTGTTATTTTTGTTGTTTTTATTGTTATGTTATATTTCAACTATTAAACACTTCTTATTTCACAAGTTTTCTTCTACCCTTTCAATTCTCTCCCCCATCCCAATGAATGGGAAGGGAACTGCTGTGTGGGGCTGAGCGGCTGGATGGGGTTAAAATTGCAAACCTTTGCATGTGCTGACACATGCAAAGCCAGCAAGCTTTCCTTCTAAACTCACTGCTTGGGACCAGGAAAAGCAGTCACTTTTATCATATATCCTGTATTTTTTTCCTATGCAAAACCAGAAGACTTCAGTGACTAGAAAGTGAAGTTAAAAGCTCTTACAGGTGTTTAAAAAAGAAACGCATGAGAAAGCAGCTGACTGTGGTGAATACCAGGTGCCCATCAAGCTGCTCCATCTCTCATTCTCCTCAACTAGACAGGGGAGAAGATATAATAAAATCTTGTGGGTTACAGATAAGTACAACACTTACCAATTACCAGCATCAGCAAAACAAGCTCAGTTTGGGGAAATTATTTTCATCTACTATCATCCAAATCAGATCAGAACAATGAGGAAAAAGACAATATCTAAATCACCTTTTCCTCCATCCCTCCCTTCTTCCAGGGCTCAACTTCACTCCCACATTCTGTCCCAGTGGAATAGGGGGACAAGGAATGGATTCTGCAGTCACTTTATTATACAGTCATGTCATCCCACATTGTCCCTGCTGCTGTTTTCTCCTCTGTGGAAGTACTCCTCACCCTTTTCCACTGCTCAAGTGTGCAGTCCCTCCCATAGGAGACAGTCCTTCACAAGTTTCTCCAGAATTCTTCTTATGGGCTCCAGTTCTTCATTAATTGCTCCAGCGTGGGTCCACCATGGTGTCACAGGTCCTGCCAGCAAACCTGCTCCTGCATGGGCTCCTCTACCCCTGGAAAAACAGTTCCTGCCAGGACCTTGCTTCAGCACAGGCTTTCCAGAAGGTTGCAGCTTCCTTCAGGCATCCACCAGCTCTGGTGCGAGGCTCTCCATGGTTTGTAGGTGGGTTTCTGCTCCACCTTTATGGGCTCAGGAGCACAGCTGTCTCACCATTGTCTTCTCCATAGCCTGCAGGGGAACCTCAGCTCTCAAGCATGGAGCACATCCTCCCCCTCCTCCTTCATTTCCTTTGATTTCTGCATAGCTGTTTCTTTCACTTTTCCCTCTCAGATGTGCTTGTACAACAGGTTCTTTTTCTCCTTTTAAATACACTGCCCCAGAGGCATTACCACCAGTGCTGATGGACTTGGCTTACTGATTTATTTGGCTTAAAAGTAATTTTGACCTAGACTCTTCTGAAATATGTATTGCGACACAACAAAATAAAAATATGTGATGTGAGCCAGTCCAGTATATTTCTTGGGATATTGCCAATTCTGTTTCTTGCAACAGAGATGAGATCAATAGTGCTAAACATCAGAAGTGACTGAAAAGGTTTAATGTTACTGTTTTATACTAATAATTCAAAGCCAGTCAGAAAAAAAATTTGGATTTCTTTCACACTTGCCGAATCAATTAAACTGAAAATATCAGCAGAGATGGTGTTTCTCTGGATTCCACAGGAATCCTTTCTGAGTTTCTGCTGGGTCATCTATCCCGAAGCCCTTCAAGGAGGTTATATGGGATCTGCACTGCCAGGAACCAATGGATCTGGAGCATCCCCAGTCAATCACTGACCCTGCAGTCAGCAGTTTCAGTTCTTACATTTGCAGCTCTGTTGAATGGATCTGCTGAATCTCCTGAATGAGAATCACTGGAATTTCAACATCTCACACAGAGAAGCAGACAGTTTTGTGTTCCACCATTGGACTGTCTGCCTGGCAAAGTTTCTGAGGAATTTGGGCTGCCATGCATATTTGGTGAGTCTGGGCTGTTCAATATTTGCACAGCAGGCAGGCTTTGTTAATGCTCTGGAATAGGAGTACCAGTCTAAGGTTTGACCTTAAGAAAGAGTGAAGGGGAAATAAACAATTTTCTGTGAACCTGGTTTCAAAATCATCTTCTTAAGTATCCAGGCAATGGAATTAACTTGCCCAGACTAGTTCTTACAGCTATTCACCACAGCATTTCCAGGCACAGAGAGGCTCACACCTCAGCCTCTTGCTGGCATAAATGCCAGCACAAATGCTGTTCCAAGGAAAGGCTCATTTGTATGAAGAGAAACTGGCAGACATAAATTCAGTGTGACTTAGAGCAGCAACTTCTGTACATTAAAATAGGACTTCTATATATGAGCAGATAAACCTAACCACTAGGTAATGAGAGAAAGGAGTTAATGGTTTTCTGTGAAATATATTATCAACTTTTAATTAAGGGCTGTGATGATACTTTATCACTTAATTGAGAAATTCTGGAGTACTGTTATATATGGATGAAACACTCGACACTTAGAAGTCAAAAAGCTGATTAGAAAATTTATCTTTTAGCCATCTTGCTCTTTGGTTGTTCAACCAAATACTTGCAGCTATGCATGCTAGCAGCAGGAGGATTTCCCATCTGTGATGTAGTTGCTTTTGTCAGTTTGTTTCAATGAAAAAAGGTGCTGCTGTTTCACAGTGAATTTGTTTGGGAAGATTCCTGGCACACCAACTGCTAAGCACTGATGTCCTGCCAAAAAAGCAGAAAACATTGCCTCTTTACTCTGCAATAAACTCACTAAGATTGTGTGCTTGTAAAGGAAGGGAAGAGGGGAGATAGGGGAAAACCTACAATAAATCATTTGCTACCAAATTCGATTTGTTATAAGGTAAAATAGGTTGTGTTTTTTTCTAGATTTTTGATGAATGACAAAAACTTCCTCCCACTTAAATTCAGTTAGTTCATCCTCTTTTAGGTCTATTTAGTTTTGTTTAATCCTATAATACTATTTTTAAACAGAACTGTATGAATGGTCTGTGTCTACTTTTCAAGGTGGAATCATAAATTAGATCTTGAAACTAGTAATGAAATTTAGTGGGTTTTTTTTTTCTCTGAAGTGATTTTTAGTAATTTAAAATCTTTGCTTAAATACTTGTTAGAATCTAAAGATGGTCTAATGAGGCCAGTAGGCTTGAATTGCATGGATTCCAGATAAGAAATTACACTGCAAGAAATTGCAGTTTTGAGCCCTTAGTTCTCACAAATATCCATCCCAAAGTCTCAATGAGCAGTTCCTTATATATGAGCAATCCTTATATACTTTCAAATACAGGTTTAGAACTTCAGCTAGTTCTACCAGCGATGTCAGTGCTTTCAGTCCTGCTACCTTCTTAAGACAGTCCTGTCCAAAAGCAGCTGTTCCATGAGAGATGAAGGAGAAAGTACTAAGACTAGACTTCGGAGGTACACATTCTGCAGGGAGAGAGGAGCTCTCAACACAACTGTATTTCAACTACATGTATTTGAAAATATGAAAAGTTACTTAAGGGAACCTATAATTTTGGGTAGTTTGTGCAGTGAGATGTTGATGCTTTGTGTTCAACTCCTCTGTCTCTATCCAAAACTGACTGATATTTTCTTGCAAGTGGTGAGGGTTTGATATTACTCAAGAAATGAGACATGCTGCAGAAATAATACAAGAGACCTAACTAGCTGGAAATTCTTGCTTTTGAAGTGGCATTAATAACATGGTGCTCTGGCTATGGAATTTGGAGGAGGTAGGAAACCACAAATACTTAGTAAAATTTTGAAGCCATTGTGGTGCTTCCAAGTTCAAACTGATCCTCTGTTGGAGACAGTTCAAACCCACATCCCTCATGCTACTCTGGGTATCAGGCTGTTTTGCATGTTCCTTTAGCTTGTTCAAAGAGCAGTGATAAAATGTCTAAAAAAATCTTACAAGAAAGGATTCTCCCTTCTTATAAGTGTGATCATTACCTGGCTATTGAACCAAACTGACATTTGTTTTCTCTTTTTTGTCAAATGAATCTTGAATGTTTTTGCTGTGCAGCAGAACAGCATAAACAGGATGAAGCAGAATGACTTCCAAAGCAGAATAGCCAGTAATAATGAGAAGAATGGACCTCTCTCAGTGATTTGAGAGGATAGAGGAAGGTTCTGGACTGAAGGTTCATGACCTGGCAGAGATACTTGCTACCTTACAGACTCCCAGTTGTGAGATTTTTTTCGTCAGATTTTCCTGCTGGGTAGCCCTAATAATGAAAATCTTTCATAAGGCCTCTGGCATCTTCTATTCAAGTGAGATGATGCAACTCACAGACTTTCAAGACTGACCCAGAGTCCTAAGTATTTCATACAACATCCTAGACCATAACCTCTCCTTTCCTGCTCCCACCAGCCCCCAAAATCAAAAGGCTCTCTGTACTGAGAATAAAAACTTTTCACCAAGTGCTGCTGAAGATTTTATAAAAAATTTTGTTTGTTTGCAAAAATGATGCAGCCTCAAGGTACTTTGAATTTTAAAGCATGGAAAAATTGGAAAAGACCTCACTGAATTTAGGAGTTCTGCATTGATAGATTTAGTTTGAGAACCTGAGGGCTGCATTTGCTTATTCTAATGTATTCTGACATATATGACTAAACATTATTCTTGCATTTTTTTTTGTATTCCTCTGGTGATTTATAGCTTAAGAGTCTATTGTTAACACTTGATACATGCCACTTCCATTGCTAAACATATTGCAGAAATCTAAAAAGTCTCATTTCTGAGACATCTATATGACAAAATTATTAAAAGCTCTTGATGATATACAGTATATTTGTAGTTCATGAGTGGGACAATCCATTGCATGCTAATAATTTTTAAGAAACCATCATTTATAAGCCCATTTGCTTACTGAGAAAAATCTTTTTCTCTTTTGCTGTGTGTGTGTGGGTTTTTTTAATATTTGAAGTTAACAAGGTAAGTGACTTGCTTCATGTGGGAAACAGATGTGTGCTGAAAAAGGCAGTTCTCTTAATAAGGAAAGGATGTCAATAAGACATTGTTGTTATAATAAGTGTATATGATGTTCAGAAATACCCATTGTCCCAAGGCAGTAGAATATTTCCCCATCTGGATTTCTCTGTCTGCCCTAGATTTAGTTCTTACCCTGATAACTGGGGTCAGTCAAGTTTCCCAGAGAATGCCCATGATGGTGTGTCTGCTTCCTCCGTTTGCTGTTTAATCCTCTACAGAGTAAGGAGGCTCCATTTTATAGCAAAACAATAGCAATCCCTCCTTCTCTGTGACTAAATCACGCTACCAATATATTTCCATCTGAATACTCTTAAATGTTAACTTGCATCAATCAGATGTTTGTTCTCCCACACAAGAGTGCATGACTAACTGTTGAATTTAGGGGTTTATTACTCTGGACACTGACTGTATTGTCTGAGTGTTTTCTACATCCTTCAGTGTTAAAAAATTTGAAGTTACTCTGTATTTCATGTCTAAAGATGGTAGTTTTATTTGGAATTGTAAAGGAATTATAATTTCATTATAATGTTGGTCATGATTAGAAGTAAAAAAAAGCATCAGTCTAGCAGTGGCTGAAATGCCTGAGGGGCTCTTTTGGATTCCATAAATATTTTCCATGCTTCTGGTTTATATTCTGGTTCAAAATTATTCATCTTGAAAGTCAGGATCAGTCTCTGAGCAGAAGTACAGTTTGTATTCAGCAGCCTCTGGATGGATGAGAGGCACAGCAGTGCTGTATGTGCAACCCCTTCAGGTGCTGTTTTTTCCTGTGGATGAAAATGGTCTTTTGGCTGCACTGTAATCAAGGTGTACAATGACCCTGAAATCAACTCAGTTGGTAAGAGCTTGGTGCTGATAACACTATGCTCATGGGTTCAGTCCTTGTACGGGCTAATCACTCAAGAGTTGGACTTGATAATCCCCATGGGACCTTTCTAAATTGGAATATTCCGTGATGTTTCTGTAATTACAGCCATCTAGACATGGCTCTGGTGTGTGAAGCCTAGAGAAGTCCCAGTAGCTGTTTAATCCTTTCTGAGAACCTGGTGTACATTAGATTGATGAAACCTAAGTTGCTGTAACTGTTTTGTTATCATTTCCTTGGCTAGGCAAGTCAAAGTTACTGTGGTTATAAGCAGGAGTTTCTGGTGCAGAAGTGTCTTTTAAGAGGCCTTAATTTCCCTGTCTTGATTTAGTCTTTCATATCAAGTTACTAAGGTCTGACTATTTTCTTAAAAATGTCCCTAGGATATGATGTCATTGTTCGTTACTGAGGAAAGGCTCATGAGAAAAGATGGGTCTTGCATTATGCTCTGAAAATAGTTAAGGTCACTCCCATCAACAAAAGATAAGACTTTTCAAGTTAAAGAAAACCCCATGCAATCTCACACAGAGCACATAAAACCAAGGTAAAGGGCAGGAAATACACCAATAAAGTCCAATTGTGGGAAAAGACATTCAGAGTACGTAACACTATGTTAATGAGAATATATTTTCCATAAAATATTTACTAAAATACAAAATTTTCTGATTCAGTAATGCTGTAAAACTCTCCACTCTGGAAAAAGTTGAATTAAACTAGAGCCAAAGAAGAACTTTTCTGAAAGTAAGATCAGAGTAGTATTTAAAACAAAATTATCGTAGTTCCTTCTCTCCTATGAAGAAAATATATCAGTGTTTCAGTTTTATTTCCAAGGAAACAAAGCATCTTTTGAGTTCTACTATCAACAATTTTTCAGAATGAAGTGGTATACAAAATTCATGTGATTAGGAAAAAAAACCCCTAAATATCCTTATTCTGACAGCCAAGGACTCTTTCTGGAGCAGTGTAAATAAATTAATTTTAGATGAGGCAGGAGAAAGACATCAAGTAAGTATGTTAAAATAAACCGTTAAAGGTAGAACAGTCATAATTTTAATTCTGAACTTTAAATTTGGGCTTAATAAATTCAGTAGGGATGCAATTGAGCTACCCTTCATAACAAGGCACATGGAGACAAGTAAGGACAAAACCATGCTCAATTAAATGGTGTCATAGCCTGGCACAGAGGAAGGAAAGGTGTCTGCAACACTGTGTGTATGGAGGGTTCTGTGAAGAGCAGAGGCAGTGGGAACGAAGAGGAGAGAATGCAGTGGGAACTTGTGAAACTGCCACCAGAATCTAAATCTCTGTAGACCACAATTTAGCAAAAGTGGAATTCTCCACAGAAGCAGAGCTCAAAGTCTTAAAACAAAGTCATAAAATTAGGTCACATGCCAGCACTAATACGGCCCGTGTTAGTACCTGAAGATCTGAAGAATCTGGATATTTGGAGGGATGAGAGGGAGGGAACTTCTCTGCTTCTGTTAGTGCAATGAACAATCTGCTACATGGCTTATGCAAAAACTCCTTTTCTAGGCTTGTTTGACCTTCACAGTATGCAAACTTATTTTGAGTACAATAAGCTTCTGATAAATATTTATTGGTATTTTATATCAGGTAAACTATTGTAGAGGGTAAAAAAGAAAATGTTTTACACATATTTTAATGTCTTTTAAAGTAAAAGCAAAATAAAAGTAAGTTTCCCATTATTTTAGTATTTTGTATGACTGAATCAGTAGAAATAAAGAACATTTTTCTGAATTTGGGAAGCAACTCTAATTTTTAGCAGAAGTGTCTGAGTATGAAAGCAATTGATGGCAATTTTCAATTCTAGCTTCTTTCCAATGATACTTGAAGACATTGACTTCTGCTGGTGATTTCTATGGACACTGCTCTTCTAGAATTCACAGGATATTTCAGTAAGAAAGATGGTGAAATTTTTCTTTTCCTCCTAGAAAACTAGTTATAAAAGTCAACATCAACTAGGTATTACAGATAATTTTTGCAGCAAACACTAATTAATTTTTCAGAAATCCATGCTATTTCCAAATTTTCTGGGTATGTTTCCACTCACGTAATATTCTAAGGTTTGTGTATACACACATATCCTAATACACTGTCTCTCTAATGCCCCAAACTCCTGATGAGTTTGCCCCATGAATGGTTTGCCTTGACATAAAAAATCAGAAAGCAAACAATTAGTTCAAGATACTGAATCCTGGATTTTTATTTCTTGTGAGAATGGGGCATATAATAATACTAGTTTCTAGGAATTCTAAAGGCAAACAGGAAACTCAAGAATTTGGTGGTTCTAGAGAAATTTGCCAAAACAAGTATCTCAAAGTTTTAGTCAGTCCATCTGCTGAAGGGAACATACAAGAAGATTCACAATTTGACCTAGTGGTGATAGCAGTTAGGCATGCTAACTGTTGAAAATGTATAGAAATATGCAAATTTCTGACACTTGCCTGGATAGGAGTAAGATAGCCTACTTATTAGTTCCAGACCAGTTTATGTTAGCTTCTTTTTGGTGAAATGAAAAATATTGACACTTTTGAACTTTCCACTTCTCCCCATTCACTGCAAAAGTAGCTAAGGCATAGATAGCTGTGTGAAAATGAATGCAACCAACACAGTCTGGGTAAAGACAGAAAAAAAATCTTCTATTGTATTGTGTTACTCTGTTTGACTATCATAAACCTTGTGTTGCACATCGTAACTACTGCTCGGATGCTGAGGATTTTTGGCCAGGAGATACTACCAGTTTCTACATGGTGAAAAATATATGCTTGAAATGTCTGAAATTGAATTTCTTCTGCTTCTCACTGAGGGAAAACAGCTACAACAACAAGAACAACAAGAAAAGCTAGGAATAGAGGCATAACAATAGATGGAGATAAAATTCAAACCAGGCACATTCATTGTATTACCTGGGGAAACAGAATGTCATGATTAATTTTAAAAATATCATTTGAAAACCCAAAACAGAGTTTCATTAAAAATACTGTTTACTTCTTGCTTTCTCATTCCTTTTGGTTGTAGTATCTCTTCACAAGATAAATATGCTACACTATTTTATGAATTGATAGGAACTGTATACAAAAAATGAAGAAAAGCTATGAATTTATTGAAAAATGTGCAGGATCTTTTCAGGATGGCAGTGCCCTAAACTAACTGGTATAATTTTAAGCAGGTATGTCAGTGATCACTTTAAAAAATAGCCAGCTAATGTATATCGGGTATTTATAATTTTTTTTTTTTTTAAGACATTAGCAGTTGAAAAGTGAAATCATTTTCCTGGGATTTTAAACAAGCTAAAACATTAAGGGGAAGT
The DNA here is from genome assembly GCA_013400315.1 of Bombycilla garrulus. Lineage (NCBI taxonomy): Eukaryota > Metazoa > Chordata > Aves > Passeriformes > Bombycillidae > Bombycilla > Bombycilla garrulus. The sequence continues at coordinate 29,984 of VXBU01017259.1, forward strand.
TCAAGAATATCTTCCCATGGGTCTCAGGAAGTTTATCTATAAATAGAACATGCATTTTTTTCATTGCTAGCAGACTGTAGAAAACAACTCTTGATGCAGAACTACTGTAGAGAAAAGACAGAGTGAACTTCACTGTATATCTACCCCAAACTGCTGTTGCTAGGGCTGGAAAAGTCAAATTAGAAAAGACATTACCTTTTGAGATTTTGCTTCTCAGTAACTACTGAAAATTTTACAAATAAAATCACAATTCTGTGAGCAACCTGAAAAAATTAGTCAAAATTCTGCAATTTCAATAAGTTGCTTCGGAGCAGTACCAAGATCTTGTATCTTCACACTTGCAAGATAATGAAAGTGGCGGTTCAACCCAGATGCTAAAATTCTTATTTTAGCCTCATTCTATGTAAGAATATAGTTAGAAGACAAATAGGTCATCTATTCAACATTAAAAAGAAATAATAAATAAGTACCATAATAAATATGGAATGTTTTTGTCTTATTCATGAGTAGAATTCATTTAAGAAAAGAAATTATAGCTATTGAAATTCAAAATCCATGGCCTGTCACTTTCTGGTAATTCAATTTCATGTATGGAAACTTGCTTATTAATATGCTGGGATTTTTTGTCAATTACTGTACAGCTTTTATACAGAACAAAGGGCTGCTCCTAAAGATACCTATATTAATGCAACATTCCTTGCACCAGTTGTTTATGATTCTTCCAGTCAAAATACTTACAACATTGTAGGGGCAGAATATCTGTGTGATGATTTGCTTTCTTTAATGGGATGTTAATATGTTGACTCTAACGTTTTGCAAATGAGTCAATTTGTCAAACATTACTTTGGGCTAAAAAATAAATAAATCTGTCCATGTACATTCACATTTCTCAAACTGGTTCCACTGAGGAAATAATTTAGCTAAAATTTCCATGTTTCTAACCCCTAGTCTTGATGGGACCTGCCAAGCAGTTGCCAACTACCCTACTCCCAGAATGCCACACTGTGCTCCCTCAAGAACTGTAAGGTTCTAAAGGGATGTGTTTGCTATCTGGTACACAGAGAGTGTACTGTGCAAGAAAATAGTTTCAACTGTTTTGTTGGTTTTTCATGGAATTTTCCATACCTAAGGTACCTTGAAATCATCACTTACTTCCAAATTTTTTGTGGTTTAAACAACATCACTTAACACAGGCAATTATGTCTCTTAGCTTACCTTGACTGACCTTTGGGAAGGAGAATTTGCTTCAGAAAGACACACCCCATTTTTAGATTCATCTGAGAATAAAAATACCTTCCAGTCTCCCCTGCAGCCAGTGAGCAAAGAACTTAAGGATTTACAATGCACTTACTCACACTTCTACATTCACAGGAAGCTCAAGAAAATGTTTTTCTTGCATGGTAAGTTATTGCAAATAGCAATCAAAAGTTATAGATGCTTTATAATTAGTGGTGACTAACATAAACCTTTGGCTCTGATATCAGTTCATTCTATCATTTTTATTCACCAAGAAACACATTGGAGAGTTGTATCTCAAATCTTGGCTCTTAATAAAATCCGTGGAGGAAAGATCAGAGCTTAAGCTGGGAATGTGAATGTTTTCTCTGTCTGGCCAAGAGCTCTGCTCTCCAAAGGGTGCATCTGGGAAGATCAGTCAGAAATACATCAGCAGCAATGCTGGCTAAAGTACTGGGGATCTGGCATTCGCCAAATTATTTGTCGGAACCATTCAAAACCCCATCTGGGAACTGTGCAAGAAGCAGAAAAGCCTGGCAGTTGGTAGTATGCATCATGATTGCATGCATCCCTGGCAGATTGTTTTTCCAAGGTGGAAATTGCCTTAACATGTTAAATAATTGCCCTCTCAGCATGCTTCAAATTAGTAATACTTATGCCGCCTGTCTTGCTACAAAAAGATATAACAATTTTGGCTTAAAACAATAATATACAGATGTATCCTAGGACTCCTAATTTCTTTACAAAATAAATAATTACATAAATTGTACCACCAAGATTTCAGCAGCTTCAAGGCTCTTCTTGCTTCAGTATCTTATTGGCTTGATGTCTATCTCAGCTGAAGTGATTAAAATCCTACTGTGTTCCTAAGACAGGTAAAAATCAGTCAATTGAGGCAATGTACAATTCATGTCTGAGAGATGTGTTAAGTGTCATTAGCATATAAATCTATCATGCAAAAAAAAATTCTCTGCTGGACTGGTAGAAACAAGGTGTTCAACTGGATGTCTAAAGGCAAATAGGGAAATAGAGCATGTCTCCAGAATGCTGATATTGTCCAGATTTTATGTGAAGGAAAAGTGAGATACAAGGTAGTGCTATTCTGTCCTCTCTTTGTTTTTCCAGGAGTATTTGTAGCTTTTTGGTTAGAAGTCTTTCATGACATGAGATAGGCTCTCAATCCGTCTGGCATATGCTTCATGTATCTTGGACAGCAGTTGCTTAAATTGTCTTTGTTATGCTCCATCTCTCCTGGGAGAAGTACCACGTTTTCTTCCCAGGACCAGAGACTGTCTTGTTTAATTTTAGTCTTTTGTATCAGAATATGTGTTATATTGTAGCACTGTACCCCCCAAGGGCAGAGCGCCCATACCACAAAGAAATGTGAAGTGCTCTCTATGTCCTCCATAAAAAGTGAAGAAACCCAAGCTTTCTTTCCCAGTTTGGAAATGTTCTGAACCAGGACACCTCATTGGACCCCCAGGACATCACTTCACCCCTGGAGCTATCTGGATTGGATGAGTGCCAAAGCCCCGCCTGAGCCATCAATGATAAAAAGCACTGGAAAGAGGAACCTCATGGCATTTTGGGGGTGTTTTAGCAGAGACAAGGACCTTCCAGTCTCTGGCACGGCTTTTTCTCTGTAGAGAGTTTGATATTTTGGCAGTTAATAAATCTTTTTTTTTGTTTCCAACACCACCTGAGGTGCCAATCCCGCTTATTTTATGCCACTGGGTATTTGTAAGACAAAAACCCAATCGGGAACAAGAACTCTGAGGGCTCAAAACACCTGGCCCAAGAAGATATTCCATCATTGTATCATCTATCTTTATCCTAGAATTAGCAACTTATTTCATTAATGTATATAAGACCTGCAGATGGGAGTGGATTAATGCTAGTTACCTCTCATTAATTTATATTAGATACATAAATATTATATTAGAAAACCAACCTTTAATTCTGATCCCTCTAGAAAATTCAAATACAATCCTGATTACATCTCAGCAATAAGGTATTGAGCAAATCATATCTTCACTGGAACCAATCCAATTGCTTGGATTGCTTGTCGCTTGCATAAACTGAACAGTGGGCCAGACACACCAACATTTTATGAATACACTATGTGCAACACAAATAGATCAGTCAGATGGGTAGGGGGGTCATTTTTT
>VXBU01017260.1:0-31368 GCA_013400315.1 Bombycilla garrulus
ACCCCCGGTCACCGTTTTATCCTGGCACATCTCTTTTTCTGAAATGCAGCTGAAAATGATTCACTGTAACAATGGACCCTCACACATTGAGAGAATGTGATGATGCTATGTATAAAGTTGAGACGAAAAGTGTGAATCACTAGTGTGCTTTGTCTAGTTTGCGGATTGGAAAGGGAATATTAAAGCCAGCATTGTTTTTTGCTGTGGGACTTTTTCTTTGCAAACAGCTGTTGGATGTCTTGAAGGAGTTTGGTATCTACTGAAAGGGTAGGATGGTACTTAGGTCTGAAAAGAAAGTGCATATATTCAGGGAGGAGGATGCAGTTCGGGGCATGCAAATTACACGTTAAATGGCTGATCACACTGAAAATGTTCTAAAAGGAGGAAGCCGTAATGCAATTGCCTCTTTTTTTTGCATATTATAAACTGCTCTGTCACCAATGAAATGATTCCTCTTCTTTTTCTGCTACGTGCAGGGAGCCATTTGACCAGTCTCCAAGAGCCAGGATCCACAGCGTAGCTCTTCCCTGCACTGCTCCCCCATACGAATGAGGCTGGGCCAGGAAAGTGCTTACATTTTTTTCCTGGGCACTGTCAGCGCTCATCAAAACAACCACAGATGGTGCTGTCGACTCGCAAAAGAAGGAAATGCACTGCCACAGCACAAGACAGCCCAGAATCCAGAGCCAAGTCGTAAAAGTCCCTGAACTGAAGTCTTCTGTGCAAAAAGCACAAAAAGATTTCCCTTATCTTCCCCTTTTAACTGCATACTCTTTTTTTCACCACACTCAAAGGGAAATGTGACCTATTTTTCCTCTAGCAAAGCTTTTCAGCGTCCGCTAACAAACTTGAAAACATCCATCAAAAACAGAGCTCACAAAAGTGCCATCTGCGAAAGAACCCACTGCCTACAATTTCAACTGCATCCATCAAACTACGAGCACACAACCTGCTATGGGCACTTTCCTTCTCAGCTCTAGGTATCGACCTGAGCTTTCAGTTGCACTGAGTCAGGGACTGCCAACAGGGACTGCTCACACACTAAAGCTACCGGGACAAAAAGCTCAACAGCTTGGCATCTGCATTCCCACTGAAAATTTAACAGCTCTATCCCAGAGCCTATTGGGAAAAGCTTCTAAATTCACTAAGAGCACCCAAAGTGCACATCCAAACTTGCTTTCCTGACCAAAGAGAGGAACTAGAAGCCCATCTCAAAGAAATGACATTCCCTCCTCCAAAATACAAAGCATCCAGAGACGAATCCACTCCCAGTATTGAAATTATCAAACAAATACTCCTACAGAGAAGGGGCTGCGACAGAAATATTTTGCTGAACTCTACCTTAACATCTGCTCCAAAAATGGTGACACTGTTTTTTTTCTTCCAAAGGAAGGGGACACCAAATCACTTGGCCTTGCCTTGCCTTCAGTATTGTTCCCAGCTTTTCCTAGCGTACCCTTCTTTTGCTTGCCTTGCCTATGTCTGCCTTGACTGGCCTACCTACAACTTTCTTGCTTTGTTTTGCCTTGCCTATGCAGGCAAGGTCATGCAAACCACATGGAAGCAGTTGAAGACAAGTCAAGGGAGCGATTGGCAAGGCCAGAGTGGTGAGGGGAAAACAAACGGAGTGAGAGGTGAGAGAAGGCCCAGAATTTCTAGACAAGGCTGAGGATAAGAAGATAAGCCCAGTGATGGGTAGGCCAGGCAGAAAGAGTGAGGGCTAGGCAAGGCCCGGGAGGAAAGCAGTAGGCAGGTCAAGGGTGGGGCATGGGCATGCAAAGGCTAGGAAAGGTTAGAAGGCCGAGGCAAGGAAACTGTAGGGTTGCCAAGGCGAAGCAAAGCAGGTGAGAGGTACAAAGGATTGCTGCTACTCAAAAGTGGCTAGGACAGAATGCTCCATTCAGCCTTGATCTCATAAGCTATCTCTAATGTGCACCTAAAACACTTCTGTTACTTGCTTTCCTTCATATGCAAAAGACCTGTCATTCTGATCCTACAGCCCAAGGAAAATATGTGAATTACCTTCCCAAAATTCAAAAAATGCATGGATCAGTGCCAGACAAAAGCTGCCCAAACAGATTAGTCTGATTGTACGTGAATGTGTGTGTGCAAATGTCATGTGCAAGGTGCAGTGCCAGTGGGAGCCACCCCACCATCAAGAATGTGTGGGAGAGAAAGGAGTAAGGTAAATATATCTCTACAAAGAGATCTTATGAATCTGCTAGTAGAAAAGGCTAGGAACTTACAGATAGTGAAGTAGGAGAAGAAAACTTTTAATTATAGAAACTATTACTAATCAACACATTGTTGGTCAGCAAAGGCTGTGTTAAAGAGCCTTGTAACAGAGCAAGAGAAGAAGGACTTAATAGAGTTAGAAAGAGTTTCTTTTTCTTTCTTTTATACAACAAAAAGGGGTGCATATTTGAGTAGGGCATAGAGTAGATTATTTGGAAAGTCTGTACCTTCCAATTCCCTCAGCCAATGGGGAATAGAAGAGGGTGATGCAGCAGGGAACTTAGGTTAAAAGGGGGTTGCATCTCCCAACCATTTCCCATGGGAAATGCCCCATGACCCCGCCTTTTTCAAATAAAGTTACAGAATTCCACTGTCTCCTTTTTGGACCTAAGTCTTTGACACTGGGGATTAATTTTCCTAACAGAATGGGAACTCATCCCAGGATCTTTTGACCATCCATGGGCAATGAGCCGAGCTAAAGGTGCCCCTCACTCAGTTTTGGTGATCACTTCCTTTGGGTGGAGGCCAGCACTGGGCGACTGATTTGATGCATGATAGTATCCGCTCGAGACAGAGGAGTGGCGAACCATGGGTCTGTGAAGAGTTCACAGGGAAGGACTACTGAAAATCACACCAGTCAGGGAGTAAACCTGAGAGGGCACACATGGAGGGCATCACAGGTAAAGCCAGATCCTGGCAAAAAAGGATGACATTCCTGAAATATGTCCAAAGAATCCCTTGGCAGAATGTTGAGGTAGTTTACACACCTTTCTCAGAGGTAATTAAAGAAAATCTATGCCTGAGGAGGCAAAAAGGGGAGTCAAAAAGGGGTCTCAGGGACAGATGGTGTTGGAATGTTGGGTAAGGATTGGTTGAAGTAGAATGTGTAGGAATATGGTCAAGGCAAGTAGCAGCAGAAAACATTTATCCTCAAATTCTGCCAGCTGATCCAGCGCCAGTTGCAAGGGGCTGTGTTTGGACACTGCAGCTAGACAGGGACTGGCTATAGGATACAGTATATGGTCAAAAGGAAGAACACAAAGAGGAATAGCAAGAAATTATCTGGGAAATGAGGATTATATGTGGAAGGGTTAGGATTTTCTTTAAAATGAAAGGATTTTGTTTGAGTCACTGGAGGAGCAAACGATTTTGACCTGTGCAAGAACTGGTACCCACCAGCAGTAGCAGGGGTGAGGGACAGAGGAAGGGCAGAAGAAGCCCCTGGACGAACTGATTAGAAAGATACAGCAAGTATATGTAAGAAGAGATGAGGAAAAGTTTAAGGCAGAGTTGACGGCAGACTTCTTACTGACGTGGAGGGCTACACCGCTGGGCCCAAGGGATCCCCCAGGACAGAAGGGACGAGATTGTCCAGAAGGACCTGGCAGAGTCATTCCCTTCACAGCAGGGGAGAGCTGACCCAAACTGCGTCTTGGAAAGGATCAGCGTACTATCTGTAGGGACATTGAAAGTGAGATTGTCTGCAGAAACAACTGGATCCTCAGGAGGCAGAAGTCCAGCAATTAATGGAGATGGATTGTTAAGGGTGTCAGGGCTTCCCATTATACCAGAGACTCATCAACTAGAGCCCTTGATAACATTTGGGGTGGGTCTGACCAGGGAGGGGGTGTTTCCTGATAGACACAAGGGCCTCTGAATCCACCTCTGAATTTTATTCTTAAAGGGAAAAATTGTCAAGAAATTCTTTAATTATTCAGGGGGTAAGTGGAAAAAAGGTTTGAATGTATTTTATTCAGTCATGGATAGTAAATGTCGGGGATTAGGTTTAAAATGCATTAATTTCTGTTTTTTCCTGATTGTAATTATAAATTGCTGGGAAGGGACTTGCTGGCTACATTGGGAATGCAAAATAAGGTTGTACAAAGTGATACAGGAAGTAACACTATTAGAACTTTGTGTCAAATTTGTGAGAAGGTTTATGCTGCAGTAAACGCACAGCATGGGCAGTCCCAGGGAAATCTGGAAATTGAACTATGGAGCCTCTCCAAACTACTTTGAAGCAACCAGGACAAGTGATACCTAAAAATCAATATCCTCTTTTCAAATAAGGGAAGATGGGCTTACATCCTGTTATGGAGTCCCTGTTAAAGGCAGGTCTTTTGGAGCCATGCACACCACCCTATAATACTCCTCTCCTGCTAGTTGAAAAACTGTATGAATAGATACCAGAAGGAAAACAGAATTTTAAAGTGTTATGGAAAAGAAAAAAAAAAAAAAAAAAAAAAAAAAAAAAAAAAAAAGAAAGAAAAAAAAAAAAAAATAAACAAAAATTTTTCACCTACTTTTTCNAAAAAAAAAGGAAGGAAAAAAAAAACAGATTAACTGAAACTTCTGACCTAGCTATTCGCTTTGTGATGAGGAAAAAGAATTTGGATTATATGTGGATGTTAAACAAGACCACACTAGAAGGATTTCAGTATGGGAACACAGAGGAACACTGCTGCCTCTTGCTTACTTTTCTAAGATGTTAGATCTCGTGGTGTGGAGGTTGGCCTCATTGTCTGCAGAATTGTGCAACCATCGCTTTAACGGTAACTGAAGCCCAAATACTGATGTCAAGAGGATGTTTTATTATGAAAGTCTCACACCAAATTGATGTTTTGTGAAGCAAAAAACCTTTTAAGTGGATGTCTAGTACTCAGTTAAAAACTTATTTAATGGGAAAGAAAGATTTAGGATTGAGAAGTGGAGAAAGGTTTAACCCATCCTCTTGTTTGAACAGTCCTGGAGAGCAGGTTGGGAAGAAACCCATGACTGCATTCAAGTGATAGATCTCCAGCCCCAGGCTAGCAAATATTTACGAGATACTCCCTGGCGTAAGGGAGAAAATGTGTTTATTACTGAGTCTTCAGGGGTAATAGAAGGGAAGCGAGTTACAGAAGACACTGTTATTAAGTGAAGGGAATCAGAAGAAGAGATGTTGCTGCCCACTTGGTCAGCTGTGACAGCACAGCTGTATGTGCCCATGAATTGACATTCATGCATGTGGAGTAGTATATGTGTTGAGAAAAATGGTGGAAGGAAAGAGATTTATTAATCTCCAGGGGGAAAACATTAGCTCAGGAGAGCTTAATTACTCATCTATTGGAGGTGGTGGATTTACAAAAAAATGGTGGCAACAATGTACATTAGGTGACATCAGGCAGGGTACCTGGAGGAGGCGATCAGCAGATGCAGCAACTCAGAAAGCTACACTTTTGCCAAAACTCTGGAAGTTCCTCCCTTTGTTCCCAGTGACTCAATCACTGCCAGAGTGTTGCGGTGCATGTTTATTTTCAATTTCATTGTTTATAATATTATTGTGGTTTAGCCCTGTGTTGCCCCGGGTTCCTACCCCCAATGGTTCCTCCCTTGAATGTATCCACCCCTGTTGGAAACCAGGGGGTTCCTATGGTGCCTTTGGCCGACCCAAAACCTGGTCAGGAGGCTTTTCAGCCTTGCCAGAGGTGTCAGGGACCCTGGAATGATACTATAAATGCCTGTAGCTCTGATTGTAATCCATGGAACAGGTTGTCAACTTTGTATGAAGAATTTCAAGTCACAAAAACTTAAATAGAAAAATAGTAGTAGTTATAAGTAAAAAGAAGAGAATTTGAGTGTATGTACAAGGGTGTTTAAAGCCCTGTACAGGGGGGTTGGAGATCTGTACAGGGGGGTCTGAGGCACAAGATGGAGANTTTTGATAAGGAATTAATAAACTGCCTTGAGAACACAAACAAACTACTCCAGACTACTCCTTCAACAGCACGGGCTGGAAACCTGGACTTTTCTATACATTGTGGGGTCTCCTGGGGTCTCCCTACAGCTGTCCCTCAGTGTATCCCCTCCGTTCGTTCTAGCGCCTTCCCTGTCAGTTGCCTGTTCCCTGTAACCGTATTGGATTATTTGAATTGTATCCTCCCCCTGTGTTTCCCTATTGGTTAAAACAATTGTAACCCTGCCTTATGTCCCCCCCTATGCTCCCCCAATTGGTTAAACTTTGTACCCTCCCATGAGTCCTCCCCTATATTTAAACCCCTGTACAGGCAGTTTCTTTGTTTTTTGCCCCTGAACCCTCCAGAGAATAAACACTCTTGGAACTCATGCAAAAGACCTCTCCCTTGGCTTTTGCCCCTGCCCTTGATGCACTGCCATAGAGCCGGAGCTCTACATCTGTACCCTGGACTGCGACGCCTTTCTGGGGACGGCCCACCCTTGGCCCAGTGCAGGGGTGTGAGCTAGCCAGGCAGGCCATGGAACAGAAGGAAGCCCTGGCACTGTGTCAGATGGCGCCCAATGTGAGGTCTTCCTTTGGGTTTGAGACCCCATGATGAGGCTAAGAACCCACTGTGTGGATTACCAGAAGCCTTTTGGACTTTGGCTACCCAAGTGGGAGCAGACTGAGTTTTTTTCAGTGGTGCTCCTGGGGACAAAGGCAGCAACCCCTGAGGCACCTGGGATTGCCTTCAGGAAAGCGACCACAGCCACAGTACCCTGTCCAGAGGGGAAGGTAAGCATCTTTTGGCTGGGGAGGTGTGTGTTTGTGTGTGTGCAAGGGAAGGATCTTTTATGTGTATGCGTGTTGTTCATTTCCTTGACGCCACCCAGACCCATACTTTGCTTTCTTTATGTTCTCCTTTGCTGTAGCTGTGGGTGAGGTTGTGCTGCACAGATTATAAAATGGATGCCAGGTTATCCGTGCAGCAGAGGGGAATTTACCTCCAAGTTGTGGGACTTCTTGAGGGTGGGGGGAAACAGTTTTCAAAGGGTTTATTGAAGAAGTTCATTCGCTGGCTGTTTTTCCACTTCCCCCAGCTGTCCCCCTTTAAGTGTTATGACAGTCCCCTTCTGGGATGGAGTGGGACAAAAACTTGCCACCTTAATGGGTCAGGGGGATTCCGTGGCTCCAGGATTTATCCCTCTTTTTGTGTTAATCCAGATTACCTTAATTAGGAAATTGGAAGAGGAAAAACAGTCAGCAAAATCTACCCAAGTTACCCCAGCCCCATCTCCCAAACCCTCTCTCCCTATGCTGGGGGAGACGCGCAGAGCAAACTGCTAAGCACAGGGTAGCCAGGCAAGCTTTTGCCTCCCTGGCTCTCCACATCTCCCTCATCACCCTAGCCCTGACAGCACTGGCCATGCTGCGAGGGCACCCTCCCCTCATCACCCTACCCTGGCTAAGACTCCCAAGTTTGTAAGATTTGAGATTCCCCCAGTTCACCTTCTCACAGTCCATGTCCCCACTCCCAGTCCTCATCTCCTGATCTCAGTTCATCTCATTTCCCTCCTGCTCCCTACCCCTCGATCCCACAAAATGGTGTTCCTCCCCAAACTCCACAAGATGGCTCCTGGAGGGCACAAGATGGTGGGGGCCACATGGCTGGACCCCTCCCTTGTGCTTCTCCTTCCGACAATCCCTTCTCCCTCTCTCCTCCTAACCCTTTCCTCCCTTTGGACCCTCCCTCTCTATGGTTGGACCCCTCCTTCACCACCTTAACTCCACCTCTAAGCCCACCTCCCGTTCTGCCCCTGGAGGCAGTCTCCTCTGTAGCCATACCCCCCAACAGTGGCCCCTCCTCCTGAAACCATGCCCTCAGTGATGACCCCACACTTGGCTCCACCGCCAGAGACTCCCTCCCACACCTGCTGCCACTCCTGCTGCTGCTCCTCCCATGCCCCTCCCACTCCTGTACATTGCTCCACCCACCCTCTTCTGACTTCTGGTTCCCATGCCCCTTCTGGTTCCCACGTTCCAGAAACCAGATGTGACAGGCCTGGAAACTGGAACCCGGAACAGGAGGCCCCCTCACAGTTGCACTGGTTGTTATCAGTGGTCAGGGAAAGAGGCTTCCGAGAATGGGAGTCCTTCTCCTTCCAAAACAAAAGAGAGCTCTGTAGGGCTCAGACAGAATTTGGGCGGGAGAGTGAATATTTTAAAAGCTTGCTTAAGGCCACCCTCTCATCCAACCTTTTGTTCCCACATGACCTTAAGGAGGTATTTTTGTGCATCCTTTCCCCAGCAGAATACTTGCTGTGGGAGGGAGCATGGAAGAGGTCATTGAGGACAATTTGCTCTGAGCTCTTACAGACCTCTGATAGTGCCATTGACACCACTGGAAATAAAATAACAGAGGACCACTTGTGCAGTGAAGGAGAGTGGGCTCAAGCCCAGGATCAGGCCAGGACTCTGAGGACATCAGTGTTGGAGCAGATTAAAGGAGAAGCAGCAAAAGCCTTCCACACCCTGCCAGCTGAGGGGCCATGGGTTGGTTACCCATCAATTACACAACACACTGATGAAAGTTTTGTCGAGTTTATTAACAGATTAAAAGTGCAAATAGAAAAACAGGTGGAAGATCCAGTGGTGCATGCATCTATCCTGCTAGACATCGCCAAGGAAAATGCGAACAAGGTGTGCCAGTGGGTCATCATCTGGATGCCACTGGATCCCCTACCGATGCTAACATGCATTATTGAGGCTTGCACCAAAAAAAGCAAACATCGTGGCACAGCTGGAAAGGGGAAGGTCTACTGTAGCAGAGGCCAACACCAGTACCTTGTCACCGCTCCATCCACCAGCCACCAAGGGGCCACTTATTTGCCATCGGTGTGGGCAGTGGGGACATTTTGCCAAGGACTGCCTTGCACTGAGACCGTGCCATGGAGGAGGGCAAGGAGGCAAGGGTGAGGGAACTAAAGCACCCCATAAAAACTAAATGAACGGTGTGGCCCTGCCCCGCATGCTGATAAAAAATGGGGTAGGTACGAGGGGGACGGAGGGTAAGAAAGAGACTGGATGTGACACGCATCAAGCAAACTGGACAAATCCCTGATCTAGGACAACTGCGATCTATGGCAACCTCAATCACCATTGCTGCTGCTTACAGTAAAAGATCTCTTTTTCAGGAACTTTCAGTTGACTGTTATTGGCGTGCATCCACTGAGGGAGAGATTCATGCCTAAGAACCTGAACTGTAGGTACCTTTTCATCAGGGACACAAAGCAAACGCCCCCAGAGATTAAGGTCTCTCTGATCACTCTTCCAAGTGATCCAGACAGACTTCCTCTCTTGGCACAGTGCCTCCACTCACCCTTCTACATGATAAGGGGACAAGTAATAGCCCAGGCAATCCCAGTTCTGCTGAAGATCACCCCAAATGAACGTTCGCCAGAGGTGTACTGGGCAGAGGTGGTGGGGAAAGACAAGCCCATGATCCCCTGTTACATCAAGCTGGGAGGGGGGAAACCCTTGGAATGAAGGGCTTGTTTGATACTGGGGCGGATATGACAATCCTCCCTGAACAGAGATGGCCATCACATTGGGAGCTGCAACCCATGGCAGGCACAATACAGGGCAATAGGAGGTGTCCAATTGGCTAGACAATCCAAGAGCGTTGTACAAAATGAGGGGATGGACGGACAATTGGCTTCTTTGCATCTGTTCGTAGCAAATGACAAGGTTCCTTTGTGGGGGAGGGACTTCATGTTGCAATGGTGGGGTGAAAATAGACATCCCAAAAACCCCTCAGGATTTTTAATTGTGGCCACTGCAGAGCACCCCACTCAGAAACTCAACAGGACCATGGACTTGCTGATCTGGGTGGATCAGTGGCTGCTGAGTAAAGAGAAATTGAAAACGCTCAACAATCTTGTGGATAACCAGCTCGCTCAAGGTAACATCGAGCCCTCTTTCAGCCCTTGGAATTCACTGGTCTTTGTCATTCGGAAGCTGGAGAAAGACAAGTGGCGGCCCTTCCACAACCTTCGTAAAATTAATGAAATCTTTGTCAACATTTGTCCCTGGCCCCTTCAACCAGGGATGCCTTCTCCAGCGATACTCCCACAAAATTGGAATTTGGCCATAATTGATATAAAAAATAGCTTTTTCAAAATTCCCCTAGACCCTGTTGATGCCCCATGGTGTGCCTTCTTGGTACCAACCACCAACCAAGAAGCCCCAATGAGGAGATTCTACTGGTGTTTTCTCCCACAAGGGATGAAAAATTAACCAACTATCTGGCAGTGGTACATTGCCTCATTGCTGTCCCCAGTCCGTGCCGGAGTGAGGGAAGCCATCATCCTTCAGAATACGGATGATGTGCTCATGTGCGCCCCCAATGACAAACTGCTTCAGCACACACTTGACCAAGTAGTCAAGGTTTTGACAGATGCAGGTTTTTGTTTACAGAAGGAGAAAGTTCAAAGCATGCCCCCTTGGAAATGTCTGAGGTTGGAGACCACTGTGAGGATCATTGTTCCTCAAATATTGGCCATCAACAGTGATCCCAAGACTTTGGCAGACCTACACTTTCTGTGTGGGACTTTGACCTGGGTCAAGCATTGGCTAGGCATCACCACTGATGACCTAGCCTCCTTCTTCAATTTATTGAAAGGAGGGGGATGAGCTCTATTCTCCAAGGTCCCTGACCCCAGAGGCAAGGATAGTACTAGAGAAGGTGCAAAGGGGTCTGACAGAGAGGCAAGCTCATCGTTATAAAGCAGACCTGCCTTTCAAGTTTATCATTCTGGGAAAACTGCTACACCTCTACGGACTAATGTTTCAGTGGGACCAGGACCAGAGAGACCCTCTCTTGACCACAGAGAGAGTCTTCCTCTGTCACCATCGGTGCAAAGGCATAACAAAGCCACAGGAACTAATGGCACAGCTGGTCCGGAAAGCCAGGGCATGGCTTCGGGAACTGGTTGTGATTTCTCATGCATACATCTGCCAATCAACCTCTCTGGGGATGAAATATCCCCTGAGAGGTTGACTAGGGAAATGTTCAAGCACCTACTAAGGGAAAATGAAAATTTAGAGATAGCATTGGACAGCTACGGTGGACAAATTTCTGTCCATGTCCCTGCGCTTAAATTGTTTCACCAAAAGTTCCATCTCATTCCAAAAGGGAAAAGGAGTAGCACTCCACTCAAAGCCCTAACTGTTTTTACTGATGTGTCCAGGGCATCTCACCGGTCAGTGATGACCTGGAAAGATCCCCAGACTCATCAGTGGGAGACAGATGTAGATTATGTTGAGGGGTCCCCTCAAATTGCTGAGTTGGCCAGAGTCATTAGGGCATTTGAAAAATTTGCAGAACCATTCAACCTGGTTGCTGATTTGGCTTATGTTGCAGAGGTGGTGTCTAGAGCTGAGTTTGCTGTCCTTAAGGAGGTCTCAAGCAAAACCCTCTTTAACTTGGTGTGCTGGTTTGAAAGCAAAACCAGTGAGACTTTAAGTCAGAAATACAATTTAATAGGAAAAAAGTAAAATATATGTAAGTAATATAAAAGAAACAAAAAAACACTGACAGAGTCAGAATATAACCTGATATTCTGTTAGTTAGGGTGGTGGTAGTTGTCTAGATGAAATGGTCTTGCTGAAGTGGCAATCATGTAGACAGCTCTGGTAGTTCTTGTCTTTTGGAAACTAGTGGGTAAGGGCTGCTTGTTCTGTCCCAATCCCCACATTATATCCAGGTGGGAAGGCTTGACTCCTCCCCCTGAGCAGAGCATCTCACAATGGGATGATGTCATTGTATGAGTCTTGCAGTGCCGGAGACTTCCCTGTCCTAGGTTCTCCAGCAGTGTACAAAAAGTCCTTTTCTCATCAGCTGTCTGAGCCGAAGAAGCACTCTGGAGCTGTCAGTTCATGTTCTCAAGGCAGTTTATTAGTTCCTGATCAAAAGTAGATTTCTCTGCCCTGCCGAGGTCAACACAGCAAAACTTACAGAGACACACTGTGCCCTGCACACTGTCCTGCACACTCTGTCCTGCAAGGGAGATCGAGGCACACTGTCTGTCTACTCTGCCCCCACCACAGGTCAGCTCTATTCTTTTATACTATCAACTATGTATCCAATGTTTACCATTAATTTCCAATCCGCGACCCTTACATTACATTGTCCAGCTCTCTGACAAACCAATCCGAAAGTACCAACATCACCAAGAAGATGGAGGTTAGGAAGAAGAAGAAGAGATAACATGCCATGTGTAAGAATTCTCCATCTTGACTCCCAGACCCCCCTGTCCAGAATCTCAAACCCCCCTGGACATGGGTCCAAATCTTTTCCTTTTCATCCATAATTACTACTATTCTACTCTTTAAACTCTGGTGACTTGCAATTCTTCTTATAAATTAGTAATTTGTCTCATGGATTAAAATCAAAGCCACAGGCATTCTCAGTATCAATCCAGGTTCTCTGATACCTCTGGCAAGGCTGAAAAGCCTCCTGACCAGGGTTTGGATCATTCTGAAATGCCACAGGAAGCTCCTGGCTTCCAAAAATGCAGTGGGTCCTTAATTGCCCATTAAACACAAATAGGTCCTAGAGGGAGTTATCTGTGACTCATGGGGTAGGCATTGATGGCCCACTAACAGGAGATAGTCCAGGGGAGGAGGCAAAGAAAAACACTGCCCCTCCTGGTTTCAACAGTTAATGAAGATGGAGATAGAATACAGACCCTCTGGCACATTTTTACAGTGTAACCTAGGACACTTGGTCTTAAAATTAATTTACCTAGTCTCTCACCGAGAGCAACCATATTGCGTCATGCATGTGAGACCACATACTGATCTGCCTGGCCCAATGGCTGAAGGAAATTGACGAGCTGATTCCCTTGTGGCCACTGCCATCAACTTGGTGAGGCTTCCCGACTTTTCCAACAAGCCAAGTGTAGCCATCAGATGTTCCACCTGACACAAGGCTAGGCCAGAGCTATCGTTGCTACATGTCCCTAATGCCAGCACTCAGCCATGCCATTGCTGGGGTCAACCTCCACAGGTTAGGCAGCTGTCAGGTGTGGCAAACTGACATCACCCACACCCTGAATTTGGGAGGATGAAGTATGTCCACGTTTCCATCAACACCTTCTCTGGAGCAGTCTGCTCTTCTGCCCATGCAGGGCAAAAAGGCGAGCATGCAGTGAAACATCTGCTGCATGCCTTTTCAGTGTTAGGCGTGCCAAAGGAAATCACAACAGACAACGGCCCCGCCTATATTTCCAAGGTCCTCAGGGAATTTCTGCAGAGCTGGGGAGTGGAAGATGACACCGGCATTGCCCACTCCCCCACTGGCTAGGCCATGATTGAGCGAGCCCACCAATCACTCAAACAGGTTTTTAGGCACCAATGGGAGGGCTGCATAAGTCTGACCCTGCAGGAAAGGCTATGCATTCTATGAGTCATGTCATGGGTCTTCACAATGGGCTGATGTCATTCTGTGAGTCATGTGGTGGGTCCTTAATGGCCCATTAAACAGGAAATGGCTCCCAGAGGGAGTTATTTATGACTTATGGGGCAAGGCGTTGATGGCCCATTAACAGGAGATAGTCTGGGAGAGGAGGTAAGGAAAACATTGCCCCTCCTGGTTTTAACAGTTAATGAAGATGGAGATAGAACACATACCTTCTGGAATATTTTTACATTGTAACCTAGGACAAGTAGTCCGGCAAAACAAAAAATTCCCCCAAGCAGCGACATGGTGCCAACAAAAAAAGTGAAATAAAAATAATTGATTCTTTTTATGATCACCCCGTAAAATTACAAAAAGGCACCTTTTAATATGCAGTGATTGCACTTGGGCTGGCATCCCCTCTTGCCCTCACAGAAGTCCATGCATTATAGGCAGGTTGATGCTGTTTACCCCCAACAAAACCCAAACTGATAATTGGAACAACTAGTGTGAATTTGCTATCCAAAAAAGAAGCATTTCAGAATCTGATGAAAACTGTGATTCCAAAATTGTTCATTGGGCAAAAACCAAAAGGGGTGTGGTCTTGTTGTGGCTGCAGGCTGGGTGAATTGGCCTGCCTAGAGTGTTGGGTGGCTAAACAAGCCAATTTAACCTCAACAGCACTCAGTGACCTCCTTGTGGACGAGGAGACAACCATGCAGGCAACCCTACAAAACAGGGCGGCCATCGATTTTCTGCTGCTGCTGCATGGACATGACTGCACAGAATTTGAGGGTCTCTGCTGCATGAACCTGTCATCACGAAGTGTCAGTATACATCAATCCATCAAGAAAATGAAAGACAAGATCTTAGACATCAAGCAAGAGTCCGAGGACTGGCTGGGAAATATCTTCACAGGATGGGGGCTATCTGGATGGCTTTCTTCCATCATTAAGACTGTTATTTGGTTCATTTCTATTGTTCTCATTATTTCAATTATGTTTTCCATTTTTAAAGGATTGTTTCTCCATCCCTACCAACATTAACCCTTCTGTCCCTGTTCACCCTCCCTCTTATGACACCTGCATTATTGAGTCACCTCCCAAAATTCCTCCTCCTTGGTTCCGTGATTTATACCCCAATTCCAAATACCACCCTGACCCCTCTTTTTAAAAAAGAAAGGGAGAGATGTTGTGGCTCCTGATTAGTTGCTGTTTTATTATATTATTTACTGTCTTATTATTTATAGAATTACAATGGTCTAGCCCTGTATTGCCCCCAGTTTCTGTTCCCTATGGTTTCTCTTTGAATTGATTCCACCCTCAATAAGCTGTCCGTCCATGTATCCCCTCCGCTTGTTCCAGCTCATTCCTTGCCCGTCACTGCATCCCTGCCCATTGTTCCAGTCCTTTCCCTGTCAATCCCCACAGGAACCAATCCCTGAGTGTGGCAACCCTTTGGAAATCCCCTAATCTTCCACGCCCCATTGGCCCATGTGACCTTCCCTCTCCTCCCTCTCAACCTCACTGGTTTTGTGCCTATTAAGTAACCCCTTCACTCCTCCCTCACTCCTCCCCTAAGAATTCCCTATTGGTTGATTGTTTGTACCTTGCCACTGATTTTGAGTTGAATTTAACCCCCTGCACAGCAGTGCTTGGGGCTCTTTTGCTGTTGCTCCCTTTGACCCAATAGGCTCCTGTCAGAATCCCAAGGAAAAGGAGCCTCCTCTTGCCTATTTTCCCTTTCCCTGATGATCAGATCCCCTGTAGGGCTAATACTCTTAAGGTTCTGCCCTTAGCTCGACTCCTGCTGAGCCAGTTCCCCACTCCTGGCGCGGGGCCAGAGTATGAAGAGCTAGCCCCGGCTCCCGTGGACTGCATCAACAATTCTCTACTGCTGCTTCTGCACTGCTGCTTTTATGATATAATAATTTGTGAAATCAGAGCCCCTATTCTTGTGAAATAAATAAGATAGGAACTTTTTTTGGGATAGTGACCTAATACTGCTGCTGCATGTAAAAGAAACTATTTATTAGCTTGCCCTAGGGTATCTGCTTCAGGTTTTTCAGTGCCAAAAGATGTGGAAACTATCTTAACCTGTGGAGATTTTTATGGACATGTACATGCCTAAATCAGCTGAATCTAAATATAGAAGAAGTTAGGGTTAAAGTTGTTAGTAGCCTGCAATAATAAAGCCTTTGTTGTTCTAGTGTGTTCAGAAGGGGTGTGGCACAGAGGTACCAGTGAAAACAGGTGTGATCTGGACAAACATCTTGTGTTTTGGTCTGCTGTTGTCATAAGATGTTGTCACAGCTTATGAAGCTGTTCCTTGGCTTCTCATTGACTGGTCACAGATGAAGGTGCAGCTTTCAATAATATTTTTATCTAATCAGACAGTCATTGCTTTCTGGAGACAGAGGCTGGGAACTTGGCAGCCTCCCTCTGTGGAGGTTTTATGAGGTGTGTACTTCACTGTTTATTGGTGTTCTCAGCATGTCCCGTCTGTCTCCTTCTTTCTCTCCTTTCAAAGGTTTCCCTTGTCTTTTTTACGCTGAACCATCTATGCTTTTCTGTAATTTACTGGGCAATATAAAGCATGCAGGTGTGTAATGAAATGAATAATATTGAAGTTTATGAGAATGTTAATTTCATTCTTGAATACCTTTTCTACATGACCCTAAAAGGTTACTTGCTGTAATTATTAGAAGATGAAGTTATAGTAAAACACTGTGAATGCTGAGTCAGGGTCTTTTTTAATTTTTTGTGTATCAGAGTTAAAGAATGCAAAAAACATTTCTCTAGACATCTAGGCTTTCTCGTGAGACAAGAGCAGTATTCCACACTGAATAGTACATAAATTTGGTAAGAGATGTCCTTGTGTTATTTAAGGCATAATTCCAATTTTGGATAATTTCTTACCATGGTGAACATCTGTGAGACACAGTTGTCTGCCAGTTCCTGGGGAGCAGTTTGCCCTGACTAAGTAACGTAGGACTTAGCTTAGAACCTCTGCCAAATTAACATGCAAAATACAAAGAACAGATGTAAATTTACAAACTCAGCAGACTCGCAGTATTTTTTTAGATTTTGTAAACCTCAAGGGCAAAATTATAAGTGTATTGAATTTTTCTATTGCATCTTGTTTCAGTTTCAGTTTTTTGCATGTGAAATTGTTAAATCTAGTTGTTGTCATTCTAAAAGCTGGGCAACAAGGAAATGTTCATGTGCTCCAGTCTGGAAAACTACTCAGTCACTTCATATGTGTTTTCCTTTTTTCCAGTCCTTCATGTGTGTTTTTTTCCTCAGTCAGAGATTGTGTTATGTTCTGGCAGTGAATGTGTTTGGTCTTTTTAAAATATAAATATTAATTGATATTAAATGGTAACACTTTAAATCAAACTCTGAGCAAATCATAAAACCCATGAGCACTTTTCCAGATTCACAAATCCCCTAGTTTAAATTTTTAAAAATTCCCTCTCTTCCAGTGTAGGATGGTGCTGATGTCCTTTTTTAAATTCACTGTTATCTCAATTAATTCTTTCAAAGGCTGCCTGAGACAGACACCACACAGAATCTAATTTCAGTTTAAAGTTTAAAAAAATTCAATTTTTGGGCTGGAAATGTAATAATTCTACTTTTGAACTCAAAACATTTCTACTAAACCTGGAATGTATTTTCTAAAACAAAGAATTTGTCTTATTGTGGAGATGGCTCCTACTGTTGGAAATATGGTTTATGAACTACTTAGAAGAGTTTGCAAAACTCATTTTACTGAATATAAGTTNTGGTGGTCTTTGGATGAAGGTTGGTAGTCTTCCTCGGGTGTCTTCTTTACTTATTTGGTGTTCCTGTTCTGATTTCTAGAACTCAAAGCTTATTTGAGCAAGTACTTATTGAGCAAGAGCATATTTACGTATGAGTTTTATCTTAATCTAAAGACTTTTGTTTTCTGTCTTTCTGGTTTATCTTACAAGGACTTTAACTTTCTGTCATTGTGATTTGTCCTTCTTAGTGAATAAAACATCCTTTAATTTACCACAAACTCATGGATAAATATCTTCAGTTGAGATTTGAGCACAGAAGTGATTGATGGAGGTGTGTGTGTGTTTGTTGCATTGGGGTTTATTTTATTTAGTTTTGTTTGTTTGTTTGTTTGTTTGTTTGTTTGTTTTTGTTTTGTGTGTTTTGTTTTCATATAGCTGGGGGAAAAGTGAAGGTAAAAAGGATGGTGGGAAAAATACTCTAGACTAATCAGTTTAGTAAGTGATTCAGAATAAGCCCAGCCTTTTTTCTTAGTCTGACTGTGGATTTTTGTGTTTGTTCAGGTTTTATTGTTGTTGTTGGGGTAGAGGGCAAGCTGTGATCCACTGGGGAAGGAAAAATGCAAGGAGCAGAAGTATCAGAAAAAAGGTTACTGCATTACCATAGGGAAACTATAAATGCTCTAGAAACAGTTAAAACTAAAATATCTCTACTTCTATGAGAAGAATGGACCTCTTTATAAAAAAGAGGTGAAAGAAACGAATCAGATTTCTATGCATTTTTGTTGTTCATCTCTGTCTGGCATTGATTTTGATTTAGAAGATTTCTACTGCTTGGAGAGGTTATTATAAGATGAAGCTTAAATCTTAGGTGGAATATTTTCTGTGCTGAAATCAATGGATGACCATTTGCTATTCTCTCATTCTGTTCAGAGCTGCAGCAGGTTATTGAGGTAATCATCTATTGAAAGTGTAAAATATCTTAGAATAAGAATTGTTAATGAGCAATGAAGGCAGATGTAAGGCTGACAGAGCTGGAGCCAGGAAGAACAGGCTGGTTGCTCTCTTCATATTTTTCTCTATTTTGAGATAGTATTGACTCTGAATCAATTATACCCACAAGGAGGCATGCATTTCCCTAGAATCCTTAAAAACCCAATTGAGTATCAGCAGTGACCTCGTTATAGTAATGATGAAAATAATTATAGCTCTGCACAGGCTGCCAAATAAATAAAATAGTGAAAAGCAGCAGGAACAATGGTTGATGTATGCTTAAAAACTTCAGTTGTCTAGTAAAAATATCTGGGAAGCACTATTTGAATACATTTACTGCTTCCAAAACTTAACACCTATATAACTTTTTTTTCCCCTATGTATGTCCTTGTGGTTTTTATTCCAAGGGACCTGTGTAAAAGGAAGACCTGCATTTCTGAATTATTGTTTTTCCTTTTTCTTCTAAATCCTTACTATTGTGAGTATCTTCAGGTGATTAAAAGTTTGTTTTAGATAGAAACATAAATACCCAATGACTCTGCTACCATTACTCAATGGTATTTCTCAGTCCAGTGAGTCAGACTCTTCATCATGCAGAGCAGCATCTCAGATGATTTCTGAAAAGACATTTGCAAAGGCAACTGTTCAGAATGTAGCTAAAAATGTTTTAATTAATGTGTGCAGATACTACACAAAGCCTCATACAGACAAGACTTACTGCTTTAATTTTGTACTCATTTTCTTGTTTTAAGGAGTACTGAGGAGATTTTATTTTCCTCCTAGTCTGATTTTATATTGGAAGCTTTTAGAGCTGAAATGATGGCAAGAGGCTGAATTTCTCTTTGCTGCTTTGTAAATATGAACTTTCAAGATTTAAATTGGCAAGTAGGTTTTTCTCAGGTAATTGAGTTGTCAAATTGGGTCTTAACTATTGAAGAGTCTGTTGACAGTCTGATAGATTCTTCAATAGTCCACAGTAATGCCTGTGTTTATTTGCAAACCTAGTGAAGCTAAAATAATCCTGGAAGCAATTACATTTGTCTTGGGTTGAAGACAGGTATCTGCTAGGGAAGGCAGAACCCTCCCTCAGGACCCCCCCCTCTTTCCTCCGAATTACTGAAATTAAGCGGCCTTCAGGCAAGATATGGGGAGGGATAACAGTCCTTTACTAATGAGTATAACAAGATACAAATTAACAATAACTNGGCCTGGCAAGCTTTTGTCTTGCAAATACACTTAAGTATCGGCCATCAGGTTCCCCCGCAACAAATGGGACAAAAAATTCCATAACTAAAGAGGACGAAAAAAGGAAAAACTAACATCCCAACCCCCCACAACATTATATTTTTTATTCAATTATTTTATTGCTTAGGTACTTTAGATTAATTGGTTTCGGTTTTATGTTTGCCACTGCTTTTAGTAACAGGAGATATCTCGTATCTGACTTTTCTTCAGTATCAAACTGGACAAGTATTTTGTGATGAGTTCTCCAGTCAGCAGAAGAATGCACTGGTTTATTTTTTAGTTTTTTTTTTTTTTTTTTTTCTCCTGCACAGTAATGATTCAATAGAGAGAAAGCACAGCTTTGAATGTCTCCATCTGATGGGTGTCAAGTAGTACCACTTACTCGTTATCAAAGTTTTGTTAACATCTAGAGAATACTGTGAATGCTTCCCATTCACAGAAAGCAAGCAAAATATTCTTGGTCCTAAAAGCATCCTTTGGAGTAAGGGATACAAACAGGGAATAGCATATCAGGTTGCATGAGAGAAGTTGGTGGCTGTTACTCACTCTGGCAGGAATCTTGAAATAAACTCTTCAGCTGGTGAGCTCTACTGCTGGTAAAAAGATGGGTTTGTAATCTTCTAAGATTATGGCTCATAGTCTATGCTTAGAATTCCTACATCACAAACTTCTCTAAACAGATGAAAATTCCAAAATGTTCTTAAAATTATTATTAGGGTGTTTTTAAATGCCCCTGTCTAAAGGTTAGTTTTGCCCAAGACATGTAATGGAAAAAAAAAAAATATCTCCTGTAATTCTTAAAGGTAGAGATTGCCTTAATTAAACAAGAGCATGCACTCAGTCCCTTCAGCTTTCCATGTTTCATTGAGGACTGGCATTTAAGGAGCAGAATGTCTATTTCAAGCTTCATTTTTTCAAAATAATGCTCTGCTTTTCTGAGCTTTACTAGACTTGTTTTTCAAATTCTGTGTCAAAGACTTGAGGATTGTGAGGCCTTTAGTATAAGCCAGCCTAGCTTCACCCCTTGTGAGAAGGTGCAAGGAGTAATTAAACATAAAGAAGAAGATGCTAAGGGAATCACCTTTCTTTTCAGTTTGATTGACACTGTAGGTACTGGGACCTGACTTTGCTCATGTCCTAGGTTACAATGTAACATATTCCAGAAAGTCTGTATTCTATCTCCATCTTCATGAACTGTTAAAATGAGGAGGGGCAGTGTTTTCCTTACCTCCTACCCCGGACCATCTCCTGTTAATGGGCCATTAACACCTTGCCTTATGAGTCATAGATAACTCCCTCCGGGAGCCATTTGTGTTTAATGGGCCATTGTGAGGACCTACCACATGACTCAGAAAATAACATCAGCCCATTGTGAGATGCTCTGCCCAGGGGGAGGAGCCAAGAATTCCCACCGGGATATAATCTGGGCATTTGGACAGAACAGGCATCTGCCTTCTACTGGATTCCCAGAGGAGCAGCCTTCTCTCCTACTAGATTTCCCAGAGGAAGGACCAGACCCCTCAACATCACCACTAGGCCATTAGAAGAAATCTCTGCCCTTCTACAGGATCTCTGCCTCAGCGGAACCATCTATCACTCCAGGAGCACTACTGGAGCCACCATTCCAACTAGACTGCTACCAACACCCTGACTGACAGGGTGTCAGGTTATATTCTAACTGTCAAGGTTTGGGTGTTTTTATTTAATACTGCATTTTCTAATTTTCCTACTAAGTTGTAGTTTGTTGGGGGTTTTGTTGTTTGTTTGTTTTAGTTTATTTTGTATATACATATTAAAGAACTGTTATTCCTATCCTCATATTTTTCTACCTGAGAGCCCGTTTTAATAGTTTGGAGGGAGAAGGTTTACATTTTCTATTCCAAGAGAAGCTCCTGCCTTCCTTGGCAGGCACCTATCTTTCAAAACCAAAACAGCTCAGTTTCCCATTGAGAGATCATCAGAAAACCGTTAAAAAAGCCAACAATAGAATTTTTCCTTCAAACAGTTCAGAGACTGGTTTTGTCAGACATGAGAACATAAAAAGGAATGGGGAAGGGGAAAAATACAGAAGTACCTCTATAAGCAATAAGAAGTTCTAAGGTGTAGTACTACAGGCTTGTGCGTCATAATATGATAGGTTGAAAAGGTCCGCACAGCAACAAAACGTGTAAGACAAAACAAATTAGCTGTCGAGTTTAAAACATATTTAATCTTTGTGGTGGTGTTTTATTCATTAATAATTCTTTAAAAAGCTTTGTAGCTAGAGGTCTTGTGACCTCTGACCATGTGATGAAGACTGTGAGAACGAAGTTTACATTCCTGAGACTGTAAGAAGATAAGAAATAATAAATCACGCTTTCTAGCACCACTCAGAGGTCTTGTCGCTAATTCAATAATTGTGATACAGTGTCACACACTTTAATAAAATCCATTTCAGTCATTATCTATCAGGGATGCCAGCAAGAGATGTGAAGTCATCAAAGACTGCTGTTTATATGGCTGGTGCTGGATCCCATTTGAAGAGTTGGAGAAAAAGGGAAGGAAATGGATTTTTGAAAACAAGAACTCTAACTCCACTTTTCTGCTAAAAATGAAACCTTTTAGCCAAAGGCTTTCTGTTTACTGTTTAACTTGAAGGACTTAAATTGTCGTGCACTTCTAAACTGTTTTGAACCTGTGCTGGACTGAAAACCCAGAAGAGGACTGTGGCTCACTGGGGCCTGGCCCAGGCTGCAGGATTTTCCAGCACTGGAGGGACTGAGCAACCCACAAGAGAGACTTTTCTGAATTTGTCATCTCCTCAGAGCAGTGAGAGGTTTTGTTGTTTTAGTATTGTTCATTTTTTGTGCTGGGGAGTGCTTTGACTGTTGAATAAAACAGGGTTTTTTTTCCCACTTCTCTCTGAGGAAATTTTTTCATGGACCTGTTGGGGGAGGGGCCACTTGAGTCGGCTTTCCTGGAGGAATGCCTTTAGAGGCTGTCTCCCAAAATTTGCCCAAACCAGGACAACTCCCTTAGCATCTGGCCCATCTCGCGTATCTCCTTCACCAGAACCCCCATCCAATCCAGGTGGTTCATTTCTGAGGTGGGCTGTGGAGCAGGGTCAGGTTCTGGAGTAGCATCCCTGTTCTCTGGGGTAGGTGACAGGGTGGTTATCCAAGGCAATCTCCCTTTATCTCAGAATGCTAAACAGAACAGGCTTAGCAGGCATATCAGCAACACCAGCCACTGTATGATATCATTAGCATTGAGAGAAAGTTTGAATTCTTTGAGAACTGGTGGGGTAGACCCAAAGAGCTGAGTGAAAGTTTGGGGGAAAATTTTCCCCAATGTAATTTCCTCACACCAGGTACCATTATTAAAGTAACCCCAAAAACATACAGTTAATGTGTGATAGCCCTGAACCCATGTGCCTGCCTTCCAGAGGAAGTTAAAAATCCATTAATTCCTCACTGTATTAACCCATAAAGCAAACAGGATAATAGCCACAGTATCCTTGGTTATAGGACCCGTGTTTATATAAGGGCCTGCAAATGGGAGGAATATAGCCATGATTATGTGCCATCCGAACCAGGGTAAACTAGACCACATGGTGTCACCTAATGTAGGACTTAAAATTCTGACATTCTGGATTCTTGGTAGCGAAACCCCTCAGGTGCTCTGTGCCAGGGTTGAAAATTAGACAAGTGGGACTCGGGCCCCATGTTGGGTGGCAAAATCTGTCTTGCTTTGAAAGACAGGTGTCTGCTAAGGAAGGCAAGAGCCTCCTGCAGAACAGAAAATGTAAACACCCTCCCTCAGAATTATTATAATTTTGATGTTAAAGGGGCTCTCAGGCAAAGATATGAGGATAGGAGTAACCGTTCTTTACCAGTATGTATAAACAAAACTAAATAAAACAAAACCCAACAAACTATAACTTTTATCAGGAAAATTAGAATAAGATGCAGTATAACAAAAAACCAAAACAAAACGGACACAATTAGAATACAGCCTGACACCCTATCACTCAGGGTGTTGGTAGCAGTCCAATTTAAATGGTGGCTGCAGTCCTTGGAGTGACAGATGGTTCTGTGGAAGCAGAGATCCTTTAAAGCGGTCCAGTGGTGTTGTAGATCTGGTCTTCCTCTGGGAATCCAGTGGAATAGGCTCCTCCTCTGGGAATCCAGTAGAAGGCGGCAACCTGTGGTGTTCCAGAGCTCCGATTTTACACATGTAGGAATGCTTGGCTCCTGCCCCTGGGCAGAGAATCTCAGAATGCGATGATGTCATTTTATCAGTCATGTGGTGAGACTCAAATAGCCCATTAACAGAATATATTTCTCCTGGAAGTAGGATGGGTCATGGAAGAGATAAAGAAAACTGTCCCACCCGTTTTCAACAGATGGCAATAGAATACAAACCCCCAGCTTCATCTCGCATTTGCAACTTAAGACACTCCCCTTTCCATGAGAAGATGCCTGTTCAGGCAAGGCAGCCTTTTGCCTCACTTGCTTGGCTTCCAACATTTGGGAATTGCCTCCTCCTGAGGCCTTAGGAAGTGATGTTTCAAAAGTGAACAGCACTGATGGAGCCCAGCACCTTCAGGAACATTTTTCCTGGGGACTTTGCTTACCAATTCCTTCAGCAGCCAGAAGTCTGCTCTCCGCATGCCTCGAGCTGAGGTTTTGTTGGCTGTTTTCCTCTTGTCACAGGTTTGAACCTCGAGTCATTTGTGGTGGCTGTGGCCAGGATGGCTGCCAATCCCCACTTGGCTCAGGGCACGTGCGGCTCAGACGGTGGCCTGGTTCTGGGGACACTGAGCTTGACAGTCCTGGGCTGTGGGGGGTTCCCCCCTTACTGGGACAAGGCTCCCTGTGGAGGAAGAAGGGCCTGGCAGGAGCCACGAGGCCTGGTCTGCATTTGGCTGCTGCCAATTTGAGGGAAAGGAACAGGAAGAGTTCATCAGGGCTCAACCTGAAATGATGTTTCAGTGCTTCTGGTTCTTCTCACAGCTTTGGTAGCAGAGCAACTTCTCTGTCCCTGCCACCTGCTGGCCCTTGGAATGCACAAAGGAATCCATGTGTAACCTCAGAAGACACCAAGAGTCCGTGTCAGTTTGAAAGGGCAGCTGTTGTTACACTGTTGCATTTCTTGGCTTGTTAAAGCCCCTCCTACATGTTCTACAGCCTGTGCTTGAAGACACAAAAAGTACCACGGTGGAGGAGAGGCATGGAAAGCTTGAAAAAGGCTGAAGGGAACGCTCTGATTAGCCCTTTTCCCAAGAGGTTTCTTTAGCTAAAGTAGCTGACAAGGACCACTCTTGATGCCCTGGAATATGTTTTTTGGTTGTTTTCTCTCTTGAGTTCCTAGTCCTGCGTGGGGCTGGGTAACTGGGTGCTGCAGAGGCTGTGGCAAGGCATCAGAAACATCCACCCTGAACCCAAGGGTGGCAGAAGATCTCCTCCAGCACTGGCCTGTCCATGGCATGCTTGGACAAACACCAGTGGATCAGATGTTGGCACTCTGGGGAGAGAAGCCAGAAAGTGCCGATCACTTGCAGAAGGCTCCTGGTCAGCTGCTCATGGTGCCCGCAGGCCCTGACTGACCCTGCCCTGTGTGGGAGAGCGGCACAGAGGAACACAGCCACCTCCTTCAGCCACGTGGGCCACACTGACCCCGTCGGCATGAGCCACTTCCTGCAGCCTGCCCTTGAGGGCAGATGGATGTTCCGCGAAGCTGTCTGAGGGCCAGGCTGGGCCGTGCCAGACTGCCATCTGCCAAAGACTGATCTTGAGGCTGGGATACAAACCTGGAGAGACCTGCTGCTAGAAGAAGAGCTGCCCCGACACGATGTCACAGTCTTTGTGGAAGGGGAGGGTCTCGCAGACCATGATGTACAGCAGCACGCCCAGGGACCAGGCAATTGCTGAATGGCCGTGGTAGCGGCCAAGGCAGATCCACTCAGGCGGCCTGTAGGTGTGTGCTCCTAGGGGAGACAGGAGGCGCGTGCGGGCACAGGCTGCTGCCTTCCAAAGCCTGGCACCAGCCTCCTGGCTGAGGCATGGGCTGCAGGGGTGGCCACAACACCGCTCAGAGGCCACCCCACCAACATCCCCCAGTCAACTGGCCAAAGCCATGGAACCATTTGGCAGGGCAAAGAAGGCTAGTGCAGCAGCCAGAGCCCTTGCAGACCTGCCATGCCCAGGGATGAGGGTCTGGCTTTTGCAGCCCCCCCCTGTGGGCAGGGCTGGCAGCCAGCTCCTGGGGCACAGCATCCACCCCATGCCTCAGGGCTGCTAGCAGCCGGCTGAAGGCTGCACCCCACAGCCCAGGAGGGAATGGGGCCATGCAGTGCCTGGCACTGGGAGCATGGCCCGGGCTGCAGGCTCACCTGCAAATTGTGTGAATGCCTGTTCCTGGATGAAGGTGCTGCAAACCAAATTGATGAATTTCAGGTCGCTGTTGTCCAGGTCCACGCGGAGGCTCTCTGGCTTGATGTCCTGGTGCAGGATGCTGCAGGCAGTGCAGTGCCGCACAGCCTCCAGCACCTGGCAGAAATACCAGCCTGCCATCTCCTCTCGCACAGGAACTCGTCCTTCAGCAGACAGTGCAGGAGATCCTGTGATGGCTCCACAAGCTCCACCACCAGCAGGAAGCTGTCAGGCAGTTTAAGCCAGTCAAGGAGCTGGATGATGTGGCAGCCAAAGCCCACCTTCTCCATTGTCACGTTCTCCATGGGAACACGGGTGCTGTCCAGCTGCGAGGAGGAGACAATGCCTCCAGCAGGCCTGATGCTGCCCTGTGCCTGCATCCTCCCCCGCTTGGGATGCCCCACTGCCCTCTTGGGCAGCCTCCCCGTTGCTTTGATTTCCTCCTGCCCAGGGGGTGATTGGGGGATGCCCCCTGCCGGCCCCACCAGCAGCTTTTGGCATCCCCCAAGGCCGCCATGCCCCTGCTCGCACACTGAGCTCACACCCGCTCCCGCCACCATCCCCCGCCTGCCACTACTGGGGCCCCGGTCTTATCCCTCCCTGCCATGCTGGCCGCGATCACTTACCAGGTCGTCCCACTGCAGGACGTGCACCAGGGGGACATCTATAATGGCCATCCACAAGCCATTGAGAGATGGGGCTGAGCCTCAAGCCCCTCTCCGCCCCTGCCCCTCCCCAGCCCTGCCCCTCATTGCACGCCAGGCTGTCCCGGCCACTTACCGAGCTCCCATCCGAGAGATGGATGCCTGCGAAAACTGTGCCGTAGCCACTGCTGCTTAGCTGCGGGCCCAGCTGGCGCAGCTCCTGCAGCTGCTTCTTTGGCCCTGCGGCCAAGAGCAAGTCATCAGCCTTTCGCCCACGGCCCCCTCAAATGCCCCAAAAGTGAAGTTGGGCTGGCCCACCGTGGGCCATGCTGAGACTCTGAGTTGCTTCCTGCTGTGCGCCGGGCAGCGGCCACCGCCTTGCAGCCATCGGGCTGGCGAGCGGCGGAGCTGGGCCAGGGGAGCGCGCAGAGGCGGCTGCAGCAGCCACAGTGCAGCGGCACAGGGCGGCACCATCGCTGGTCCCAGCGTCATGGGCTAGACTCTGCTCTTGACAATGGCCGGGGCTACAGCCCAAGGATTTGCACAGGGAGGTCCCAGGAGCAGCTGCAAACTGGAGAGGGGGTTTTGAAGCCGTGCCATCAGAGGCACTGCAAACAGTCAGCAACTAGGCTGCTCTCAGGGGCCCTGACCTGGCCTGGGACGCCCCTCAAGAGGCCTGGGGGAGCTTCTGACAGTTCCTGAGGAGATCTCACATGCTATTACAAAGGTCTTTGTGCAAGTCAACGGCTGGCTTGTGGCAGCTTCCTGGAGATAGAGGAACCACCTGGGTGTCTCGAGGCTCGTCTCCACCACCAGGCTTGAGCTCTTGCCCGCTGGCACAACTGGCACAGCGTCCTGGTGTTAGCATTGAGAAACAGAACACATAATCACAGGTGATTATATGCGGTGCTTTATTGAAGGGCCTGAGAGTTAGGGGCAAGAAACCCAAATCTAACTCTAAGAGAATCCCAAAAAGAGACCCCCCCTTTTATCCCTCACAATTACATAACATAATGGTGTAATTATTAAATTTACATTGTTCTATTGATTCTGCCCAACCGTGGATTAAAACATTATTCTTGTTATGGGTTATAATCATATACAATGATCCATAAATTATGGTCACACAAGTATAATTAACAATCACCCCATTTATCAGAATCATTCAGGTGAGTTTCACCTTGACCCACCAAGCCTAACGATCCGAAGCTCGTTCTGGGCCTACCTCTCCTCCCAAACATTCCATGATTTTAGAAACTTTTAACCCTTGTATTATCACTGGGAGCTGTGAGCTGGCAACTGCTGGCTCCAGGAAGCATGCCTGCTCCACCAGCTGCTCCTGAGAAGGCTCCCCTGGATTGGGCTGAGCTCCCATTTGGACTTCTGGGCTTTTCTTCGCCACATGAATAGTCAGGGTTGTGCCCATGTTGTAGAAGTCCGCGAGTCTGAGGGAGCTGGGAGACCTGTCCATGGGCTCTGCACCTTCTGCAGGCCGACAGGTCTCACTGAGCCTCTGTGAGGGATGGAGGCCATCAGAGGGAGCAGAGGCTCCTGGCAGAATGGAGACTCTCTGACAGCCTGAGGTTCCCTCATGGATGGCGGGTCTCTGCTGATGTGCCATCCTTACGAGGGTTGAGGCTCTCCCAGGGATGGAGAATCTTGCTGGGAGCACCCTCTTGAAGGAACAGAGGCTTCTGGAGGAGCTGGACAAGCCACAGCAGGGCAGGTGGCTCCTGCAGTTCACCAGCTTCTGCAGTTCTTTCCACA
This sequence comes from Bombycilla garrulus, assembly GCA_013400315.1. Taxonomy (NCBI): domain Eukaryota; kingdom Metazoa; phylum Chordata; class Aves; order Passeriformes; family Bombycillidae; genus Bombycilla; species Bombycilla garrulus. Next base: position 28,232 of record VXBU01017260.1, read on the forward strand.
AGGCCTGCCACATCCCAGAGTACAGCAGTGCACATGTCCCATTGCCATCCCAGAGCAGCAGCATCAGTTCCCGCAGCTCCTGGGCCACTGCCACACAGTGGCTTGAAGGTGTGGGGGCTGTCTAGGGGTTGGCGGGAGCACACAGACGCTTGCGAGGGGTCATCCGAGGCCTGGGGGACCTGGGAGCTGCAGGGTTTCCTTGGTTCGTCCGTGAGCCTCTGCCCAGACCCCAGGGCACCTTCTTCTCTTCCGTGTCCATGTCTGCTGCCCGCATGGTGTCCAGCAGCCAAGGGCCCACTGGACAGCCATGGTGGCCAGCAGCAGAACAAGCACTGTTATCAGGATGCCACTGTCACTCATGGCTTTGGCATGTTCCATTGTGACTGTGCTGGCAGCTGTAGGTGCTGACCTGTCTTACAGAGCAGCAGTGCAGTGATGTCACAGTGCCATGACCAGGAGAGCCGTGGGACTGCCTCATGCCAGTGCTCAGCCCCTTTGTGCCATCACAGCCCAGTGCACCCTAGAGATCAGCGGTGCTGCAGGAGGGAGAATGGGGTCCCTGTGGGCACTTGATGGCCCTCTGCAGCTGAGTAGGTGTAAAATTCTCGTCTAAGTAGGACACAGGGATGAGGAGGGGAAGGGTGATGGTGTTACCTCCTTGCTGGCAGACCGTGAGACATGAATTGTCCTGTGGGACTCTGTAATGTCCTTGAGGAGGGCAAGCCCTGCTCAGCAACATCCAAACCTTCTGTATGCTATCCCATCCTGAATCCAAACCGAGCTCTGTGCCACTTACTGAGAAGAAATTGGATCCTATCCCATTGTAAACCAGTACATCAGCCAGTTTGCCACCCAGCACACCCTGGACAAGTGCTCCAGAAGGATTCTGTGAGGAACAGGATCAAAACTCTTCCTAGAATCCTGCATTGCCTTCCGATCACCCATAAGCCAAGTGACATTATGACAGTGGAATAATCAATTAGTTAGACAGGAATTTCCCTCTGTTATCTCACACTTCCCTTGGATGACTGTCCTTCAATCCCTTCCCAGTATTGCCAAGTATGACCTTCTCCACCATTTTTCCTGTTATCAAGATTAGATTAACTGGGCTGGAGTTTCCTGCAAAGTCCAAGCCCTTCCTGTCAAGTCAAATACAGTTGGAGAGCATTGAGCCAGCATGAACCTCCTTGTCTTTCAGGAGCTTGGGTAGATGATTTAGGGAGTTCCTGTTGGGACATATCGGGATGAATCCCATCGAACACCAGAGCCTCATGGATATTGCTCTGGTCCAAGCTGTACCCAGCAATCCCAAATAGAAGATCACTGTCCCTCACACCACTGTGCCTCCCCTGTTGGACACCCTTCAGCACCCAGAGAAGCCGGTGGTGGTTGGCAGAGCCAGGGTCTGTGGGACAAGGACACTGGGAACAGCTAAAAGCAGAGAGGATGCCCAGAGAGCCGAATTCCCACAGGGTTCTGCCACCCTGAGTGGGTCAGCCTGTCCTGAGAGGATGCTTGACATGGCTTTGGGCATCGGAGTCCTGCTGGTCCTGGTAGGCTACACAGCCATTGAGGGCTGAGCTGCGTGTCAGCAACCCTTGGAGCCCTGGGAGAGACTGTGTGCAGAATGTGAGCAAATTTTGTTAAGCAACTCCTTTACCCTAATTTAATCCTTATCCATATTATCATAAGCTTATTTATCTGTTTAAAGATTTAATTTTAAGGTCCCTGGGAGAAGCTTTTTAATAAATAAAGAAAAGGGGAGTTGTGGAGTCAGGTTTCTGGCCCTGCCTTGGAGAAAGGGCCCTTCAACAACCTCTCCTGTGGTTAGGGTGACCTGACTAATAACCTCCCAAGGTACCTTGCATTACCATGTAAATACTTTGTACCCCATTGGTTCTCCACCCTTAATCCACCCCTAAGCCCTCACCTGATTTGCCCTGATGTTCTACCCCACCCCCTGCCATCCCAATATAAACCTTGCTCCCGCTCCCTCAGACTTCCCAAGTTCTTCATTCCTGGACCCCTGTGCAGCAAGATCGAATAAAGGATCTCTGCAGAACCCCATATGAAGACTCTGCCTGATGTCTCTGCGTCGACTCCCTGCAGCTCTCACAAAAGAGCTAAATCATTCTAAAGGGCTAAATCACTCGGAGTCTGCCTGGATGTGCCTGTGCTACCAGGACGTCCTTTTAAGGATGCTCCTCTGGAAGGCTGCGGCACTCGAACCACTGACAGCTCCGCCGCAGCAGCTGTGGAGAGGACACGGGATCCCAGGGATCTTCTGTCCCCAGAGCAAATGTGGTGGCCACACCTGTCCTTCCAGTGGCCCCACAACAACTGGTCTCCTGGTTGCCTCAGGGCTTGGAGGAATCCCTCAACCCTGACAAGGTGCCAAAACCCAGCATCCAGCTGATGAACCTGTCTGGGGCTTACGGCCACCAAGGGTTCATAAGTGGCTGCTCCAGGAGGTTGAAGAGGAGGCAGTGAGAAGAGCCCAGCAAGGCAGGGAGGGGAGGAGATGAGAGGGCAGGGGAGGGAAGAGGAGGGAAGGCACTCAGTTCAGAAGGCCCAGGCACTGCAGGCTCAGCACTGCTGGCTTTCAGGATGCCCCGGATGGTCAAGGTGGTGCCAGATGCCATCCCACCATGTGCCCTGACTGTCCTCTTGTCCCCACAGCCTTGACCTCGGGAGAGATGGCGGCGCACATCCTCTTCTGCCAACACAGTACAGGGAAAATACTGCCACTACTCCACCTCAGTGAGGGTCCCAGGTAGCTCCACACTGCTCCGGGTGCCAAAGGTTGTGGCAGAGGAGAACCCTGAAACCTTTAGGTGAGAGCCAGAGGGGCTGTGGCAGNCCTTGACCTCGGGAGAGATGGCGGCGCACATCCTCTTCTGCCAACACAGTACAGGGAAAATACTGCCACTACTCCACCTCAGTGAGGGTCCCAGGTAGCTCCACACTGCTCCGGGTGCCAAAGGTTGTGGCAGAGGAGAACCCTGAAACCTTTAGGTGAGAGCCAGAGGGGCTGTGGCAGTGGCATTTAGCATCCCATCACCCAGCTCGGAGCCCACTCCCTCTCCCCGGACATCCTGGGGCCCCATGGTGGTTTCCATCCATGAGCTGGCTTCCAG
>VXBU01017262.1:389-62684 GCA_013400315.1 Bombycilla garrulus
GCTCTAGGTGAATTAGGTCATTTAGAGTGCTGGGAGGTCAAGCAGGCAAACCTGACATCCACCGCCATCAGCTCCCTCCTAGAAGAAGAGGAAATTCCCAGGCAGGCCACACTCCAAAATCATGCGGCCATAGACTTCCTTCTGCTGCTGCATGGACATGAGTGCCAGGAATTTGAAGGACTTTGCTGTATGAACCTGACCTCAAAAGCACCCAACATCCACACAGCTCTCCAACAGATGAAAAACATGATTGGACAGGTGCAGCAAGAATCAGAAGATTGGCTCTGTGAATTGTTCAAGGACTGGGGGCTCTCAGGGTGGTGGGCTTCGATAGTTAAAACAATCATGTTGTTTTTTGTTATCCTCTTTTTAATTGTGTTAGCATTCGGGATTCTACGCTGCTTGATCTTAAAAGTCAACCACAACTTAATCCCCACTACCTCAGAGGTCAACCACATAGAGATGGTGGACCAAAGGCGGCTTTAACCAGCCAATAAATCACAAGTAGTGGTCAATCTCATATTCTGCATCGCAATAAGCTAAACATTTTCACTTCATCTTCATTTTAAACAAAGAAATGGGGAGGCATTGTGATGGACTACATTTGATGCTTACACTGGGTTTTAGATGCACTAGATTTATGTGATGTTTGCACTAAGATTTCTGGTTCCCCACACTCACTCTCTCTGATGGTGGGTCTTGTCCCCCCCTACCCTGGGATTTAGCTTCTCCCTCTGTCCCATTGGCTGGTGGTCCCCTCTTCCCAGCATCCCCCTCTCCCCTAGGGGATAAAACTTCCCGGGACACGTGCCTTGGGTCTCTTTTCTCTCTGCTCCCAGGCAGGCAAACTGCTCCCTCCCTTTCCCCCCATGCTCTGCCTAGGGATAAAGTTTTGAATTAAACCAGAACTCTGCAGAATGGGAATTGAGCGTCCTTCTTCCTCATCCTTTTAGCAATTCTCCTAAGCCTAAGGCTTGCCTTCGGGACCAAGAGAATGGCTACAGCCTCACACTGCTGGCTTGTTGATTTTGACATTTTTAAGGCTCTCATGAGTGCTTTTGACTGGATTTTTTTGAAGACATGTAGACAATAAGGTGCTAGCAAACATTTTTTACTCTGAGTAAGAAAGTCTGTCCAAATTACTTAAAGGCAGCAACAAGAAAAAGATGCTAAACAGAAAAGCATAGCTTAAAAAAGGCAAAACTTAAACAATGGAAAATTTTACACCAAGATAAACACAAAACTTGTTGAAAAAAAGTAGTTCATTAGAGAGTAAAAGAGCAAAAGGACCATGAGTGTATAGTACTAGGAAAAGAACAGAAGAGGGGAGAAAGAAGATGAAACAGGAGTGTTGTTGTCACCACTACAGAAATCAAGGCAACATGTAAACAGTCAGCTTATGTGACAGATAAGACATCTAGCCAACAAATAGCATCATCCTGCTGCTTCTGAATAACTACCAAACAATGTGTGTGAGGAAGAGTGAAAACTAAGAAAACAAAATTAGCATTCATGTGCTCCCCCCCAAAAGACTGATGTTATAATTTCCTCTAAGAGCAAAAGAAATTAGCACAAGTTTATCAGGTATGGAATTTTCCTTGGGCAGCCCATCCAAAAGAATAGATGGTCAAAGACAGTAAGCTAGTGCTTTGCTTCCTATTTTATAATTCCCATCTAAAAGAGCTTTCTTATCTGCCTGTGAACAGCTCGTGAGGTGTTACTATGACATTAATTTCCAGGGATGTTAATACTCATTTGCAAAATTTTCCCTACTGGACTAGAGCCAGGTTAAAAATATATACACCCACACATATTTATCATATATTTATGTTTATCCCAAGAAGCTACTGTCTCTCAATCAGTCACCAACTCTTATTCCCTTCCCTTTAGCCTCCAAGTCCTCCAAAGAGAGGAGGCATGAGAAAGCACTTTGCATACAGTTCTCTGTTGAGTGTACTGGATTTACAGATATATAGTAAGATTTAAATGAATCTTTATTTTTCTCTGATATTTATGCACTGGTTAGTGAACTTCTGCTACTTAGCTTTCCAATGTAGTATTGAGAGACATCACATTTGACTTTTAAACTTAAAAAAAAAAAAATTTGATTAAGCAGCCAGAAATAGACGACAAATCACATTATTACAGGGTGTGTGGTTTTGAAGGAAGCTGGTCATTCAACTGGTAGTAACCTGGAAATGTTACAGTTGTGGAGATCAAGCAATCCCTTGCCTTGCATGAGGTACTTCATATTCTGGCTTTTTCAAAGATGAATAACAAGGTGTGTAGACTGTGTGGGTGCTGAAAATGCATACAACATGAGAATCTGGGCAGCAGAGAATGCACACAAAGGACAGTTTAGGATGCAAGACTACATACATGAATTGACATTGAAGAATCCCTAGCATCAGGTTAAAGAGAATTTTACTTGAATTTGTCTTTATACACTTTAAACAAGCTTACTTGTCTCAATTTTTTGAAAAAAAGTTTTCTTTATGAAAGCAAGATATGAAACGTAAAAATCACCTTTAATGGCTGCTAAATATCCTCTCAGTTCTCTCTGGAGTCTGGAACCCTCTGCCTGAAAAAGAGGGAAAAAAAAAGCATGGAAGTAAAAACACATATCAGTTATGTTTAATGCCTTGAAACATGTATGCAGTGTGTCAAACAACAATTAAAAGCAATTTCAGGAGCTATCTGATTAATATTGTCACATGTTGCAAGCATGCACAGATTCATATAAAAAAGGGGCCTGGCAAAGGTGGCTTGCACTCTCTAGGCTAGTACACTAGAGTGTATTCTCTAGGCAAGAATTTCTGCGTATATTTTATTAATCATCTGTGGAGGGAAGAACTCCACCCAAAGAAAGACAAGAGTATTTTATACCTAAGGTGCAGTTCAAGTCAGCCAGGCTTATGGCTTAATCTGAAACACAAAGTATAATCAAAAACAGTGAGCTTCCACTGGAAACCACTCAAATGAGGCCAGTCTAGACATGAAGAAAGTTCTACCCTTACACAAGTTGTTTACTAGATTTGCAAACAATTTCCCAAGTATTATAAAATTTTAACATTTTGCAAACAAATAGCTATTGAAATACAATAATGTTAGTACTTCGTTTTGCTTGATTAGTGCATCTTGCAGTCTACTGTGAAATCTTGACTGCTTCTTTGGCAAATACATAAAAATTATCTTTCTTCGTCTTATACTAACAAACTTTGAAAAACTCAGAACAGAGAAAACACTGAATTTTCTTACTTTATCTCTGAATGTATCACAAGTTGGACTTCACAGTTCCAAGGATTTGCAAGAAATCTGTGGTACACACAAACTTCATGGCTAAAAAGGTGCTGTCCAGGACACCTTCAATAGCCTGAAAATTTTTGAAACAGTCTACATTTGTCAGTTTCCAATATCTTTCAAATTATTCATTTAAGTAGTTGGAAACTACAGAAATACCAGCTTGCAGTCACATTTTTTCACATACAGCTACACCATATGGAAAAACCAGCAGCAAAAGATGACTGATGGCTTCAAAGTACAACCGAATGCTTTGGAGTTTCTCTCATATTTTCTATGTGAAAATCAGAATCTAAAGGGTGCATGTGAATAATGACTACTGTAGAAGGCAGAAGGTATAAGCTGTTATAACTCCACTTAACTCAAAGGATGTCTGATGTCAGTAAAGGATTTGCCATCAGCAACTTGAGTGCTCAGAGCATTCAGACACAGGGGATTATAAGAAATTCAGTCTGATAGGGGCTGTCTGATGCTTAAAATCCATCACAGCTGCAGCCATGTTAAGTCAAAATTGTGGTTCTGAAAAAATACTTGTCTCACCAGTACACACAATACAATGCAGATTGCACCCACCAAACTCACTTCTCTCAGCTTCTTGAAGGGAACTGTAGGCCTTTAGAATGCGATCATCAACACCCTCACCCCTGTCTCTCAAATTGCAGCACACTATAAGAAGAGAGCAACTGTTTAACCTCCAGGAAAAATTAAATTATTTGAAAGGTAAAAATGCCTGAATGGGCCTAGAAGGCAGACTGAATTCACTTTATGGATTCAACAAACAGCAGCTTGCTTTTGTACAAATGTGATCTGAAACAAATTACCTACAGCTCTCAAATCCATTAGTCAACTAAAGTCTGACCACAGGAATAGATCCACCAGAGTGGTATCTGAAAAACTGCTGGAAAACAGCAAGTGTGAAGGAGCAGCCAGTCCACCAACCATTCTCTGGTTTGGGACCATATTCAATGCTCCAAGGAAAGACAGCCTCTTCCCCTGCTTTGGAATAAAAGCTGCATATCCAAACAGGGGCCAGACAGGTGAAGAGTGAGTATCAGTGGATTTAACCTCAGGTTCAGTTATTTACAGAACAACAAAAATTTTTGGAGTGGTAGCTTGATGTTGTGTACTTTAAGAAAATACTATGCATATATTTTAATGCTGTTTAGCAAAAGGTACTACCCTAAAGTGTCATTAAAACACATTATTTCATACTGCATAACATAGCAGAACCTAACTTCATTCTGTGCTGAAGTGGTAGGCAGAAGGATGACAGACCCGTGGACCAAAGCATAAGGTAATCAGTGCTTCCACAGAGGAAAGGAGATTGCACCCACCCAGGAGCAAATTTCTTGATCTCCTGTCTGAAAAAGAGGATCAGCAAATGCCTGGCAGAAGCAAAAACTAGACAGAAGTTCCCCTTTTATGCATGCCAGTCTCCTCCTGGGGGGATCCCTTGTACTCTGAGAAGTCACATGAAGGCACAGAAGTTATCTTTTCATTTCATACCTTCTTTGGTCTGAGCTATTGTGGTAAAAATGGAAGGTACAGAAACTTGGTTCTTCATCATGGTCCATCATCTGAACAGGTGACCATATAGTAACAACTTTTAGTTATTAAAAAATCTCTGGTGTTCTGGGAGCAGCAAACTACAGTTGGAAGGCTGAGAGGCTCCTTAGCTGATTTCATGTCCAGTTTTATTCATACACAAGACGTTTTGTCACTAGGACAAATACCAGCGAAATGCCACATTGCTCAAACACTATGTTTATAACTTTACTGCTGTGCAGCTTTACAACTCCTACCCTAAACCACTATTAGATCTGTTGTGCTTGGTTAGCATTGTGTGTTATCAGCAACTGCTGTTCAGGGAAATGTGTAAGAAAAAGTCAAAGTAGTAAAACATGATGTAAATACTTTGGCATATGTACTGAGTTCTGACACGTCATTCAAAAGAACAATTTTAATATGCATCTCCCTCAGTCTAGGTTATTAACAGGCCACAAACATCTGAAATATCCAAGCGTAATAGAGTCATATGACTTTTCCCTCATTATCAATTTTTGTGTGATGTGACTCCGAAAAATCCATGAGCAAGGCCAGCTTCTATTGAATTTGAGAGATGATCTCTCAGTTTCAATGGAAACAAAATTATACCTTTCTAAAAATACCAGAAAAAATTAGCATCAAAAGCCCTCAGCCCTCTGAATTCTGAAAAATGTGCATCCAGTCTACATATTTTCTATAGTAAACTCATTATTAGTGAAGACAGATATACTTTCATCACTAGCAGAGTAATTAAAATTCATTAAGATGAAAATACTGCATTGCTGACTATGAACACCTTGCAAACTGTTACATACATGTTTTAAAAAAGTACTTTGAAAGGATTGTCACATATTTAATGTTGTCCCTTTACGGTGTTTACTGATACACTGCTTTTACTTTCTGGTCTATCTAATGAAAACATCCAGTTGCTCTGAAACCACTGCTCCAAGTATCTTCATTAAAACCATGAATTTTGTTAAATGAGATGCAGCTTCTTGAGGGAGAATGAAAGGTTGGTGTTCTTTCACCAGTGTTGTATCCCTCTGGATTGAAATTTCCCAAGAAAGCAATGATGTTTCCCTTTATAATCTATAATTTATAAAATTTCTTTCATTTATTCTACATAAGTCAGCCAAATGAGTCAGAATTTTATAAGATGTAAGAAACTCCAGAGGAAAGTCCCAATAGCAAACTCTCACAACCAGTTTGTTTGATAACTCTGCACGTGTTTTACCAGACTCCACCACCAAAAATCAGTGCTCTTAGCACACCTGATCAAACTCAACCACCAAAAGTTTATTATATAATCCTGTTTAACTTTACGTACGAGCAAGGGAGGCATGCCAACAACCCAAACCAACATCCATTTTCAGGAAAGTCACCACAGCTCTTCATAGTAATGTCCTAAATAATAGTTTGTTGCTTTGGACCACATAGCCTATCACCTTTCTACTGTCGGGTCTCATCATATGGTCAGTATTATATAGCTGGTAAAGACACATGCACTCAGTGAGATAAGAAGGTTCAGAGTTTCAGAATCTACAGCCACAGGCCTTACATACCTTGACAGCAGCATTAGGCCTTTTCAGTACTACTGATTCTTGGGTATGTTCAGTTTGGGTTTTCTTTTAAATTCGTAGCATTTAGGCATTTCTTAGGACTGGAAGTAAGAAAAAGAGCCACAGCACTGCTGGCTGTGAGACTGACGAGACCTAAAACAAGTTAATGATGAAAACTAAAACCCCACAGTTTCAGTCTAACCAGCTTTTGCTTCCTGATAGATTAGAAAAACTGTTGCATCCACTCAGAAATTGAAGACCACCTTGCCTCCACAAAAGTTGTAATTGGATGATTTATTTGCCAGGAATTGTGAATTTACAACTTTCCAGTCAGAACAGAAGACTTCTGTTTTTCTATCATGTCACATACAGGATGTAAACAGAATACATCTTTCCAGGAAAGGTCAGTACATGAATGATATACAAAACCCAAATATATCAGTCCAATTTAGTGAGAGGCAAGAGCATTGAAAATATTAAACCTGGAGCACAGGGTAATTAATAACAAATATAATTTACAATAATAATAGCATCAACAATTTAAAATTATGATTATTACTGTAGCTCTAATTAAAACCAGAATTTTGTCATTCCATTGCTAAGACATCAGAGAAATAGCTGAAAACATTTTCTGTCTCACCTGGAAGACATGCTTTGTTGTAATGTGGTGTTACTTGTCACAGTGCTGAGCAGTGCTGTCTCTTTGTTCATAAACACTTTAGGTACTATTTACTGCTAGGTCTTTTACAGAACTTTGTAGCATGAATGAAAATAATTATTACATGAAGAGAAGCTTAACATAATAAAAGGCTACTCGGACAAATCAATGTCAAATCAAATTCAATATGAAATCTATCTGCTTGCCAGAGTATTTTACCATTTATTAGTGTCTTGGTTTGAAAGACAGGTGTCTGCCAAGAAAGGCAGGAACCTCCCTTGGAATGGAATACAGATGAAATTTCTGATAAATCCTCAATGCTTTTGATGATAATTTCACAAGAGAAATGGGAGAATTATGCAGAAATTCTCTTTTTTATGCCCTCATTCTGAACTCCAGAGTTGATGAAGAGGCTGAGCATATCCACAATTAGCTGTGCAGAGATAAATGTTTAAATCTCAAGAAATTTCTTGTAATACAATGAAAATCTGTGTAATATTTGTCATATATGAGTTTATATGTTTTCTTTGTTCCACAAGCTTTGATTTAGAGTGGCAATTTTCAGTTTACAACTTAAGTGGAAGATGAAAAACAGCTATTCGTTGTTTAAAATCTAAATATTTTTACTGTTGGCATCAGCTGTAGGAGCTTAATGGTTTTGATAAAGTCCTTAGGCTCTGCAAAGCAACTGTGCTTGCTCTGTTCTCTCTGGACATGGGATGACTCAGTTTGTCCATGGTAATTCATCTGGGTAATTCAGCTCTGGGTTGTCAAGTCCAGAAGGGGCGCTTATCCAAATATATTCAGAAAGAGACGGGAATGGATGACTGGGGAATCTAAATGACTGTTTTCCCCAGATAGATCTGCTGCACTGTGTTGGTTTTGCAAGACCTGTTTTTTGGCAGCAAGGGGGCCCCAGAGGTGGCTTCTGTGAGAAGCTGCTGGAAGCTTCCCCCAAGTCCAGCAGAGCCAATCCCTGACGGCTCTGAGGACAGACACACTGCTGGCAAAAGCTGGGCCAGTTATAGATGATGATAATGCCTCTGTGATGATATATTTAGAAGAACAAACGAACAAGTGTGCGTGCATATTTTTTCCTACCCAGAGGAATTGAGAACATGTGAGGGAAACCACATGGAGACACTTAAGTCAGTGGAGAAGGAGGAGCAGGAGGTGGCAGAGTTGAGATTCCTCTGCAGGCCATGGTGATTGATTGATGACCACGGTGAAGCAGCTGTGCCCCTGCAGCCGTGGGGCTCCACAGGGGATGCAGAGATCCACCTGCAGCCCATGGGGAAGGTGCCCATGCTGGAGTGGGTGGATGTCTGGAGGAGGCTGTGATCCAGTGGGAGACCTGATGGAGAGAGGGGGTCCTGCTTCCAGGCTGGAGCAGCCTGTCTTTGGAGGACTGCACCCCGTGGAAGAGCAACCCATGCTGCAGCACTTTTGGGAGAACTGTCTGCCCATGGGAAGGACTCATGTTGCAGCAGTTTTGGCAGGACTGCTGCTCATGAGATTTGGTGCCATGCTGGAAAAGTTCACGGAGAACTGTCCCCCATAAGAAGGGACCCCACAGTGCAGCAGGGAAGGACTCCTCTCCCTGAGCATTGGAACAAAACCTTGGGTGACAAACTGATGAAAACCCTCAGTCCCCTGTCTCGCTATGCTGTTGGTGGGAAGGAGGGAGGGGTTGGGAAAAAGGTGTTTTTTAAGGGCTTTTATAACTTCTCATTATCCTGCTCTGACTCTGAGAGTAATAAATTCACTTTGTACCTTTAAGCTGAGCCTGTTTTGCCCTTGGAGTGTTTTCTCCTGGTCCTTATCTCAACACATGAAGCCTTCATTAAATTTTTCTCTCCTCTGCCCCGATGTGCAGGGGAGGGTGATTGAACAGCTTTTGTGGGTGCTTGGTCTTTGGCCACTATCAAACCACAACATGCATGTATCCTTACACGTAGCCTTCTTCTGAGTTTGGTACAGGCCCAACATCTAATCTGCTATTCAGGCAAAGACTTCAGGTTTATTCTTTTCTGTTTCCTGGATAATGAGCACTATGCTCTTTCCTTTATCCTTTCAGTGGGCTGAACTGGGAGTCCTCATTTATTATCTTTGGAGAGTAGTAACAAAAATATCATTCTACGGTTAGTTGACCTTTTAAGGATTGCAGGCTCAGTAATGCAGGCAAAATAAAGAGACCGTTTTCACAGCTTTCAGCTTGCCAGGATCTGCAGGGCACGCATAGCACCAGCTGCAAAAAAGAACTTGTAAAGAGACACAAGTGATAGTGTTCCTCAGAATGAACTGTAGGTAGGTAAGGTAGCCAGGAAACAGACAAATCATTGCTAGGTGAGATTGCAAGAAACAAAGTAAAACTTGGACCTCCTCTGAAAATTCCTCTGCTGTGGCCTTGTTAGGTCAGTGACCATCACAGAGACAAATAATCTTGGAGGGAACTGAAAAAGATGGGACAGCCTCCAACAGGGTTGGTTGTTCTTGCAAGCCTCCTGAACGGCCCACATCAACAGTTTGGTGAACCTCAGTGCAGGAATAAATCCACCAGACTGCTTTTTTAAACTTTAATATTTAGAATTTGACTTTTCTTTATCTAAAGCCTCTAGACCTGCAGAATGAACTTGAAAGCAGGACTGAATGTAAACCAAGAAGGGACATCTGCCTGAGTTCACAGAAGACAGCAGTTCTGCGTGGCATTAATCAGTTAGAGTGATAATTCAGATGCACATTGTAATGCTTCACACCTTTGCATTGCTAATAAATTGAAGATCAAAGCATGGACAAAACTTAGAAAATTTAAACTATTTAGATGCTTCTTATTGGTGAATCCTTTTGCAGGATTTTCCCCCTTGTATTTGAAGAATTGAGCCCAACAGAACTCCTTGAAAGCACAGTAAGCATGTGTGACTAGTTCAGTAAATACAGAGTCTTTCTCATTTGCTGTGTCAGTGGACCCAGCCTAATCTGCATGTGAGCATCATGATAGTTGTAGTACTTCCCTTTGCAGTCACTCCTGCCGACCCAATTCCCTCTCTGGTCCCAACTCACATTTGTATTTAGGATTTAGCATCGTGTAGTTCCTGCAGAGTCCTCTGTGTACATCAAAGTATGAGGAATAAAAAGTAATGCTTATATCCTCCTTAGCCCTAAGCAAAAATTTCAGCTTAAAATCATCTTTACAAAAAAATCTTGGTAAAGGACAGAAAAAACCCAGTATTACTGAAATATTAGTTTTCTTAAAAGGATTTTTTTCCTCTTTTCCCTCTTTATTTTTTTTTTTTGTCTCAGAATTTTGAACTAAAAGAGAAAAGTACCACAAATTCTGTTTCTTCATGCGAATGTTCCATTTGCTCCTACACTGGAGAAACCCCTCAGAGATGTACCTTGTTTTTACAAACAGTTACTAGCTGTGCAAACAGCTGGGATACGGACAACAAAGATAAGCAACAATGTCAGATAATCAAAAAGCCAAGTCAGGAAGACTTGGAAAAGTGGAAAGAGAAAAAAGGAAAATACAGCATCTCTGTAGGGTTTCAAAACTCCTATTAAATCCCATCATCTTCCTGACCTCAAGAAATTTGGGGAAGTAACTACCCTTCTCAGAGAAACAGATTCTTTTACTTCCCAGTATTTTTCTCTTTGGTGAAGAGGAAAGCTCAGTAGCTTTTGAAACCTCCCTCTCTTCTACACTGAGAGGAAAATAAAGGCGAAGTGACAATAAGATGCAAAAGTGTTAATAAGCATTCTAGCAGTCAGGATGCAGGCTTTTTGTTTATATGGAAAGGAGGAAAGTGCATTTGGTAGAATAGGACTGAGTCAGAACAGAAACTGGAAACACTGACATGAGCCAAAGTTTACATTGTGTAAAATGTGTGGGAATAGTTCTCACTCTCCAGTTCCTTTCTATAGGAGTCTAAACAACGTACAAAGACAACAGATATGCCAGTTCATACTTAATGTAACAAAACTATTTTCTTGTTGGTATTACCACAGCTCGTGGTAGGCATTGATTTGTATTAGAAAGGTACTACATAATAAATTGCAATTCATCACCTCAGAGCCAAAAAGTCTGTCCAACAAAACAACAAGTAATTGCGGTTAAAATTTAGGATTGCATTGGGAATAGATTATAAACTCCTTGGAGCATCTTTGGTTTCCTGTGTTTCGTTTATAACCGTAAGAGTAATTGAGCATTGCTGCCTATGCAGTTATGCTTCATCAGAATGGCCACCACAGACCCCAGCACCCACAGGGAGCTTTACAACACATGTGCAGTCCAAAACTATTAACCTACTCACTCTTTTAGAACCATTATTATTATTATTATATAGCACTGATGAAAGTAATCCACAAAATTAAACCATGGAAATACTTCTCGTTCTTTGTAAGAAGGCAACCACAAAGATGCATTTAGTTGAGGCTGGGTTCTTTTCTCAGTTACTGGTGAAAATGTACTGTCAGTCTGATCTCAAGTGGTTCAAGCATGATGATGTTACATATGATTACAAATGTCCTTTTATTTCCAGCCCATATTTTAGCACTCTGCATGCACAAATGCAACTGTTATCTCTGTTTGAAAATTTCAGAACAAAATCTTGTATCCACCAAAAATAAAATCTTACCTGTTCCCCTGCAACACCTTCTTCAAAATGAACAAGCTAAATATATTGCATTCTTAAGACACAATTAAAGAAACTGAAAAAGTAACTGACCTCTTGCCGTTTGAAATTTTGAACATATTCTTCAAACTGTTCATCTTTAGTTTCATCTGCTTTTCCTAGTTTTTGAAGAACCTACAGTGAAAAGAATAAAGAATAATTTAATGTTTATGATACAAACAAAAAACACTGCTACCTTCAACACTTATGTTCTTGCAGTTAGGTGTAATAATTTTACTTTTGGGGATGTTTTATGCTCTACAATTTCCAAAGTTCACACAAGAAACTATTTCATCAAAATAAAAAAGAAAAGAAGAAATATGAAAGTATGGGAATGTTTGAGTATGGGATGTGTTTGTGTGTGTGTGTAAATAATACTTCCAAGTATGGAGTCCTTGGGGGAATGTTTCTTGGTTTTTGTAGTGACACAACTTTTCTTTTAGCAAAGAATCCCATGGTTTCAAAGCAAGAAAGAATGAGAGAAATCTGCTGGCATTACAAGTTGTCCTCCAGTTCAGACAAAAATGAAAAAAACCTCATTATGTTTTTCCTCTCATTACATCGAACAGTATTAACATTATTCTTATCTGCATGATTTTCAATATGAAGTCATAAAAATTAAAGAACTGTAAGGCTGATGCTGATTTAAAACATGGTGTTCATTTTGCTCCCCTCATTAGTTCATAAGTAGATTGTCATCCACTAGATAATAAGTATGCTACAATAATTCAGCAGTACAGGCTATTCAATCAGCAATCTCAAAAGTAATTTGATGCAGCTTTAACCACAATAAATGCATTCTGTTATTAAATCCCATTGCTAGCCATTCATTATAATACTGAAGACTTAAACATAACTGCAAATAGGCTTCACCCTACTCGTAAAGCAATCCCCAGATCTTTATAGAATACTTGCTTGTGGGAATGGACCATCCTACAGACTGATGTTCTCATTGCTCTCCCGTTACAAATTGACCAAATTATCTATTTGTGCAGTTAATAACAAAACCAAACACATTAAAACAAAAACAAAAAAACCACAGAACCCCCAAAACATTGAAACAGTAGCAATTAGCAGATACTATGAATAAACATTATAATATTTTCTTCTCAAAGCAAAGAATGTACAGCTCCAGTACTACCATATTCTTTCTCGGACTGCCTTCTTCCCCCAAGCCCAGCCAGCCTCACAGCCCAAAACTGGGGCGCACAAAGGGGTGGTGGACATTGCTACTGTGGAAACTGAGGTCAAGATATTCATGAATGCTACCAGTGGAAGGAAGTTTTGACATAATTACACTAGAGGGACAGAAAGAATGATATCAGAGAAGAAAAAAAGACATAGACTAGCCTTTTGCTGCCAATAGCTATGTTCAATTTCTGGCATGTGTGAACATTTTTGGTTGCTTTTAAGAGAGTTAACTAGTCCCAAAAACCTCATACACTCTCATCACCAACCTCTTCATAAAATATTAAGAAGTATCAAAGAGAATTTTAATGAGAAATCATTTAATTTCACATTTTGAATCATCACAGGCCTTCACATTGCTCCTTGTGACCAATTAGCCACACAGTCTGCCCCCAGCTGTGGCATGGCTTTGATCCGCATCAGGGGGCTTTCTGAAAATCCAACATTTCCTTTTCAAAGAGGTGGCTGCCAGGTAAGCCTCCTGACCATGGCAATACATTCAAACCACATTTGAAGCAAGAAGCATGTTAACTGTAGCATGACCTTTCATAATGTAGATAACAAACTACAGCATCACAAGTTGTCATGATAGACTCTTTTTCCGTATCAGTGGCACATATCCACATTTTCAAATGTGCGCTCAGGCCCAATAGCGCAAGGCCCAGAAAGGAACAACCTCCCTTAGCACCTAGCTCCCATGGTTTGGGGTTTTTTTTATCCTATCTCCAACTTCCCATTTACATACAGATATTCAGCTGAACTAAGGTGCAGTGTTACAACCTAGTCTCTACAAACACTAACCCTAATCTTAATCCAGATAATTTATAACATAGTTCCTCAATTTTCCCAGTCCAAACCAGAACTATAAATATGTCATATGGTTGGATCTAAAAGTTCGAAGCCAGAGGCTAAAGAAACTTACCCTTATGGAAGACCTGCAGCTCATGCCATATACACAGGTTATTGGGGTTCACTTACTCTTTTGCTAAAAGCAATCCTAATCCCATCCCCACTATTCCATATAGAGACAGTGGATCATATTGGACCTAAAATAAACTATTCCTCACAGTTTCTTTTAGATCCAACACATATAACTCCATGGAATGTGTAGCTTTTACAACCAACCTAATTGTATTCACAAGTTTACTACTGGTAGTTCTAAACAGAAAAGTGGCCAGGCTGACAGTCGTAGAAACTGACCTACCTTTCAACACTTGTTTGTGCACTTCTGTCTCAAAGTGGAAGTCCTTCTCAACACAAGTCTATAGTTTATAATTTATTTTTGCTCAGGTCAGCACCTATAGGGTGTTTCTGGGGTAGGGTTGAAGCCAGATGAAAGCTTGTCTGCCCTACATGTGGGTTACTCTAAGTCCACCACCCCCGCCTCACAGACAGGCTAAAAATAAAATTTAAACATCTTGTTCTGTGGAATACCTGGGTTAAATTCTGGGTTTGGTCTATGGCTAGGGTTAGGAAATGGGCAGTAACACTAGGTTTAGAACAAGAGAAAATACACTTGAAGCACACAGGTATTGGAAAGCATCAGTGTTGATCCAGCTTGTTGCTAGGAATATATGAACTAAATATTTAAGTCAAATTAGCATTGAGAATGAAATAAAAGCTAAATTTAATACAATGGTAAACTTAGATACTGTCAAGTAAATAAATGTAGAGAGGAATTGTAAGGTAATGTGGTAGTGACTACACTAACACACAAAATTTGAGTAAGAACATCAATCATATCTGATGTCATTTATAAATGTCATTAAGAATATTTCCATTTGGGGGTGCTGCATCCTCAATAGAACTTTCAGATGAAGTAAGATTAAACAATATGTCTTTAGTCTTCTAAGTACCTTTATTTACCATACAATACATTCAGTTTTCTGAGGATCTTGAATTCAAATGAGCAAATTTAGAATAATTATGGTATGAATGTTTTTAAGTGCTTGCAACATACTGAAGAAACTAATAGTTTAATGAAACTAATTTATACTAATAGTATAAATTTAAACCAATAGTAAAATAAACTACAGATTAGCTTGAGAATGCTTGATTACACTGAAAACTCCTGTCTTGAGGCAAGAATGAGTGTTATACTACTTCCTGAGACTACCACCTTGACAGGCCTAGCCATCCTCTCCTAAAAGTTTTTAAAACTATGGCAATTCAAGGAAATAAAAAAAACCCCACAAACAAACAAAAATATTATCCTACCCTGAAACTAATTATCTGATATAAGCTGTGGTCACCCCAGAATTTCCTCAAGGAAGCTGCCTCAGCTTCCTGCAGAGCAGCAGCAGGGTGGACAGGAACTGACCCCACCAGATATCCCAACATACATCATCCCAGTCACACATCCCTGTTCTCAAGGAACAACCAACATGTTCAAAACCACTCAGGTCAGGAAGATATGACTGCTCAGACAGGGCTACCCAGGAGAAGACTTCATCAGAAATTCAGAGGACCATTAAAATGCTAAAAAAATTAAGCTAAGCTAATTTGCCAAAAGTAGCATAATTTAGGGTATAAAAGAATAATCCTACTGTGAAAAGCAAGACAAACACTTATGAGAGATCAAAACCATTGTCATGGACTCCCTGTCCAAAATTTTTGGAGAACAGTAAAGTACTCTGGATCTCAAGAAATGCAAACTCACGTGCCTATAACACCATTCCACAATACTTTCACAATACCATTACACAACATTTTTTTTTTTATAACCTAAAACTCTTCTACAACCTGTAAAAGAAATACTAGGGCTGCATGGCTAATATGTGCAATTTTCCAAAGGAGATTCAGGATGGTTCTTCTGGGCAGCAGTTGGTTAAAATGAAAACCAGCCATGCAGGAGAAATAATTTTAGTTAACCTTATGCAAAACATCATGTGAATATCAGCAAATGCTCACAAAATTTAAAGAAGTATTTTGGCCAATAGAGAATAGAAGCTTTGAAAGAAGCTTCTTATGATACACGATAATGCTTATCTGAAATTAAAAAGAGAAACACAATGGTTTAAGTTCAAAGTAAGCATGACTGTATTTTAACTTAACCAACTATGAAGTAG
Organism: Bombycilla garrulus; assembly: GCA_013400315.1. NCBI lineage: Eukaryota > Metazoa > Chordata > Aves > Passeriformes > Bombycillidae > Bombycilla > Bombycilla garrulus. The sequence continues at coordinate 16,378 of VXBU01017262.1, forward strand.
TATACGTCAACTCATAAAGAAAATATACATGGCCCCAAGCTTACCAGAACCTGACAGTAATTCCAGACAGACAAAAACCCCACCCCACCAATCATCCTGCACCAAGCCAACCGTCACTCCCACCAGAAAACCCCACACAAGCACCACAAGCACCTCCATGTTTAAAAAGACATTTTTTTTTCATGTGATGGGATGCTATATGAAGTGTCCAATACCACAAAACCATAAAAAAGCGTCAAAGTAGAAAAGTTAAGCATGGTCCATGATACCCAGCTGGTATCTGAGAAGTGTAGGAGCAAAGTTTAAGAAATTCTGTTTGTTCCAGAAATAAAAGCTAGCTAGGAAGATAACATATAAAGTATTAACCCCAGTATAGAAATAATTCCCAGACGTATATACGGACTCTTACTCAAGCATGACAGCAGGATGTTAAGCACAAGAAACAGAATACTCAAGAATCATTGAAGCCACACAAGATTCCCACCTCCTCATAGCTAGCACATCAGCTGCTGAAGTGAAAACAGAGGGAGAATCGTTACAAGGATGCTGCTTAGTTGTTCTGCTGCAAAGAGGGGCAGGAAGAGACAGTGCAGTGGATTACAGATATGTAAGTATAAAACTTATGGACCTTTTTGTTTAGCCCAGCTAATAGAAAGCCTTCTCTCTAAAGAGGTAACATTCACATCTAACTCCTCAAGATCTTGTTGCGTGGCATTTAATAACAAAACTGATCTTTTTCTGTCATGATGTCAAAATCTACAGTCTTCTGCCTCCATTTCACTTCAGCACTGAAATCTCAAAATATAGTCAGAAAAAGAAGATGGGCAATACCATACTGTTACCCTGTAGGATTAGATGGATTTTCATAATTAGAAAAATAACAAATATAAAATTTTTTAAAAACCTGTTAGTTTTTCCCTACTGCTGAACACACCCAGTGAGTATAAATTACCATTTTATGACAGAGTTAAGATTCCTGTGTCTGAAATAGCAAAGTGTATTGCTCAGTTTCAGTTCTGCTATGAATATTTTGATATCAGCATAGCTTTAATTCAACAGGCTCAATTGCTTCTCTTCTCTAAGCTGTTGACTGAATTTAATACTCTCCATGCTATACAGTCACTCGCTTTCCAAGAACTCAGCCTTGCCTTGTACTCTTGCTGCTATTTCACCATTGCATTCCTGCAATAAACAACAGCTGACAATGAAATGTTTGAAGTCTCTGTTCTCATTAATATCTGCTGCAAGGTTGTGGAAAAAAATTTCTTTGCCATTGACAGACTCTCAAAAGCCTGAAGACCTGATGAACACAGAACACTGAGCATTTTCCTATGCTATCATAATATATAATATAGGCAATTTTTGTTGTACAAAGAGAAGTCATATCCTGAACTGCATGAATGCATGAAATATGGCCCAAGTAATGGAACAGGGCAGCTGCTAGGTACCAGGCACTTTCCAGTATGGAAGAGCATAGAGATGACTCTACAGGTCAGACTAATTGTCCATATAATATGGATCTAACCTCTAACAAACCTCTCTTCAAACCCCCTCAAAAGAACATGACACGGGACGATACACAACAGCTGTGCAGTGACACTATTTCAGAACCTTCTCTCAACCACTAAAACTGAATTTCAGTCGATTATTGACATTGTCTCTTTACATTTTATTGACCTGGTGGATTTTTCTTATTGATGGACTATCCTGCTGTTTGTGAAGCTCTAACAAGGTATTCACTGCTTAAAGAAACAGAAAGGTGTATTTCCCTTACAAATGCTTTTCTTCTCTTGATTTTTGTAAGCTTTTGCTTACTGGTGCTTTGAGTATTGTAAAATACCATGATGCATTAGAACAATTTGCTTAACAAATGAGAAGAGTACTGAATAAAATCCAGACAAGCATAAATCACTATGATAAGCTACATTCTCATAATCAAAATTTAAGAGGGAAATGCAGCCTAAATGACAAATGTGAACATCATGCAGTGAGAGATACTCATAGTAACTTTCCTGCAAATTACAGCATCTAATTGTTCATCATTGCCCAGAAAATGTAAAAATTCTCTAAAGAGATCCACAAAATAAACAAGATTATGATTGCTTTTGGAATGAATATTTCTACCTTACAGACTTCTACCTTAGTCCTTGGTCATTTGGTTAAAACCAGAAAGAACTTTATGAGGACACTGACCTGCATATACCACAATATGTAGGCAGACCTTTGCTCACCCTTTTCTTTGCAACATCCAGCAAATTTCTTTCATTGGAAGTATGCACCTTTTCAAAATTTAACACAATAGCAGCTGGTTATTGTTCTGCATTAAGTGTGACCATACTGAAGGATGAGCTTTTAAGTTTACAAGGGCCTCATTTTGCTTATGAGAAGGGAAGGAATACTAACAGCTCTGTCAGTATAATGCTAGGGACTTCTGCTTTTCTCTTAAGAAGACTCTCTCCACAAGAGTTAATGCTCTGGGGTCCCACATGATAAGGCTGACTCATCAGATACTCTCTGTATTCTGGACTGTGCTTATTCCCAGTGCTCAAACGTAAAGAAGCTGTTCCCTAGACTGTGTGTGAGGCTAGCCTATATAACTGAGGACAGCATCAAGGTAGAGATGCTGGAATGGTGGATGGCAGGTGATTTTCATAGACTGTAGCTTAAACAAAATGGGAAACAAAATGGAAAGAAACAATAAACAACATAAATCAAGACATACAGAGAAAAAAAAGAGTGGGAAATCAAAGAAGGAGTTAAGTGGGAGTCAAATGATCATGACAGAAGAGGGACCAAGCTAAAAACAAAGAATCAACTTTGAGAAATCAAGTGTTTGATTCATTTGCCTTCCCCATAGTCATCTCGGATCAAACACCTCAGTCTCAAACACCTCTGTGCAGGTGGAAAACACGACATAGGATGGCAGCTTGAGGCAAGGCAGGATAAAACTCAAGCAGCCTATGTGTGGGCTGCTGAAGTGAAATATTAATAGCATAGCAACACCTACGATCCTCAAACTTCAGAGTTTTCTGTTTCCTCACAAAATTGCTTAATACAATAACAGTGCATTTTTTGGTCACTTTACCATTGGGCAAAAAAAAGTACAGAAAAGGCAAGTACCTTCTACACATAATTCAGAAAATGTTAATCATAAACCAAAATCTGATTATTCTAGACTAGCATCTTAACCTCTGGGCCATCCTCCTCTGAATAGCAGTACAGAAACCTGCTGTGTTCAGAATGTATGCACCAGAGCTAGACGGAAGAGAAAGAATGAGACAAACAGGAATCACAAAGAGCTTCAAAAACAATCTCTTTGCCCTTCTCTGGCTTATGTTGCTCTCATACTTGAAAAGATTGATTACTTCTTTTGATTGAACAAGGTCTAAATTTAACTGTCTGAATAATTTGCAGTGCCATCCTTGGCTAAATTTCTGTGTCCTTTATTGAATCCCAAATAAAGCAAAACATTACTCTGCTGAATTTAAAAAAAAAGAAACATCCTGTCATCTCTTGTTTCTACCTGTACTTACTAAATGTAGCTGAAAAGTACCTGGATAGCTTTCTAACAGTGACCAGTGTGTCTCAGCCTTTGGAGTACTAGCTGTGCACTCAGGTTCACACTCAACTCATTACTTCTTTTTTTCCCTCCCTCTTACCAGTTCCTCCACTTTCTTACTACCCTTTGGTTTGTCTTCTATCCCTACTGTTGAGCAGACCCTTTCCTTAATGCTGCTCCTTCCAAAATGCATCAACAATAGAAAAAATATTTTATTTACTGCCTCTGATAGCATTTCAGTTTGTTCACGTGACAACTTCATTTACCTATCTGCTAACTTTTGGGTTGCAAGCTTTTCAAAGCAAGAGACAATCTGCACCTCTGCCCTTTATAGCACTGAAGACAAGGGGACCATCCTTTCAAGTTGTTTGAAGACCCTAACAAAAACCATGAATTGTAATTTAACTTCTGATGGCTACAGTTGCCTGGTGACCAGCTAGTTCTTTTGCTGTCTATTTACTTGATACTGCTCGTCATTAGGAATGAGGAAAAAAAGGCTTAAGGATGCACTTAATAAATCTTCCACCATTTTTCCAAGGAATAAAAAGCATAGAATGAAATACAAAACAATTGCCATTGACAAAGCTTTGATTTGAAACTTTTCAATTTAGATTTGGTTTGTTGTTTAAAAACTAAGTAATTGCCTATACAGAGCTTCTTAAAAATATGCCTCTGAGATCTTGTCAGAGGAACATTAAAATCAACTACAAAAACATTTAACACAAAAATTATTTTAGGCCGGAGGCAGCCACAATGCCATAAACAACTCATTCTCTTCTACAGAAGGGCCACTAAGGCTCATCCTTGAGCAAGTCAACTAAGACAGTTTATTCTACCAAAGTCCTCTGCAGTGATACCTAACAGTTAGGTAATTCTAAATTAAACTAAATTAAAATTTCTTTTTCTGAGCAAAGAAGAGATATATCAAATATGAGTTTCTAATTTATCTGTAGCTACCACAGTTTAATTTCTTAATCAAACATTTAAATTCTACCTGGAAAAAGACAACTTTGTTTTTTACAGACTGTCTCTCTGGATTTATCACAGTAAATATGTGGTGTTCTTGGCTGTTGGCAGATCAAAAAAAAAAACCAAAAACCCCCAAACCAAAACAAACAAAAAACCCCTAAGAAAACACAAACAAGCAAACAAACCCCCCAAAACCAACAAAAAAATCTCAAACAAAAAGCTTTTCAGTCACATGGCCAAATAAAAAGGTCTAATTCAATAATTCAATATAACAGACCTCTAAGTGCACATGCATCCTCCCACTGTTTAGTTCCACATGATATATATAGCAGACTCTTGTTTATTCATCTCTGATGATGCAATTTCAGTGGACCACAGAATTTAGGGAAACTAGGCTTTCACTTTCAATAGTGATGCTTTTCAGGCTATTTCCCCTTATATTCTCACTTCTGTATCTGATTGTCTCAATTCCAAGATCATTGAAAATATTTCTTATTGGTCTTGGTTAAAATGAAACAGAAACAGTTTTTAATAAAACAGATGAATGTTGGCATTAAGTAGGTAAAAAGCATTTGTAGCAAAATATGTCCTTTCAGTAGAATGATATGAAGTTGGTAAGTCTGATATCATTATAGATATCTCTAGGTTACTTCTGATTACAGAGGGCAGACAGAGGTAATTTATGAATAACAGCAATTTCTTCAATGTAGAGAAAACCAGATAAAAGTTTTTAGAGAAATTTTCAGAGTTTCTGGGAAAAATTATAAAAGACATCTTCTGACTTGATATAGTACATTTTTCTAATGACTGCCTGTGAAATCATAATTAAACACAAAATTACATTTACATCAGCAACTATGCACAGATGATGCCAACTAGAAACAAGATTACAGCCATTCATGACACGGGTGAATTAACAGAGATCACTTATTTCTCATCTCACAGTGTCAAAGAGCTAATACTTTATTTTCCTTTCACTTACATCACTATTTCTACAAGACAGGCTACTAGTGTTTTTGTGTCTTATCAGTTTGGCTTCTGAATTAGTCCATATGCTCAAAGTAGCAATACATATGCCTAATCTTGACTGCCTCCTCCAGTCTGATCTGTGACATTTCCACAGATACTTCTTGGAAAGAAATTGGCTGAGGCTAGAGACACCCACATATGATCCAGCATGCACTGAGGTGAAGATGCTGCCCACCCAGAGGCTCCTTCATGTCCAGCAAGGATGGGGCTTCTTCTCTCTGGACTCAGGTCAACCTTCATTACAGAACTGATATAATGGAGCCCTGGGGAAGCAAAACCAAAAGTTTCCAGCATGGTTTGGTAGCTTGCCAACAACATATTTCACCACCTGTTAAGACAGTCTCGTGTCATGCCACACATAGCAATGCAGCCTATAAAGATAACTTTAGTTTAGTGCTTTGCAAAACATTTTCCAGATGGATGCTCATCTGTGGAGGAATTTACTGTTTCTTGACAGACCATGAAAATATTGCACATTAAATATCAGTGATGTGCCTGACATGGAAACAGTTGATGATGAGGTATTTTTCACCACTGACATGCTCCAAACCTCCCTCCTCTCCTTATCTGAAGAAAGGTGGTGACACTGATGGAACACTTCAAGATAAATTAATTCTTCTCTAGATGGAATGATACATAAGGTTTTAAAAAATTTGAGCTCCCAAAAGTATGAAAATTTAGATAAAACATATATACTTGGTTTAGCAAATCTAACAACTCGGGAAACCTTTGAAGCCAGCCAGGTCTGTCTTCCTTTTTAAAAAATAGCTTTGTCAGAAATTTATTGATCCTAAAGAGATTTATTTCAGACTTATTGGAAGAATTTGTGAAGGAACGGTCTTCTAGCAATCACAAATTTCCCAAGATCATCTCCATAAAGAAATAAAGTGGCATAATACAACTGGCATTATGTGCTAGCCAGATATTTCTGAAGAAAGTTACCATATTTCCTTCTCATTGCTTTTCAGAATTATTTAGCATTTTTGCATTACTGAAGGTCAAACATTATAATGTTAAAGTATTCTAAGGCTGCTCAGCTTACACAGCACATTTCTACTTTTTTTTATTAAGTGCTATTAGGGATAATCTTGCCTGTTCTCAGGAGTGTATGTGTATCAATTTTTCATGCTCACCCCAGGTCATGGACTTTGGTAACTTTTACTTACTGAAAAGGAAAAAAGCACTGAACTGATGCTGAGATCATCAAGGACTACCAGCAGTGGTGGTGCCAGTGCTCCAGCTTTGATATTTGAGACACTGTAGACAGGTAGGACTTCATCCTTTCGCATGGAGCTTGGGGAATGAAACTCCAGAATTAGCCTTCAGAGCTGCCAAACGTGGAAGTAGGTGTGTTGCTCAGATCAGCAGCATGTGAGTACATATAGGGTCCCCTTTTCAGAGAAGCCTTCTCTTTGGTGAGGCAAGATCAGTTCCCTTTCTACTCAATGTGCTGCTGTGAAAACAACCCATTTAAGGACTCTTACAAACCTCACATTTTCCAGGCAAAAGGAGGTCCAGAAAAGGAGCCTATCTGCCAATGATGAAAAATACATGGTAGGAGGAACACTGTTTTACTGCAATGTTTTTCTGAGGATACTGTTCATCTGGAGCAAAATTCTGATGCCTTTTAATGGTCCTTATTAAGACAAACAGCAAGTCCGAAGAATATACCACAGTGAGAGCAATATTAACAAGGAGAAAAAAAATCCAGGCTGTTGACAAAAAACATTTTCAATACAGAAAGAGGATTAGGAGAGGTATTAAAAAATATCACAAATTCAGTTAGGTGTAAGGAGATTTGGAAAACAGCACTTCCATAATTGAGAGAAAATAAAATAACAGTGGGATGCTGTGGCCTTATAACCTGTCTGTGCAGTCACCAAGGCATGTTGGAGAGACAGCAGCAGCAAAGACAAGCCTTAGCGACCCTCATCAGCAAGCCTGGTGCTGCAATGCCTGCCATACTCTTCAGAAGCAAATGAGGCTGAGGCCATGTGTCAATGAACAGCTCAATAGAAATCTCTCTTCACACATAAGATGGAAGGAAACTAGCACATGCCAGAGACTATGAAAGCCACTGGGAATATGGTACATAGTGAATTCAGCTGCAGGGAAGAGAAAGCTAAGTTGATAGCCATTTACACATTAAGTGTTGTAGAAGAGCATGGGAGAGTGGCAAACAATTCTATTCTTTCTCTTGTTCTCATGTCCTCCATCCAGTGGCAAAAAATTGAAAAAAATTATCACCATTCTTTTTTAAAGAGTGTTGTCATTCCTGTCTTCAGTCTATGCTTTTCTATACTAGCCAAATGCTCTGACTTCAACCTTCCATTCTGGCCAAGTTTACTAATGCTCAGCTCTTTTCTTGGCTTTTGTCTAGACTCTTTCCAACTTCTCTTATAATAATATGCCTAAAACCACTTGATAATTTTAAAATCAGGGTTGAAAGAAATGTGCTAAGCACCAAAAATCAGTTCACTTGTGAAAATGGATCAGAAAATGCTGCCTGGCCTGAAAAAGAGATTAAACTACAACATTTTGATATTCAGGACTAAATTCTATGAAAAAAAACACTGCACATGTCTAATGAAAAAGTTACACATTCCTCAGTGTTTCATTCATTTGGAGCTCAAATACACAGTTGGTCTAAATACTCTTATCCACCATGATCACCAGAATAAAGAACTATCTTCCAAGCAGCTTTAAAAAAATCACTTCAGGATTGGATTATAACACCTTAATTTCTGGAGGAGAAAACTGAGGCATAGGAATTGATTAAGCAGCTGTGCCAGTCTTTAATTAATCATGCAATACACAAAAGGGACAGCTTTTATGTAGATGTCGTGCACCAACACTGCGCCTAAACAACTACTGAGCAACAAAAAGAACTAAAAAAGCAAATATAACAGAGTACAAATATATAAAAAGGTCTACATCTCATTTATTTCACTCAAGTAATTAGATTTGTGGATTTGAATGTGTGAGAAAGAGAAGCAGGATGAGTTTCTTTATCACTCCCCAAAATAAACTGATACATATGGCAACTATTACTTAATATTGTCTATCATACCTACTCAAGCTGTCATATTTCATGTAGCAAAAAAGTTAAAATTTAAGATACTGGTTTAAAAATAACTTAATCCAAGCTTACTGGAAATTCTCTAAGTGTAAATACTGATTTTATTTCTTTTTCCTTAGGCCCTGAAACTTTCAGCTGCGTAAAATAGCTCCTGCAGCAAGTAATTTCTGAACAAATAAATGTTTAAAGCGATTTTTATTAAATATTTTCGTAAAAGATGTTTTTCACATAATGAACTATAATGACTTTAAGAGGCAAGTAGAACTGTAAGCACTATGGACTGCTGCAATGGATGGTTACAAGCTCTTCAGAAGGGACAGGTGAGGAAGGAGAGGTGAGCAGCTCTGTACATTAGGGAGAGTTTTGATGTGACAGAGCTCAAGGGTAGTGAGGGTGATATTGAGTGTCCAGGGCTAAGAATCAGGGAGAAATCCAGCAAGGCAGACATCCCAATGAGAGTCTGTCATAGACAACCCAACCAGGATGAAGAGGCAGATGAAGCATTTTATAAACAGCTGGCTGAAGTTCCACTATCACTAGCCCTAGTTCTTTTGGGAGGTTGCAGAAGGCTCCTGGATTCTGCAGAAGATAACTTCCTGGCACAGCCTGGTAAGTGAGCCTAACAAGGGGGGGTGCTCTGCTAAACCAGAGAAGATGGTTGGTGACAGATGTGGTGGTTGGAGGTGTCTTGGGCACAGTGGCCATGAACTGATAGCTTTTCATTCTCAGTAAAGTAAGGAAGGGGTCAACAAAACCTCTGCCTTGATCTTCCAGAGGGCGGACTTCAGCCTGTTCAGGGCGCTGGTTCTGAGATTCCCTAGTGAAACAGCCTTTAAAGACAAAGGGATTCAGGAAGGTTGAACATACTTTAAGAAGGAGATTCAGGAGCAAGGCATCCCTATGTGCCAAAAGGCAAGCTCTCAGGGAAGACTGGCCTGCCTGAATACAGAGCTTTTCCTGGAACTCAGGAAAAAAAAAAGAGAGTTTATCACAAGAAAGGGCAACAAGTCAGGAAGACTACAAAGATGTCATTAGGTCATGCAGAGAGGAAATTAAAAAGGTGGAAGCTCAGCTAGAAATCAATCTGGTCACTGCTGTGAAAGATAATAGAAAGTGCTTTTTAAATGCATTGACAACAAAGTGATGGCCAAGGGAAATCTCCATCCTTTATTGTATGCAAAGGGGAACATTGTAATCAAGGATAAGGCTGAGGCATTAATGCCTCCGTCTTCAACAGAAAGATGGGTTATCAACCAGCTCCCTGAGCTGGTAGGCAGGGACAGGAACAGAACAGACCACCAGTAATCCAGGAGGAATTAGTTAAGTGACCTGCTGTACCACTTAGATACTCACATGTCTATAGGGCTGGGGTGAAATCCACCTGAAAATACTGAAGGAGCTGACAGAAGACCTTGCCAAGACACTCTCCTTCATTTGTCATTAGTCCTGGTTAACCAAGGAGGTTCCATATGTTTGGAGGCTAACCAGTGTGATGCCCACTTACAAGAAGGGTCTGAAGGAGGATCCAAGGAACTCCAGGCCTGTCAGCCTGACCTTGGTGTCTGGGAAGATCATGGAACAAATCTTGAATGCAATCACACCACATGTGCAGGACAACAGGGGAGCAGGCCCAGTTTAGAACAGGTCCTGCCTGACAAACCTGATCTCCTTTTATGACCAGGTGACCTGCCTGGTGGATGAAGAAAAGGCTGTGGGGGGGACCTGGACTTCAGCAAAGCCTTCAATACTGTCTCCCACAGCATTCTCCCAGAGAAGCTGGCAGCCCAGGGTTTGGGCCAGGTGCATGCTTTGCTGGGTAAAGAGCTGGCTAGATGGCTGGGCCAAGAGAGATGTGGTGAGTAGTGCTGCATCCAGTTGGTGGCCGGACACCAGTGGGGTTCCTGAAGACTCAGTATTTAGGCCAATTCTGTTTAATATCTTTATCGATGATTAGGATGAGGGGATTGAGTGCATCATCTATGAGTTTGCAGATGACACTAAATTGGGAAACAGTGTTGATCTGCTGATCTGCAGAAGGACATGGACAGGCTGGATAGAGGAGCCAAATTCAGCAATATGAGCTTCAATAAGGTCAAGTACTGGGCCTTGCACTTGAGTCAGAACAACCCCCTGCAGTACCACAGGCTGGGGACAGAGTGGCTGGAAAGCTGCCTGATGGGAAAGGATTTGGGAGGTGCTGGTCAACAGCAGCTGAACGTGAGCCAGCAGTGTGCCCAGATGGCCAAGACCAACGGCACCCTGGCCTGTATCAGCAATAGTGTGGCCAACAGGACCAGGGCAGTGATTGTCCCCCTGCACTTGGCACTGGTGAGGCTGTGCCTTGAGTACTGTGCCGACTTCTGGGCCTCTCACTTCAAGAAAGGCATTGACATACTGGAGAGAGTCCAGAGAAAGGCAATGGAGCTGATGAAGGGTCTAGAGAGTGAGTCATGAGGAGCAGCTGAGGGACCTGGGGTTGTTTAGCCTGGAGAAAAGGAGACTGGCACTTCCTTTTACAGTGCTAAGAACTCCATTCGTACTGAAATCTGAACTCTGACATTAAGGAAATGTAACTTCATGAAATAATACAAAAAGCCTCTTCTGACTCCATAAATAAATTGGAATCTGGGAAAAGCTTTATTTAATACACATTATAAACTGACAGAATCAGCTGTTAGTAAATGTAATTTTAGAGATGTGATTTCCTAATTCTTAATAATAATCACAGAGCTAGGAGACAGAGAACTTACATTGACTCATGATCAAATTTGTTGTGATATGAAATAGAAACACACATTAAAATCTGATGCTTCTTCTAGGCTTTATGCTGCTGAGTGATAAACCTTTAGGACAAGACTTTCATATCAGTACTCCAGGTCTATTTATGCCCCCTGCACTGTAATTTCAATGTGACTCACACTAATGTAATCCATGCAATGCTCTTGACTGCTATGATTCCTATAGGCCTGCAGGCAGATTAATGAAAGTAAGGGCAGGTGATTACGTGAGATAGTCCTGAAGTGTGACAGTATTAAGGCAATTAAAGCTGAAAACATGCACCCTAAAGAAAATATTGACTGAATAATGACACTATTCCTCCAAGCATAGTCCTTGCCAAGTTACTCCCATACTCCTCTTTATAAAAACCCAGGGCTATACATCAAAAGCTCATAGAATGCAAAGTAGTAAACGGACAGATTTATTACTTGTAGCTTTGTGTTTTTTCCTAACTTTTATCCTTTGGTTTTCCTTGTGAGAGGAATTTTACGAACAAGAGACCTACTAAGGTTGATAACTACAATGGAAATTCTGGACGCTGCAAGAAATCATGCTAGATGTTCAGTAAATGCCATTGCTTCCTAGAATTTAAGTTAATCTCAGCACCTCAGCAGGTTGTTAGGAGGCCATCAGAGATGTCTCTATATAAGTAGCAAAACGAAATCTTGATAATTTCAGGTTCACAGCATATTTTTCACAGCAGTAAGAATAAAATGGTTCAAGTGGTTCTGTTCTACCTTTCTTAACTTTGTCCTTCTCTTCCTGCCCCCAGCCACTGTCAGCAGTACTATAGACTGTGATACATTTCCCACATCCTTCAAAAGGGAGTTGCATTTCAGTAGTGCCTGAAATGATGTCTGCATAAAGCACTGCAGTTCTTACAGGCAGTAAAACAATATAAATGCAACGCTGGTGATTAAAACTGTATAATGAAGTGCAAGTACCTGTGATTAATGGGGCTACAAATACGAGTCCTAATGCTTTCTCTTCCCATAGCTAACTAAATTGTTTCTAAATCTGCTCTGAATTTAGGATGACATTATTTAAAGCAAGTTTTTCAGATTCAAAGTAACGTGTTGATATAGAACTTCTCATTCTAACCTTCAGCTACTTATACTTTTGTTTCAGAATAAATATGCATCTGTGAATGCCTGAAGATTTCTCTCAGTGTCACAGTGGCAGACTGCTGGGGAAATCATTGTACATGGATTACAACACTAGTCTAAATATAAACATTTCAGGGTTATGTTTGGGTGAGAAAAAAATAGACAGTTTTACCACAGTGATACTGTGGTAATACTCCTTATGAATATGGAAAAGGAATATTTTTCCTTACCAGCTGTGAAAGGAGCATTTGAAAGTACATGAAATCTATTAAAAGTTACAGGCCAGAGCAAGAATTTCTCAACCCCTGGACAAAGACAGGGAAGAATCCAGCTTGAGTATTCAGAAATCATATAAACAGACAGACACGTGCTGCTCGAAGCAGTATCCTTCTAAAAATCAATTATCCTTAACAGGAGTCAAGCTTGGTCAACCAAAAAGCATTTTTTTTTTTGCTTCTTACAACCAGCTTCCTACACCCACCAGGCTCTCCACAGAGAGAGAAAGCACTGACAGTTTCACTCAAAGGGTATGTTGCTGCTGCAGGCAGCACTGGGCACCACTCTGTGCTCTGCATTCCTGTGACGTAAGTCAGAGGCAGCTTTGCTGAGCACAAGTCGCTGTGGATTCAGCACCTTACGTAACAGCTCCAGTGACCTTCCATCACCACCTACTCCCCCTCACCCTGATGAGCAGGACTCCTCATCACAGCACTACAGTCAGGTAGTAATAGCCCACAGAAAATCCATAGAAAGGATCATTGGAATGCAGAGCAGGAATACAGGAGAGATCCCAGGAGCTGCTGCCTTTTCCCCACACTCCTCCCCCATTTTCCCCTTTTTTTGTGCTTCTGTGTCTTTTTTCCCTTCTCTTTTATCTCTGAGATTTTTTTGTTGGTTTGTTTTTTTGTTGGTTTGTTGGTTTTTTTTCTTGTTTTGTTTTGCTTTGGGTTCTTTTTTCCTTGTTTTGTTTTTGATTTTTTTTTCTTTTGGGAAAAGAAATGAGGAAATAAGAAAAATTTACTTTAGAATTTGGGTTCCAAAATGAAACACTCTACATCCAGAGCACCTAGACTAAATTACCTGTCTCAGATTCAGCCTAAGCCTGGTTCCTAGATGGGCAGTTTCTTGAGAGAAGTGGCTCTTGTGCTATCCTGCATCCTGTAGGATGGCTCTTGTGCTTCCCAGGAACAGCTGGGAAGTGCTTGGCATATTCTAGGATATGATAACCCTGAGTAAATCTGCTAGTCTCTGGTCAGAGCAGATTTTTCCAACAATCCCACATCTCCCCTTCCTAGTATGCAGTGCATGCTCAACATTATTATGATTTGGAGTTCTTGTCAATATATACCTTTTCAGAAGGAAAAAAGTAGTTAAGAATATTTTTTTCATAGTAGAGAGTCCGTCCATTCTAACAAAGAACAAAAACAAACAAATAAAAACAAAACTCCCAAAGCAAACCAAACCAAAAATTAAACAAAAAAAAAAAGGAAGAAAAAGAAAATTAAAAAATATTTTTCTATCAGTTTCAATCCAGAACATAGTTCAGTAAGACTTACTGTAGATAACCAGCTATGAAGAAAGTGAACAGTCTGAATAGTGATTTTTAACAAGGTTTAATCTGAAATAACAGAGCCATTCTAAATACTCTCTTCAAGAAACATTATCTGAGGAATTTTCTTCCCTCTTTACAATATCATTCCAAATCACAAATCTGGAAACTCATATACAGATTTCAAATAGTTGAAGAACCGTAGCAATAGCTGTGATATGAAAGGTTATGAACATTCAACTTCAGACTTCACTTTTTAACTTGTCTAACTTAAAGGAAGTAGGTCTTCCTCAAGAGAGTCAGGAGGTGTCCATGTCAGGAGAATACCTTGTATCCTATACACAGCAAGGGATAAATTTCAGGAGAAATTCTAGCTTGTCCCTGGTTCACTGTCATTTCTCCAAGCTTGCAGGACCTAGATCTCCTTTTGTAGCCAGAGTTCCTCCTTTCTCTTTTTGCAAAGTACTATGGTGTACCATAGATCAGATATAAATATGCTGTTGCATATCAAGCAAATGACACTCAAAAAACCCTCCTTAAGCTCAGGGATAAAACAACTTTCATTAAGTGAGAGAAACATGATGGATATGGTACTGTTCTGAAGTACCAACTCACACTGCTTTATTACTGTATGTTATAATCTTCTGTAGGATTCTTTGTATGCTGCACAGAGAGCATTACAGTGACATCTACAAATTTTAACTGTAATTTGAGGTGAGAGCTGAGTAATTCAGGGATGACATTATTTTGAGAACAACAAATCTGCTCAGTCAATTAATATCATACAGTTTAGCAATGTACACAAAAAACTGAGCAAGAGTCCATAATTAAGGATAATCAGGATTCCCCTATTCTGTGCTGGGTATTATTTTCTTTCCTATCTACAAGATTTGCACTTTTGAAGTCCACTTTTATTTAAATCGATCTTTAGTCAGTAACTGCAGTTTCCATGTGATTAAAACCCATTATAACAAACGACTTCCTTACTTAGGAGAACAATTTCCAAAGCCTTTCAAGAAGCATGTCTAATGTTGGCCTTTAAAATGCAATTATTATACTACATTTTGTTATAATTGCTGTGCCAATAGGGAACTGCATTGTATTTTACATTAAAATTCCCCATAGACTTCAAAAGATAAATTCTGGTTAAAAAGTCTATTTTATCATCAATGAGTATGACAACAAGAACTTAATACCCATAGTTTGGGTTGTGTATATCAATACGTTAGACCTGGAAAGTTTTTGTGCTTTTGTTTTCTTTTTCAGTTTTGCCTTTTTTAAAATTGTAAATTGAGATGGTTTGCCCTTGAGAAATATGATGAAAGACACTTTGAAAGAATTTCTAGAATTTATTAGTTTTCCAGATTATTTCAATGAGCTTTTCACATGTTATTGTCAAAGAGGGAGAAAACAGATATAGGAGAATGTTACCAGAAAACTGAAAACACATCTGAACATACAGTGAGACCTCTATTATGTAGTCTCAACATTTACTGGGTAATTTAAATTACTGTTCCTGTAGCCCCCAGGTTAGAGGGGTCTTCTGATACTCCAGTAGTGGATGAGCTGGTATCAGAACAGTGTATCTTAATTTTATCTTTTCCCTAGAGATCACATAATCCCTTCCCAGATGATAATGTAGTCTCTGATAGGAACATGTTGTCAATTTTATAAGACAAATGTACTCTTGAAAAGGCAATTTTGTTGGACTGAAGCATCTGCTCAGTTGTTTTTCCTTCTTGAAAAATAAGAGGGTCTTTTGTAAATAAACATATTTTCCACAGCCATGCTCACCCAGTGTTTGCAGCTCTGGTTCAGCTCCTCTGCACTGAGCTGTTCTGCTGACTCACCATGTCCCTGGGCAAGGTGAGTCCCCTCACTGCCAGCTCAGGAAAAGGCTGAGTATGGAAATGGAAATACACTCACTGTCACTGCTTATGGAATCTGTGGGAAGAAGAATGCTGCCAGGAAGAAAACTTATGAGCAGCTGAGCCTAGCTGGAAGCCCTTGCTGAAGGTTACCTGCATCTTAGTTATATTTAATAAAGCATAGGGGAGCACAAACATAGACATATACTGAGAGCCTCCATGCACGCAGGTGTACCAGTGACTCACAGGGCAAAATACTCACACTGATTTTTGTCGAGAACATAAGAGGATTTTCTTCCTGAAAAAGGGTACTGGCTGTACTGCTAGCAATATGTAGCATTCCATTTATATTCATCTGTAAACTGAGCCCCTGGTTTTCTTATAAAATAAATCCCTTGTTTTCTGCCATTGGAAAGACCATATTGCTGCAGAAAATGACAATCAAAAAAATACATTTTTTCCCCTATTGCTTATAATTTGATATTTCAATTATCTTGTTGTTAAATGTCTAAAGTTGTTGTTTGACTTAGAAGATTGGAAGCTGTTGCAGAAAAGGAAGGAGACAGATATAACAGCTAACTGAATGCCAGATAGCTGATCAAAAAGTGTAAGGGTGTGCAGAGACACCAGACTCGTGTGGGTTTGTGTAACTTTGCGAGAGCAGAAGCTCCATCTTGACTAATGAAATCCCTCTCCAACTCTGGTGGGCATGCTAACATACAGCTATACAGCTCCCAGAGACAGTTTTGATATCACTGCACTGAGTTTATTTTACTACACAGGCACATGTGGTAACAAATTTGGTTAAATGCTAGCAATAGAAGTACTTATGGAAAGGAGTGGCAACTGCAAAAATAAAGGCAATTGTAATGAGATACAAAAAAAGCCTGGGGAACTTAATATTTTCTATTACAACAGTCTTTAAGGAAATTATGATGACTGGAGTTTTAGCAAAGTAACCTTTGCTAACTCAGAAAATTATCTTTCAAGGAGCCCTAAATCCAGCACACTAATTGTTCCTGTGAACCACTGCTTTATTTGTTAGAAGTCTTATTGACAATAAACAGCCAGTATACAAGGTTACATCAGGATTTTCTGCCATCTTACAAATCTTCCTATGCAAGACCAAAATACTGCATCAAGCTCCTAAAGTATATCATGTGAGAAAAAACTGAAAGTAGTCAGCATTTCTCAGAGAAAGCAACTGTCACTCTACCAAATTAAACATGCATACAGATATCAATCAGTGATGGGTAAGGGATATATAGTTCTGCTCTCTGCCCCTTTCTCTCCATCTACAGTCCACTAACAGTTTCTCTTGAAACATTCACTTTAGATTTTCACTTTTATTCTTTGTTATACCCTTTTAGTCTGTACCAGCATTCCCAAGACTTCTGTTTTCATGCTCTGTCCTTAGTCCAACTCATCTTCCTTTCTCTCCAAAGAGGTTGTTTTCTCAGTTTGTTTTCCTTTACCAACTTATGATCACCTCTTCTTTTAGGATTGATCTTGACCTCCAACTAAAAATCTCTACTGCACAATCTACCTTTGTACTACCTCTTAGATCCATTGTTTCAATTAAACAAAAGTTCCTCTCATGACCAGAGACAACTTTTTGGCTCTTAATTACACATCCAACTTGATAAACTTCTCTTTTTAGTTTAATTACAGTATATTTTTTCCCACTGATAATTTATCCAAACTACTTTATAAATAAATTTTTAAAGCTGCATGGCCAGTTAACTATTTATTTTTTTAACTGATTTTTTTAAAAAATAGTCTGTTTATAGCAAGTGAGGGACCATGGAATACAAGAGAGAGATACTCAATTTGGAGGTTAGCAAACCTTAATGAAAAATAACTGAAGATCTTTTAAAAAAGTGCACTAGAGCAATAACTAACCTCGAAAAAATTGCAATCTGTTCTAAAACACAAAAGATAATCAGATTAAATTCAGAAATATGCATTATTTCCACATGAATAATTCCTTCAGCTGTAACTAGACAAGTGCTCACACTTTGATATCATCTCCTGCAGCATGGAGACCCCCCTGTGCAATCACAGCAGCCCTAGCCAGCCTCTCAAGACTGAGAATCACTCCCATACTCATGCAAGAATTAAATAGCTTCATATTAGTAAGGCATCTCTTGGGAAAAAGTCATAGGAGGCTTGTATCTTTTCAGGAACAGCCTGCTACTTTTTGATCCGCTTGACTCGAAGGAGCAAATCTGGGTTTAGTGCTTTTCTTGCTGTGCATCTCTCACCACACATTTGAACAACAAAGAGGTTTTTGGGAAGGACGATGAAGACAACGCCAAAAGAAAAAGCTTCAGCATCCATCCACCCCCAGTAGTAATCAACACATTTGATTCTTCATTAAATCAAATAATAATTGCCTAATATGGGAATTTCTTTACAAACTGTGGTGAAAACTTTCACCAAAGAATGACTTTGCATCATTTTTTATTTCCTGCACCATTCCTTTTTCCTCCACTCTGATGCACTGCAGCAAACATAAAGAACCAGAAGCATGGGATGTCATGGCCACAGCACAGTGGGTTCCCAGACACTTGTAAAGAGAGCTGGATACTGCCGTGCAATGCTGCAGAACACGCAGTGGGTATCCCAAAGTGGCCTAGTTCACATGCTTTTCCAGAAAAAAAGAAACCTGGAGATAAAGTCACTGCTTTATCTTAAAACTTGCTGAACAATGTGTTAAAGGCCTTAGAAAAAACAAATATGCTGAATTGCAGTCCCAAGCAGGTATTAGGAATGCATTGCTGAAATAGCAGGCTTAGACTCCAGTGTTTGGTAGACACCAGCAAGGACCACTTTGGACCACCTGTTCTGAAAACCACTATCTGTGAAAGTATTGAAGAAAGACTGCCATCAAGTCATCTGAATACAATTTTAAAAATTGTATTTCCAGCCATAAGACTACTAGAAATGCTTTGACACATACAGAACCCTAGATGTTTTTAAGTCTCTGAAAAAAAACTGATGACAAGGTGCCAGATAATTCTACTTTGGGATGCCAGATGAAAAGAATACACAAAATGAGGAGATAGATTTTGGAAAGTGATACTTTCCTCTTCTGTTTAACTCCACCTGCTTTAGTCTTTGTGTTTTACTCCTCTGATTTCAGGTGCAGGAGAACCACAGTGCTGCAGACAGAGCCATACTGCTCAATCAGCAGTCACTGGAGGCTCAGTGCTGATTCAAGAGTGTGTATTTGTGCATTAAATGCATCCCACCAATGAATTCCTACTTATTTTCTATTGGAGTCTGAACATACTTGTTTAAAAACAGAAAGAAAACCCACATGAATCAAATCAATGAAGACCTCAGCATTTGAAGAGAGGCATACAAAATTCTTCAAACTAGTGGAAAATGAAATAACAAATATCCTTACAGATAATTGTTTCAAGATTACAAGATACAAAATTTTATTTATATGAACTCTTTCAATTTGACTCACTTCCCTTTGATGTTTAAAAGTAGGGGGAGAAAGCTGTCTGAACTATAAACTATAGTGAAAATTAACACTTTCAATTATATTTCACCTCAGAAAATATATAGACAGTAATGTAAGACTCACAGTGTTTCTATACAAACCACTGCTCAAGGCATAATTTTTCCAGTTATGTTTACTATTTCCTCTTGACTTCTATCATGGCACTTTTATTCAACTTCTTTTCCCATTCAGGAAGAAGTCAACAGGGTTACAAGAATGCTGGAAAAATATGTTATGAGTAAAAGGGAGCTGGGAAATAAATCTCATTTGTAAGGGGCCTGAGTTGGCAAGACCATACTGGAATCAGCAAGCAAGCACACCTAGTCCCTAAGTAAGCTGGTACTGGGAAAATGTGTTAATTTAATGTCTGGAGCATGTTTTCTACTTAAGATCACAGCCATTTAGCAGCTTTCAACATGGGGTTGTCAGCTGGATAGGGTGGCCCCCAAAACCACATCATACCACTGTGCTTTAGTGAAGCAGCATAGATACATGAGAGCAACATCGGACTCATTACAAACATATATTTAATAATCCATCACACGCTTTTCCTCAGCTTATTCCATGGTCTTTACAACAAAGACAGTATTTATTCAATAAATATCTCACTCCTCTGGCTGTGTCTACGGCTTAGGCATTTAGGTTCATCCTGTTCCTGATGCCCACACACTTCTCCCTGGGAATTACACATTCACTGAAATTAAAATATGCTCCCTGGATTCAGATATCACAATCAAAGCTTGAGAGCAAAGCTGTGAGCAATCAACACATAAAACCATTCCAGCCTTGACAGAAGACAATAGTGTTTGACTCAATAAATAATTAATGCTCAAAATAAATAATTAAGGGCTATACTGTGCTTTGAGACAGAGTCGTGTCCTAGGAGTAGCTCACAGACAGACCACCAAGGCTGGCACCTTCTGCAGCCTCCAAGGACTGTCAGAGTAGGGCGAGCTGATACCAGGCTTGAAGAAGTCCTTTTCTCCTCATTATTAATCTGTAGGCTAGAATAGCATCCACAATCCCAGCACTGCAAACAAACAGCCATTAGAAAGTCCACACTCTGTTCTGTGAAAAGGAAACCAAGTGTATGCCACCTGCAAACCACTGAGGCTGGTTATAACTGAAGATAGCACTTCTAGCACATAACATCTTAAGGTCAGAAATTTCCATTTGGATCTTCCCACTTCCTCCCCTGAATAAATCTTGACATCATTATTATGCCATGTCACAACAGATCAAGTCGTGTTACATGTTCTCTAGCTTTGTATGTAGTGAGAGATATTAATATTGCCCAACTGAGCAAAATTTAGGGAGAAATAAGCGTTATTACAGTCTGTCTCTAAAATAACAAAAATGCAATAAATTACAGGGTATGTTATACTATTGTTTTATCTCTCTCCCCTCTACAGGAGCAAGGGAAGAAACAGCCTCCTTATGGATGCTCAAAAATCCAGTCTAGCAAGAAAGAGCATTGCATCCAAGGAAGTTGAGAGCTCAGCAAGGTCAAAGAACTTGAAAAATATTAAAAATTTTTTCCCTTCAGGCATTAACAATTCCAGTGGCTCATATTTTGCCTAAAACTAAAAAAAAAAAAAAAATTAATCCTGTTCATAAACAATTTCATGCCAGCATTCAGGTTCAAGACTGTGGAAGATAAATATTTATAAACTGGCTTTTGCAACCTGTGATATTTTAAAACAGATCTTCATTATCAAACCATGACAGTGGTTTAGAGAATGAAAAAATCTGAAGTTTAAGATAGAAAAATTCTCCTTTTATTATTATGGGATTTTCTTTATTTTCTATATTAAATCCATCAAATGTACAAAACTGTTTATGCTATGGATGAATTCCAATTTTAATTCCATCTCAAACTGATGCAATTTAATTCCTTCCCATTTAAAATCACCTCAGTAAATTCAGTCCTTATGCAGATACCTGAAGTCAAGCCACAATTTATGAACCCAAATTTTAATTCTGTGTGATGATTAAGTTCTACATACAGAGATCCCATGGGTTGAACGGTCACTGCGCTCTCCTCTGACATACCAATTACCTTGTAAAAAGGGTACAATCAAGGTGCCAAACTCTGGGGGGGACAGGACTGTCATTTCTACTCTGGCTTAAAAATTGCTTCTGTAAGAAAACCAGAAAACTTCTGAGAAAGCATCATAACCAGAAATACTATTTATTAAATGTAAATAGTCTGAAACTCACTATGGCAGAAGACACAAACTTGACAGTGCTCCTAAGACAGTCAAGAGCATGTGCAACTGTGCCTCTTAAAAACAGACAATCAAGAATCAACACTCAACATAGAAAAACTCCCTTACCAGTGTCCCTATTGCAAATCTTACTTCCATTAATAGAGTAATTCCCTTTTCAGTCAATTCCTTTTCCACTTTTCTACAAGTGGACTCACTGGACTCCTGGGTGGTGCAAATGAAGGTTTTCTTGCAGGCTGAACTTTGGCATAATCCATTACAACACAGACCAATCAATTGGAACAAGGGCCACAAGCCCACTGGAAAGGGAGCTTCAATATTTCTGGTGATCATGAGACTCCACAGGTCCAATAACTGCACCAAGAAAATGTATTCACATGCATTAAAAGCTACAATGCAGCTTTGATCCTGCCTACAAGAGGATGCATTTCTTCAGGCATTGCTATTAGCACTTCACACTATTAAGCAATAATTAATACATTATTTGATTTTTCTTCCCCGGCTATATGTAAGTATAGCTATATACATATATATGTTTGTATATGTTTATGTATATATGTGTATATAAACATCTGAGGTATGTGCAGAACTGGGGAGCCACTGGAGTAAGGCTACCCCATCTGTGGAATTATTATATAAGGCACTTCTGTGCCTGAACTAAATGGTTTGTTTTGTCCTACTGATATTATTTTGCTTTTTTCCCTGCTTGGTGTAAAGCTGTATTTTCAGGCAATTTTCCCTTCCCAGGGAAAATAATATATTTCATTAAAATATTTTAATGAAGTTTTCAGACTTTGCATCTGGTAATTCAAAGCTCAATTTTGTTTCTTGTCATCCAGGTGGCTCAGAAACTGCAGGTATGCTGCTTCAAGGGAAATAAAATAGCAGGCAGCCAGAGCACATTTATCCTACCTATGACTGCCTCACAACACCTCTTCCAACAGAGAACAATTCTGACATTTCAAGAAAATACCAAAATAAGTAAAAATTATTCTCCTAAATAAAACATACAATCACAGAGAATTCAAAGACTCTCCTTACAAAAATGTTCTCTTCGATTCTTTGATTCTGCTCACTCTCTCCTTAAAACAATGATTTTCTGACATCCCTGAATTAACCCTCCTCTCTGTAATGCAGTGTTGGAACCCAGGGCGTTCCTGTGGCATCTCAGAATGATCCAAACCCTGTTCAGGAGGCTTTTCAGCCTTGCCAGAGGTGTCGGAGAACCTGGATTGATACTGGGAATGCCTGTGGCTTTGATTTTAATCCATGAGACAAATTACTAACTTATAAGAATTGCAAGTCACCAGAGTTTAAAGAGTAGAGTAGCAGTAATTATGGATGAAAAGGGAAAGATTTGGACCCATGTCCAGGGGGGTTGGAGATCTGTACAGGGGGGTCTGAGGCACAAGATGGAGAATTCTTACACGTGGCATGTTATCTTATGTTCTTCTTCATAACCTCCATCTTCTTGGTGATGCTGGCACTTTTGGATTGGTTTGTCAGAGAGCTGGACAATGTAATGTAAGGGTCACGGATTGGAAATTAATGGTAAACATTGGATACGTAGTTTTTAGTATAAAAGATTACAGCTCACCCGGGGCGGACACAGTGTGTCTCTGGATGCGTTCTGTGTCGACCCTGGCAGGGCAGAGAAATCTACCTTTGATAAGGACTTAATAAACTGCCTTGAGAACACGAACAAACGACTCCAGACTACTCCTTCAACAGCATGGGCCGGAAACCTGGACTTTCCTACATATTGCGGGGTCTCCTGGGGTTAAGGAGATCCCAGCAATGCAGCTGATGTTTTCTTTCCAGTTCAATAAGCAACACTCTTATTCTTGTAGGCCTCCATTTCACAGTAACAGGATGCAAATACCATTTCTCTCATTGAGCTTTTCTATTCACAACAAACACAAATTCTTGGTCAGTTGTTTTGAGATATGTTCAATACTTCTATACATAGGTGTCTTTCAAGGATACTGAAGAGATATTCAGATTTTGCTCTGCTATACCACCCCACCTGTCCCTTGTAACTCTATAACTTGAGGCAATTTAAACTCATTTTCTGAGTATTCATGCCAAAAGTGCTCTAGAAGAAGCACGTGTATTTGCCCAAGATACCATAGCTAAACTATATGCCATCCAGCCCAACATACATTAAGACTTTTGTTTGATTCTTAATGTTGCAACTCAGCATTTGGTTGATCTTTCTTTTCTTCCTGCTTGACACTCCCTCATCAAATCTACACTTTTTTATTAACTTCCCTCCAGGCTGTACCTGGGTTCCTCCATAGGGCAGCTGTGACGGGCAAGTCTCCTGTCTGGACACTACTCAGAACCCTTTCCTACGCCAAGCACTCTGAAGTTTCATTGGAATTGTCAGACAATAGTAAAGACTGAGGAACTGACCAAATTGCAAAGGAAATGCAGAATTTATTTTTTTTTAAACTTAAGACAAGTAATCAATAGGGGCAGAACGACAGACCTTGTTTCACAAAATTACTTAAGATAGTAAAGAAAGGAGAGCTACCTGTAATTTGAAGTAGGCCTTTGTTCAGCTTCTGCTACTTACCTAACAATATCTCTTATTTGAGATATTGAGATATTATTGAGATATCTCAGTTTTTCTCTGAAACTTTCTGAATTAAAAGGGGAAAATAATATTTTTGCTAGTTTTAAAACAAGATGTTATTCTAGACTTAGGTCAATTATACTGCTGAAGTATTTTGTTTAATGCATAGAAGTTAAGTGGAAAATTAACTTCCAGTAGAAATATTTAATTAAAGTTAGAAAAATTAAATATCTGACTTTATGCTGGAGACTCAGGCTTTTTAAATAAGGGTTAGGCTCACAGAACAGTGAGAAGTAAAATTAGTTTGTTGATTTTTCTGTGAATTAATAGTATAATGAAAATAATTTCAGGACAGGTTGAAATTACTTGAAAAAAATATACTTAATGCTTAAGCATTAAGGGGAACTTTTCGGTTGAAAACACAGTTTGTTCTCAACTTAGAAAAGAGTTTCAGTGGGAAAATTTCTACAACCCATAATAATTTTGTGTTCCTGATAATTTCTACCACAGGCACTACTTGTAGAATATTCAAATTACTTTGTCACTGTGGTGTGACTTGAAATTGCAATTAGAGATAAAAAATGTTTGCACATCTCAAAAGATGACCTGCAGAACACCAGAGAAACAGGGCTTGCAATTGAGAGGGGGGGAAAGAGGTAACAAAGATGAAAGTCTTTTTAAAGTTGGTGACATCTAAAGACTTCTGGACATCTCTGTCCTGTAAGGGCAAAATTGCTGACAGTAGCTTTTTATCATGTGAGCTGCGTAGGGTTAACAATTTTCTGTTCCCTCTTTTGTTCTGTCCACAGAGAAAAACGTGGACCCCTAATGAAAAATGCATGCAAGCACACAATATCAAAGGTATTTTTTGATTGTCACTGGAATCAACTTGACCTTCTCATATGAAACTTCAGAGAAGAACTGATGGCACTACTCAAGAAGATACTTCAGGTATATCAATAGCAGCTAGAGTCCTCTGTATAACGATTTCACGTAACACTCCCTCCTTAGACAGCTGAAGTAACATGCAATACACTGCCATTGTAAAATATAATCTGTCATGTATCAAGTACCATGGCAACTGCATTAAATATTGTAAATGCCTTGTCAACAAAGAAGCCAATGAAGAGATGGCCCAGAGCCCACGCGGGTAAGATGAAAATAATGCACACATGAAAGATGGATAAAAAAGTTTCCTAAGTCTTTACTCAGATATGACTTTGTGAATTACCCTGAAACAATAAAATTTTTTTGTTTGCATGCCTACTTTTTGCATTTCCCTTTTTATTTCACCTGATGCCTTTGGAATCAGAAACAGTGCTTGCCACAAATAACTGAACATCTTAGTCCATCTCTCAAGGCAGCATGATTCTTAGAAAGCAGGTAAGCAGGTCATACCTATAATGATACATGCTGTACTTACCTGTGTGATGCTTAAATAAATTTTCAACAAGGCTCCACATGTGGACTCTCCCAGGGCACAGAAGCTGCTACAGTAAGAACATTACACTTAATGTAGGTACAGTCACCAGCAGTCAGCCAGATTTTAACCTGTGTAAAATAGCCAGCATAAAGCCAGTGAAGCCAGCAGGCTGACATGAGCTTACAGCACTGAGAATATAGAATATATCCTTGTATTTCCACTTCAGGTTGCACCATGTTACCTTCCAATTATTGATTTTGATATATAACATACACAGGAAAAGTTTCCATAGCAGAAGTCTAGCATCACAGCAGGTAAGGGCAAGACGTAAAGAAACACTTAATCCTTCTGGTTCCAGAGTCCTCAGGCAGGAAGGTATGTGCTCCTGAGTTCAATACATCCATACAGCTTACACTTATCAATCAGCCATACAGTACACATAGAAAAAAATCTAGCCTAAAATTACTCCCACATAGTAAATGCTTCCAGGAAATCTCAAATAAAATGTACAACACCTCTAGCTCTCCATATTAAGTATGTCTGTGTGGAAAAAGAAGTGTATGTAGGAAGAGCCTTTTCTTCCTGCCATGGGAAACAATAACATTTCCACCTGGTATATCACATGTGCTTCTTCTCTCCAGAAACCTTATCAGACTGTTAGCATTGCAAAGTTGATAGGTGCTGCAATTATGTTGAAATAATTCCTAAGTTTTCTTAGTCAGTATGCAAAGCAGGGTCCCAGTATTTACTGACCTTCCTCATATGGTCCCTCTACCAATTTGGCCCTGTAGGCTGGCCAATAAGGGGATCTGGGCCTGAATCCTGACCTTTCTGCACAGAGGCATTGCTATTGCCTTGCTTCTCAACAGAACTGTACATGAAGCCATTAATAAAGATCAACTCATGCCCTGACTAAGCAAAAGCTGTTGTTGAGATGAATTGACATTAAAAAAAAGGCAAACAAACAAGCAGTCCAACAAAAAAATAAAAGAACCAAACCCACAATTATAGCTGAATCAATTTCTGTTGTCTCAAAATTATTCCAGAGAACTGGCATATCTGAGCCAAAAGCTGGCAAAGGGGCAGCACAGACCCTGAATTTTGTGTGGGCATTTTGGTGATCTTTCTCAGGAAGTCAGCGTGAAAACCATGAATGACAAAGAGGTAATGAGGTACCCAGTAGCTTTTCCCTCCTTCATATTTGTCTCTCATTACACTCAGTTCTTCCAATCAAGGAAAACTGCTGCTGTTCTCCTGCTGCTGAGGATCATGCCCTGAGAAACATGTGCTGCCTTGCAAGGACAAAACTCAGAACTACACTGTAGACATGGGTCAGTGGCAACAATTCCTGTTCATTTCTTGGAGTTCATAAGCTTGCACTGAGAGTACTGTTGCTTCCACTTCTGGGTTACCCAGTGAAAGAAAGACATGGGAAAACTAGAAGGAAGCCAGCAGAAGACGACTGAAATGCTCAGTGGGCTGGAGCACAGGGCATGGGAAGGGAGATGGGCTTTTCAGTCAGGAAAAGACAAAGACAAGGGAAGGGAACCTGCTTTCTATTTCCAAATACCCACCAGTCATTACAGAGAAGACCTACCAAGCCCTACTCAAAGGCTCACAAAAGAAGGGGATAGAGCAACAGTCATAAGCTGCAACAAGGGACATTTTGAGTAGATATGAAGAGATAAAACAAATCACTATGAGATGATGAAATGTTGCAACAGACTCCTCAGAGAGACTGGGTGACCTCCAGCCTTGGAGATAGTGAAGACACAACAGGGCACAGCTGTTAGCAATGCCACCCAAGCTTTGGCATTGCCCCTGCTCTGAGCTGGAGGTGGATGAGTCACCATCCACTGATCTCTTCCAACACACTTTATTCTACATTCTACTCAGTTCTGAAATAATGGATCACTTGCTTGTCTGAATGAAAATAAGAGGAAGAGGCAGAAATTGGGATGGGGACTGTACAGTGATTGAGGAATGCACTGAGAAAGGCTTATCAAAGGGAAAAGGGGAGAAACTAATTGCTCTCATTTGTAAAAAGCCCATGTAAGTTCATTTTACTTTGTAATAATAAAAAATTCCAGTATTACTTTTTTCCCCAAACATGAAAAAAACAGCCTGGTACACTGTCCCTTTCTGAATCTTGTGAACAATGCTAGGAGCTTTTGTGGGTTTTCTATTGCTTTTAATTTAACAAATCAACATAAACAGTTTACATTTATTCTGGGAAAAAAAAATAAAGCAAAGGAGGGGAAGAAAGACTGTCTTTTAGGGTGGTAGCTGTTTGGGTCTAGCCTACATATTGCACACATTTAGCCAGGACTCAAGGGAAGTGGAACAGATAAAATAAGGTGTTAATGTAGACTAAATGGAAAGGGAGCAATCAAACTGCATGGCCATTCTAAGTACCATCAAATGATTGGTACAAACAGGCAAGGAAAAATTAGCAAGATTGAAACCAGTGACAGACAGCCTCAGACTTATCTATTAAGCCTTCTGTATTTGCGCAAAGGTGCTTGTTGTAAGGGGAGCAAGAAGAAGGCTTGAGCAAGAGAACCTTTGCAAAACATTGGCACAAGTCAGTGTCAGGCATCTCCCCTCAGGTGGATGTATTAGCTTGCAGCTTTACTCAAATTTGCTAAAGCAGTTATAATTAGCTACAAAACTCAAAGTATCAGCAAATTAAAAGTATTGATTTATGCAGGCCATGAATAGGTGAAACAGAGAAGGTCAATCCAGAAATTTATGATCCCAGAATAGATTTGCGCCAGCATAGTCAGGCAAACTCTGTCAAAATGAAGAGAAACCCCAGCTTACAACTGCTCAAGATGCCACAATGTCTTCTTACATCCTCAAATTAAAAATTCCTCTTGCCTCAGAATATATGTATACACACTACTACACCTACAAGCACAACTGTGATTTTCAGAAAGCTATGCAATGAGCTACAATTTAAATCCAGTTCCATGCAGAGCCAGTACAGAGCACATATGTAGTATTAAATCTTGTGTTAGCACAGTGAACTGGATTATATTTAACCTGCAGAGCCTGCTACAAATGAAATTGGCATGAGTAGAATCAGATATTTAAAAGAAATATATTGCTACTATAGCAATTTGATGTCAAGTTAATCACAATTTGCAATAGGCATAAATCCTAAAATACTATGATGGATATAATTGACACTTCTTAATTCATGGCTCTGATCTGAATTATTTTTTAAAAAATAAGTTTTGTGTTGAAGCAACTTAAAACATTAAAAAAAGGCAAAGAGAATAAACTGAGCCTTAGTGGAAAGCTGGTTGACACTGTTTTTTGTACATTTCTTCCTGCTATATATACATGGGAATGATCCACATAGTTCCATGGATCTCCATAAGATTACTGATAGAGTAAAATACCTCGTAGTGTAAGTATGAATCACAAGCACTCATGTCAGTGAAGGACCATCCCCCTGATTTCTCAAATACAAATCAAGCCCTGCCTTTTCTTCTGAGGGGTGAGGAAGGAAGAGCTCTATCACTCCTATGCTTGTCAGAAACCAAAGGAGCAGTCAGATTCCCAGATGAGAGTACAGGCATTTCCTTATGTCTCTGGTAAAATTAGCTACTGCAGATATTATGGAACAAGCAACAATACACACATACCTAGCTTGAGGGGGAAAAAAAAATGTTTTGAAATTATTATGCTCTTTAGTATAGCTCAGGTTTACATAACAAAAGGAGTAACTGGGTTTGAGATTCTACAACAGACATACTTATCTGAAAAATATGGCATATTAATAGTAAATCTTAATTTTTTCTTTTTTTCTAATACAGCTATAAAATATTTTGTCAAACACTATCAACATCAGTGCTGATTTTTATACATATTTGAACCACCAGACCTCTCTTCTTTTTTAGAACATGGAAAGGCATGAAGACACTTTCCCTTTATTTTTAAACATGTAGCCCCACTAAAAATAAAATTTTCATATGGAGGCCCTGGCCCTTGTTAACCATTCTGTCACTTTAATCCTGTATCAGCCCTGTCTTGTATGATACTCAGGTTCTTCATTGTTTAATGAATTATAAGTGCTTTAAGGCCAAGTCCTTTAATTCTCATAGCATCAAACAGTTATCCAGACATTTGTTTGGGTTCAATTTATGTTAAACAGGAGTGTTCTTACTTTCCATATTGGCATAACATTATATAAAAGACTTTTTTTTTTAATCATAGTACCTAAGTAATATGGAAAAGGTCATTGTAGAGGATGTGGAATGTTCTACTTAAACTTTAGATAGGAGTTGTATTTTGTTGTGGGACGACCTACAAGAAAAAGTCTATGTGTGTCCCATTCAGGACAGAAAAAACCTGAAGCAAATGTGGTGAAAGCAGGGAACTTATCTAGTAGCTTTTTATCTTAACCATATATTGCTTGTCTACCAGCTTCCCCTTGGAACCAACATCCCTTGACAGAGCAGCGCTCAGTTTCCCAGTGGTTCCAATGACTACTCTCTTCCACTTCAAAGGGGGCACAGCCTGAGCACGTGTCAGTATCAAGTGTAGGACTCTTACAAGTCCCTGATTTGCAACTGTTAACAACTTTATTGTTGTGCATCAAAGTAGACTGGTCCTAAAGTCTTTGTGCACCTAAGCATTAGGTTAGGGATAAGAAAATTGTGTGTTCTCAACAACTTACTTTGCTAATACCATAAGGACCAGACTGCCTGTGCTCAGGGTGTAGATCTGGGTAATCCACTCTCCTGCAGTGCACAGAGATATACACCTGCTCAGGCATGGGACTTTCCACCCTGCAGGTGAGGCCACAACAATTGAAGGCTTAAGAACCCCTGTTTCACTAGGGGAGACACTGGATGGAGATGAGATGGAGACAACAGAGCATGCTTTTCCTGAGGAACCTAAACCTGTACTCTGTGTCTCCCTAGAGTCATGATTTCTAGATAACTGAAAGGTATATGGAAACTCTCCAAACCACAATTGAATAGGTGCTAGCAGAAAGGCATGCTCATGAATAAGGAACAGATTTACCAACAAATTGAAATTAAATGAGGAAGGCAGTGGGAACTGAGCTCTGTTCAAAGTCCTAGAGCTGAAAACCTTGGATGAAATTTACTGCATTTTTAAGAATTTTTAGTAATACAGCAAGTAATTTTGTTGTGATTGGAAACATCCTGTTCACTACTGGTGTAGCTAAAGCTGGTTTAGGTGCAGACATAACCTGCTGGTATGTGACAGTATACATACCTTAGGGTGGAAATGAGTCTGTGACACTTTTAGAAAGCGTTTCTCCAACCTTTTACTATTTTCTTTTTTTTTTTTTTTACAAGACTTAACAAAAAAGAGATTCATCGCAATCCACCAGAGGTGGTTTTGGTTTTTTTATTCAAAGTGTAATGACAACATCCCTTCTGAAGAAGCGAAAATACCAGGATCTTCAGGTTGAGAAAGGAGGAACAGCAAGTGCTTGGCATTTGAGACTGACTTCACACTGCCTGCTTTTTTAGATCCATTCAATGTGCAAAAAATTCCAAGATGCATTAATATGTAATAAAATTTGCTTTATTGGTGGCTGCTTATGTGCAAGTAAAGAATCTTTCTGTATAAAAGAGTGTAAAAAATATCCTTCTTTGAGTCAGAGAAGGGAAAAATCTGAGTCAGGTGACTCATATGACTACTTTGAATCCCACCAACACTTCTGATAACAGATGCTACTGAACAATCCAACACCAGTATTAATTAAATGATTACTTCATGGTAAGCCTTTGGTAGGATGGGCTACTGACAGGCATTAGCAAAACAATATTGGCGTGAGTACTTTGAGACAAACTGGAAATTTGATACTAGAGAGAAAAAAATTATTGCTCAAAAAACAGGGCCTTTAGAGAAGTGACTTAGCAATCTCAATACTGCACAGTGCCTCTTAAAATATCCTTTTTCATGGGGTACACTTTTTTGATTTCTTTTCCAGATAAACACTGCCTATAGAAAACAGCCCTCACTATAGGAACCAGCATGATCCAAGTTGAAACGCTGAGAAAGTCATACTGTAATCAAGTTCGCATTCATCCTGCAGTCTGTAAACATATGTTCTTGACACAAAATATTTTTCGATCCATATTTGATGGAGCTTGTTTCCTCTCCATCTTCCTATGGAAAGTGCAAGTCATGACTTTCAGAGGAGTGACTTTTTTAGGAGTTAAGATGCCATTCAAATGGCATGTGTCTGTTTGCCATCTAAGAGTTGCCTGAATTTCTTCCTGATTTGCTTTTCAGCTTGGCTGTCAAATCAATGTAGATTCTCATCCAACTTTGAATTACTGTTTATTTTACCCTAATACAAAACTTTGCATAAAAGATGCTGGCACTATGCTTGCAACAACTATGTTGTTGGATTGATACTACAGGAAAACATGATGCCATAGTGGTGTTAAGAAAAAAACCCTGTTCAGCTCTGCAAAATATCAGTGAGGTTTGTCTTTTCTGAAACAGGCTTTTCAGACCCTAGAAGCACTAATCTCGTATGAGGGATTTTTTTTTTTTTTAGTACAAGAATAGAGAGCAGGAGTAAGTTCAAAAGCCCTGGGATACAAACAGGACCTTGACTTCACTGAATCTGGAGTGACAGCACTGCTGGGCTTAACCCTAAAGCTACAAGTTGGGTGAAGTTCCTGCGAACTCAGTCGGAGCTCCCAATAAAAACAAAGCTTATGAACATAGCCCACTGCAGGCTCCTTCAGCTTGCACATTTGCAGCTCTCACCGTGCCTGTCTACTGTCTTAATTACTCAGCCACTTGGCTCTCCCTTTCACCTTCCCTGTCTTGTAGTTTTTCTCCAGATACTCAGCACTGCCTGTGTGAGGTGCTATCACTTTATTTCCAGCCCTCCCCCATGCAGGGGGGAACTCGGTCAGCCCTGCAGACCCTGAGGGAATAGAGGCCAGTTCCAGCAGCACCACCTGTCCCTCCTCTCATGCACAACAGGAGACAAATAAAACAAAATGAACATTCAATATTCTTTCATAGCCTTCAATGTTTGGAAGCTCAGTACTGACTTTTAAACAATCTAAAGTGTGCAACTGGACTCACCTGTCAAGTAACAGAAATCAAATTATTTTCTAAATGGCTTTGGTGGTTATGTCTGCAACAACTTGTTTGGTGAGATGTACAAGAGAAAGAGGGAAAGAGCAAGTAGTAAGGAAAAGATGGCAGAAGAGAGAGAGATAAGAAAGGAAAAGGGAAATTTAATAAACATGAAGATACAACTTTTCTGATACTAACTCTGCCCGCACACTTTGGCTGAGAATTAAACAGAACAATGTTTAGAGATGTACTATCAAAAAAATCACATTTTGGCAGTTTGCAAGTCTGTCACATCACAAGGAGTATATTAATTTCTTTACTAATTAATCCAGAAGCCATCAGAGAATAGAGAAGGAGGTCCGTGTTATTTTTTTAAAATCAAAGAAATTTCCTTGCACTGTTAGATGTCCACATTTCTTTAACTCCAAATTCCATATTTCAAATTCACATCTCCAAAAGCACAGCTTGTTTTTTGCCTTCAGCTAACCATGGACATGAGCTTTATTCTGTTGTGCTTCTTTTCCACTTGCTGCTTCCCATAGTATGAATCCACTCTTTTACCATTTCCTGAATATGTCCTGCAGGGACCACGTTGTGGTAGCAGCAGCCAACCACCCTTTGCCTGTCTTCAGTTACTGCTGTGCACCTTTCCCCCGATGAGTTTCTCTCCTGAGCAAGATAAACCATGGGAATGCTTGCCCTAAGCCCCCAACCAATCTGCCTCTAGACTGAGCCATGTTCTTGCCTCACTTCAGGCCTCAGCACACCTATGAATTTTTATATTGCTTCTGTCTCCTCTGTGTTCTGCCTTTCATCCACAGCTTCTGTCTCCCCTGTGAAAAGAATTTGGTTAGTACAGATTTGAAAAATGTGAGGCAATCAGTTAAATTCTTTCCTCTCTGATTACCCTCATTAATCATTCCTTATGATTTTTACAGGACTAAAATTTGTCCTATAGTTAAAATTTGCAACATTATTTTGAAAAAAAATTTCATGCTCTCAGCAGATCCATTTCAGCAGTGTCTCTTCTAACTTAAAAAGTTCATTCAAACTGCAGAGAGTGGCTATACCAGTGTGAAAAGAGAACACCCACATAAACTAACAAGGATTTAGGTTACAATAGCAAGCTGAAGAACAGGAAGCTTAGTTTAAAATATAAGCAACAGCATCCACACACAGATTTGTGCTGGTTTAGAAGGAATATCATATTTTAATTTATTTCTCTGCATGTCCTACATGCAAATAAGTCTTTAAACAGCTTCCTGTATCTAAAAACTAATATATGCATTTTATGTGAAAAATCACTGTCATTTTTCAGATCTCAAAGACTGATTATTCTCCACAGAAAATGGACTGCCTATATTTAATCAAGCTGCTTCTCTGCATGCAGTGTTTAATCTCCTACTTTATGCTAAACATGTATTAACCCTTGTACATATGGGTCATTTAACTGAGCTTTGGTGAGACATAAAGCATGAATCATCAGTATAAATAACTGTTCTCATGGCATTAAAGACCACCACCTACCTCTGCTACATACTGCTAAACCCCTATACTTCCATAAAGACACAGCTAAATGATTACCAAGGATCACAACCCAGAAAGGAAATTCAGATTATCTGGGTTTTTTTAATCAACTTTTATTTTCTCAAACCTCTACTTCATTAAAAATAAAGCAACAACCTACTCCTAGCATGCCTTTCAATTTATCCTGGGAAAAGCAGGATAGTCAATGTTTTTCAAGCATGTGCAGGCTCATTTGTATGTATTCTCCTTTCTCATATCATAGATAAAGAGGATAGGCTGCAGTTCATAGACTGTAGCACTGGCTTCTGTATCACTACAAACCACAGATTTAGCAAAATTGTGGGTACAAAGAAGTGAGGTTAGAAAGCTGAGACTTCAAGGGAGTATCAAAGGAATTCATCTACTACAGAGAGAGGAAGAACAAAGCAGAGGATCTCATCTGGGAGTGAGCAGGAACGTTTTGTCAGAAAAGAGGTGATAAGAAAAAAAGGCACAGCAATAAGTAGTAGCAGCACACTGGGAGTCTGAGCCCAGAGCCTTGAAGTGTGGTACAGTCCCTGGCCTTTTGTGACCCTGCCCACTGAAAGGCCTGTGAGCATTCCCACTACCCTACCAACAGCCTGAGAAATTGTCTATACAGAATTTGACCAACTAAGTGCTTGTCCACACCATTATTCACTTGTAACTGGTTTTGTCCCCAGTTCTGCAGAATCTCAGAGGTGCTAATAACCTACAGATAATTAAGAATAATTACTGAGACAGCAGAAAGAAAGGTAGAGCCATCAGGAAGAGGCTTTCTCATAGCAGAAGCAGAAATGTGTTATATGTGTCTTTACTGCAGCCTAAATTTTACCACACCCTCTTAAACAGATTAATAAACTCCAAGTAGCAGAGACTCTACATGACCAAACATGACACAATTGCTTTCCCGAGCTGGTCATTGGTTTATCATTCTGACAACTACTGACTAACTAGATACTCATTAAGTCTGGAATAAATGATTTTGTGAGGACGGCAAAGATTTAATGTCACACAGCACTGATGCTGATGTCACAGAACATTTAGGAAGGAGTGACCCAGCACTTAAACACTCTGGATTGGAGGCTCCATCTGCTGAGTTTGCAGCAGAGCCTGATGAACCAAAGCAAACAACTGCTCCCTAGGGAAAATGCCTTCTGTATTGAAGCGGCAGAGCCACCTTCTTCTACTCCTCCCTGCACACTGCAGTCCCTGAGGCGGGTGAGAGTACTGGCATTGCAGGCAGTGACTGCTGCCTGATCAGGGTTTTGGTGGGGGTGAATCCCCCAGTGCATATTTCAGACAAGTGAAAAATCCCCCTGCCATCTTGAGGAAGCTACAGTCCTATTCATGTAGGCAACTGCAAATAATGTGTTTAAGGGCATTTTTCACCCTTTATTTTTGCTTTCTCCCAAGGTCAGTATACTGTCCATCATCCCACACTGGCTCGGCAAGCCAGAAGAGAGGCTCCGCACAGCCTGGACAGGTCTGTTGCAGGAAAGGTCAGCACAGGCATGCTGCTCTCCCCTCCATGCTCACCTTATAACTACTGCTTTTCTCTGCCATTTATCTCCACTGAAATACCCTGCTATAACAGATGCTGGGCAGTTTTACTCACTGTTCCTCCTAGACAGCATAAAACTTGGGCCACTGAAGTGAAAAGCAGCTTGTATTCTCCTTTCCTGCTCTCATCTACTGCTCTCTCAACCTCACCATCTACAACAGCTGGTTGCACCAGAGTCCAGCGCAAATCCTAAGAGGCAGGCACTGGTGATCTATCCAGACCAGAAATTCCAGCAATTTCCTGATAAACAGGTTATCACCACCTCAACATTTCTCCTCCATGTGCCCATAAAGTCACACTCTTAATAATGCCACAGCAGGAAGGTGGCATGCACTGTGGAGCATCTGCAGACACTGACAGCTACCACAGGGCAGTCCTTGTCAGAGACATTAAGTCTTAGATAGTACAACAATGCCAAATATATGATCAGCTAGAGTGGCAAGATGTAGTAAAGAAGGAAGTCCAGACCCAAACCAAACTAATTAGTAGTAGATTTTTAAAAATTTTACTTTATTTTTAAGAGAGGGTTTAAGTGAAGTGTAGAGAGAACAGTAGAGGAAGGGTCCCATGCTAAAGAACTAAAAAGGGAATGGGAAAGAAGAAAAGAGAAAAGATGAAATAGTCAAGTAAGAACAGAGGATGAGGCCACCTTGATACTAATAATGCTTTGTCCAATGAACACAGAGCTATGGATCCCCTTAAAATTCAAGGATCAGCACTTCCTTGTCTTGTGGAAACTAAGGGACAATGAGAAAGAGTGTATTGTGTAACAATTTACAGGATCATGGTTAATACTGCATGTATGGGGAAAACTGGAAATGGAGAAACAAATTACCTTTCCTTACAAAGCAGGGAAAATATCATATGAGAAAGAGCCTGGGTGGNGCTTCACACTCAGACAACCCAGATTCAACCCAAAATCTACCTCTGCCTTTTAATCTGTACATTGGAAACTTAAATAATTGAAAGCAATCAATATTTTATTAAGAGCTACTGTTTCACCTGATTGAGAGTCATGTGATAACTCCAGTTAGATCAGAGGGAATGCTGACAAAAGACGAAAACCACCTCTAAATTTTGAGGCAGGAAGAAAGAACACATTCCTCTACAACAAGGAAAGGTAGAACAGGGAATAAAATACTTGAACTGCTAAAAAAGACATCTACATTCTGTGAGAAGAGAAGTTTCTGACTGGAGCTGCCTAAGCAGAGGTACAGATCAATTAAGGGAACCTGCAAAATCTCCACCATTACAAACTTAAAAAGGCTGGCAAGAAAATAATTCCTGATTAATAATTTTAAGTACAGTTGATTCCACTTTCGTTCAGTGGGATGGGCCAGATAACCATGTGCACTCAGTTTTTTCTATAATTTCTATTAAAAAAAAGAACTTTAAAAAAAGGAAATTCAAGTTTTCATTACACTTGAACCTGAAGATAGAAAAATATCATCTGCATAGTTTAGACCATACTATTCACATGAGAAATTATTGATTTGTTATTGGTTTCACTTATAAACTCAGAGATTAAGAATCAGCTTTCATAGGTGGAGTTGCCTCATCATTATGTGTGCTTCTGCCAGCAGGGCCCCAGATGACAAAGCCTGTCATAATACTGTAATGACTTCAGTATAATACATTTTATAGTATCTGTAGGGTCAACATTTTAAACCATTAGACAGTAGCTGGCTGTTACAAACCTGAGGCTGCTAGAACCATGTCACAACATTGCAAGCAGGTCAAAACAGCTATAATAGATGCAACATGCCTTTCACAACTGTATTTTTCCACATACTTGTCTCCTGCCTCAGAGCAGACGTTATTAGTTACAGAACTGAACTCGTATAGAACCCCAAAACTCACTTCCAGATGGAAGTTTACTGTTTCCTTCATAGAATCTCTTCCTTTACAACATTTTAAACCTTTGTTGTGCCTCCAGAGTTCCCATAAACTGGAGCACGTATCGGTTTAAGTTTCAGATGAAACAACATATATTACTGACTGAGAAATTAAATGTCAAAAACATATTAGCTTGATTTTCAGAAGCTACACAAGAAATGGCCAGGAACAAACTTCACTGAAACAGAGTTTCTGAAATGTTGTGACAGCACCAGCTGGGTTTATTATGAGGGTATTAAACCTTGGAAGAGACCTCTCGGAGAGATGGTCAATGAATCCAAGGCTAGCAGATTTGAGAAGGCATTCGGACAGGGTCCTTAAAGCCGAGCTTTTACTCTTGGTCAGCCCTGAAGGGTCAGATAGCGGGACTGGATGATTATTGTAGGTCTGTTTAAACTGAACTATTTTATTCTATTCAAATCCATCTTCTCCTACCCGTTCCTTTCCTTACCAGTAGTCACTGGAGAAATCTCTGGAAGCAATTCTACCCAGCCCTGCACTAGCAGAAGGCACTGAATACCTATAACCATCTCCCAGCCTAGGCATTGGTTCTGTCACCTTGTGGGAAGGAGGTGTGTATCTTCTGAGGGGGTCAGGGCTGTGGATCATCTCAAATTTTCAAAAAGCAAGTATGATGTGTTTTTTTTTTTAATTCATCAGTGTCCAACTGAGATAGGTTTTCACAGGATGGCAAAACACCACATCACTGACACTAGCGAGGATCAAACATCAGGCCTTCAGTCTGATGTAGGATGTGCTTCTCATCTAAATGGTTGCAAATGTCTCAAGAGTTGAGCAAGACCTGATGATCTTCTGGTGGATTGTTTTTCCTCTCTTTGTACTCATTTTTAGAATTGCCTGAGCTGTTTCACTTGCAAAAACATATTAAAACACAAGAGCCTGAGAACAGCAGTACTCCCTCAGAGGGAAGCTCCATCTGGCCCAGTACTGTGTCTCCAGAGTGTCTGAAGAAAAGCACATATGCACTGAAGTCCAGTCCTGACAGGCTCCTGGGGGTGGCTCAAAGGCCTCAGTGGCTGGGACTGGCCTTCCCTGGGGCCCCCAGCCCCACCATCTCCTGCCAAGGGCCATGGGGACGTGTCCCACCCCTGCCTGGGACCTTCATTCCCTGCCTGAGCCCTGCTGTGGGTGTGCCCATCTCACCCCTGGCTCCTGCCCTGCAGAGAGCTGCTCTCCGGGCTGGAGCCCTCAGACCTGGGTCAGACCTTGCCATGCAGAGCTCTGGGTTTAACGTGGCACAACTGCTCTGTCCTCTTCTAGTTCCTGCACACGCCTTGAGTCAAATGATGGTGAGACTGTTACTTGTTTTTATTTTTCTCCATCTGTTTCAGAGGTGATGTTCACAAGCACTAACACAGCATGCATGTGTAGCCAGGAGCAGGCTGATGCATTTATTACTTGAAAATACATCCTTGGTAGTCTGGAAAAGGCAGATGACAAAGCTACTAAAAGCAGCAGCTGGCATTTAGGTCAGAGGATGTGTGGTACCATGAGGTATTTTCCAAAGTATGACACATATCAATGAGTATAATCTTACATTCCAAAACTTGCTTTGTTGCTGTGCTTCCCTGCCAGGGCAGGGATGCATGAAAAGCACTGTTATGCCTGCCCTGTGCTTATCTTGCAGGCAGGAAAACTGAAAAGTGCCAGCTCTGGATGGGGAAGTGAGCCTGGAATCCTCCCAAGCACATGCTGTTTGTAACAAGCAAGAACCCCGTGGGAAATGGAGCCA
Source organism: Bombycilla garrulus (assembly GCA_013400315.1). Taxonomy (NCBI): domain Eukaryota; kingdom Metazoa; phylum Chordata; class Aves; order Passeriformes; family Bombycillidae; genus Bombycilla; species Bombycilla garrulus. The sequence goes on from VXBU01017262.1 coordinate 55,905, forward strand.
AGGCAAGAGCAGAGCTCAGCCCCACTCCAAGCTTGCAATGGGCAAGAGAGCCGGAGAGAGCCAGAGCACGAGTGGTGCCTTGGAGGTGCGGGGGCAGCAGGCACGAATGGAGCAGCAGGGGCCCAGAGGAGCCCTGACAGGGGCTGTGCCCAGCGCTACAGGAGGACAAGAAGCAACCTCCAGGGCCACCCTTGGGGCCCAGCCTGGGAGTCTGGAAAGCTTCCTGCCCACAGCTGCGGGGCATGACAGAGCATCTTCATGGGGCATGAGCAGCAGGCAGCAACCAAGCCAAAAGGGACCAAAGGGGCTCTGAACAGTGGTCATGCTCAGTGCTGCAGAAGGATGCAACCCCATCTCTCCCCTTTCTTCCCATGAACTGGTGCCAATCTGCCCTGGGGGAAAAATCCCTCCTGATGTCATTGCTAGTATTCATCCCTAAGCATGTGAGCAAGGCCTCACTCCTCATCCTACAGTCTGGTCATGCTTTCCAGGATGTGCCTAAACCCTATTCTCCCTCAACATGGAACCATCTCAGGGGCTTCCAAGAGTGGCCAAATGTCTTCAGCCTGATCAGCCTGAGGGTCAAAAACCCTGGCTGTGCACCACTGGGTGTTACAAAGCCCTAGGACCCCTGACAACCTCTCTGCATCCCATTTATTACAGCAGCTGCCCCCGGTACACAAGGGGCTGGGGAGAGAGCCATGCAGTGCTTGTGAATGTGCAGCCCTCAAGAAGGTGTTCACATGAACTTACTAGTGCTATCCAGATGAAAAGGTCAGACAGCCTCAGGTACCTACAGGGCTTGCATCTGTTCCCCAAAGGCTGAGCACCACTGGCATCTGGCCTTCCCTCCAGTTTTCCTCCCTTAGCCTTCTCCAAGTAATTCCACTGTCTCCTCAAGGACTTCCCTTTGGATTGTCTGCGGGCTGGCTCCAGGCCAGCTTTGACAGTGGGACATGGGAGGATGTCCTTTTATCCTGCCCTTCCAAGGCACTGCTGCACTGCAGGGTGGTGACACTTTGACATGAGGGTGATGGGGTCTCCCATGCACAGCCTTGCCTGTCACAGACCAGCCATCACTGCTTTTTCCAACGTGCTTTGGAGGAAGGCCACCCATAAGAGCTGTCCCCCCTCTGTGATGGAACTAATGTCTATGTTGCTACTTCGGGTGGTCCAATTCTCAGAGGAAAATGACTGCAGGAACACCAGCTTTCCATTTATGGACATTAAAATCGAAAGGGACCCACTGTTATCAGCTGAATATTAATAAGTCCATTGGGCCTGATGGGATTCACTCCAGAGTAGACATTACAACACAACCACTCTCCATCATCTATGAAAGGTCTTCGGAGGCCCCACAAACCAAAAATTAGCCCTGGTTACACCAATTTCCAAAAAAGGCATGAGAGAAGACCAAGAAAACTACAGACCTGTTAGTCTAACCTCAGTACCTGGAAAAAAATGTGGAGAAAATCACGCTGGGTTCTATTAAGATGTTTGAAAAACAATGCAATCATCAGACACAGTCAACATGGGCTCACAAAGGGAAATTCCTGTTTAATTTAATTACCTTCTACAATAAGGTCACCTGCCTGGATGAAGTGAAGACAGTGGATTTAGTTTTTCTGGGTTTTATAAAGGCTTTTGATACTGTCCCTCAAAGCCTCTTTACAGACAAGTTTTCCAGCAGTGGGATGAGCTGGTGTGCCGTGCACTGGGTGAAGAACTGGGTGAAGAGCAGGGCTCAAATTGTTGTAGCAAACAGGACATCTGGCTGGTGGCCAGCTACCCGTGCTGTTCCTCAGGGCTCAGTTCTAGAGGCAGCTCTGTTCAGTCTCTTCATCAGTGATCTGGAGGCTGCAGTTGAATGCACAGATAGTTTGGTGATGATATGAACTGGGAGGTGCTGCTGACTCTCCCATGGGACAAGAGCCTTTGCCTTGCAGAGGGATCTGGATTGACTGGAGTGTTGAGCAGTCACCAGTGACATGAAGCTGAGCAAGACCAACCAAGTGCTGGATTCTTCACCTGGGATGGAGTAATCTCAGACATGAGTCTGAACTGGGAGAGGAGTGGCTGGAGAGCAGCCCTGCAGAAAGGGGTTTGGGAGTGCTGGTTGGCAGGAGGCTCAGTGGGATCAGCAGTGTGTGTGCCCCGGCAGCCAGGAGAGCAAATCTCATCCTGGGGTGCATCGAACACAGCATCACCAGCCAGCCAGGAGTGGTGATTGTCCCGCTGAATTCAGCCCTAGTGCAGCCTTACCTCGAGTGCTGTGTGCAGTTCTGGGCCCCAGCATTTAGAAAGGATGTGAAAGTACTTGAACGTGTCCTGAGAGGGGCACCAGAGCAGGAAAAGGGGCTGTCAGGAATGTGCTCTGGGGAGCAGCTGAGGGCACTGGGCTTGTCTGGTTTGGAGAGGAGGAGGCTGAGGGGTGACCTCACTGCTCCCTACAGCTTCCTGAGGAGGGAAGCAATGAGGGAGGTGCTGAGCTCTTCTTCCTCTCCCAGTGCCAGGACACATGGGGAATGGCTCCAAGTTGCACCCATCAGGGGAAGTTCCAACTTGACATGAGTAAATATTTCATGACTCTGAGGGTGGCCAAAACCCAGAATAGGCTTCCTGGAGAGGAGGCTGATGCTTTCCCCAGCCATGCCTGTCAGTGCTGAAGAGGCATTTGGACAATGCCCTTAAAGCCATGATTTAAGTTTGGTCAGCCCTGAAATGGTTAGGCAGTGGGACTAGATGGTCCTTGCAGATCTCTTCCAACTAGACTATTCTATTAAATTAGAGTTGTTGGGTTATAGAAGAGAGGACAAGGAGATAACTAGTGTTATACATTGGGTTATCAGCTTAAATTGAATTTTCCAGAGAAACCTGGGGATGCAAATTCAGCCATTTCATTCAAGTAACTTTGTCCTTAGAATTGACTCAGTCAGCCTCGGTTACCACAACATCTGCTCTGGTTTCACTTTAAACACATTGGCATTTCATTTTTATGGCTGGGATGTTGTCTCCTAAATCAATCTGGTCCTTTTGAAATTTTAATCCAGTTTCTTCAGCTGACTTTTGGCAGATTGTAACAGATGCTGCAAGCTCAGCATGTCCACCCCTCCTGCATTTTGGGGCAAAAGTAATTGAAAAAAATGTGATGACCAGAGGATTTTAATAGATGGCACACTCATTGATTCAAAATCAGAATGCCAGGGCACATATGCTACCACATAAAGCACCATCACCTGGATGATGTGAATAATAGAGAGACCAATTGTTATTTCCATGTAACTCTCAGGTTAACACTTCTAATGCAAGACACAGGTTTGCCCAATATGAGATCTTCCAGTTATTTAGCTTTTGCCATATAAATTGTGACTAGACACACACACTACCTACACTGTATGACTAAAATTTCTCCTAGACAGCAAGGAACTGAAGATAAAGATGTCATTATTAGAAAAATAATAGTTTCCATAAATAAATCAGAGTCACAGAATAAATTGAGCGGGAAGAGACCCACAAGGATCATTGAGTCCAACTCAGCCCTGAAAGGAACATCCCTAAGAGAGTCACACCATGTGCCCAAGAGCATTGTCCAAACACTTCTTGAACACTGTCAGGCTTGGTGCTGTGACCACTTACCTGGGGAGCCTGCTCTGGTGCCCAACCACCACTCTCTGGGGAAGAAACTTTTTCTAATATCCAATCTGCACCTCCCTGACACAACTTCAGGCCATTCCCTCAGGTCCTGTCATTGGTCACCACAAGAGAAGATCAGTGTCTGCCCTTCTCCCACTCATGAATAAGTTGTAGACTACTGTAAGATCTCCCCTCAGCCTCCTCCAGGATGAAGAGACTAAGTGACCTCAGCCACTCATACTTGAAGCTGCCCCTCAAGGCCCTTCATGACCTTTGTTAACTCTTTCAGGTTGCTCTCTAATAGCTCAATATCATTCTTATATTGTGGCACCCAAAACTCAAGGGCTCAAGGTGAGGCTGCCCCAGTGCAGAGCAGAGGGGACAATCCCCTCCCTTGCCCAGCTGGTAATGCTGTGCCTGGTGCACCCCAGGACACAGCAGGCTGTGCAGGCACTGCTGACTCATATCTAACTTGCCATCAACCAGGACCTCCAGGTCCCTTTGCTCAAGACTGCTTTCCAGCTTCTTGTTCCCCAGTCTGTCCATACATCCAGGGTTGCCCCATCCCAGGTGCAGAATCCAGCACTTTCTCTTGCTGAACTTCATATAGTTGGTGATTGCCCAGCCCTCTGTTTTGTCAAGTTCTCTCTTCAGGGCCTCTCTGCCTTCAAGTCAACATCTCCTCCCAATTTCCTATAATCTGCAAACTTGCTTAGTATCCCTTACAGTCCTGCATCCAAGTAATTTTTGGAGATGTTGAAGAGCACTGGGCTGAGGATGAAGCCATGAGGAACCCCACTAGTTATAGCTCACCAGTCTGATGTCATCCTATTGAATGTAACCCTTTGATATCAACCTGTGAGCCAGTTGCTCACCCACTGCATGATGTGTTTATCCAGATGTGGGCTGGACATTTTATCCAGCAGGATCCTGTGAGAGAGAGTATCAAAAGCTTTACTGGAATCCAAAATGAAGGTCTATGTTTTAGAGCCACTCCATGTTTTTAATACATATGTTGCATCAATAAATAGAAAGCAACACAAAAACCCTTTATAAAAACATTGACCTATATGAACGCATTCAGTGAACTAAAGGTGCACAAATCCAACACAAGCATCAAGATAAAAACAACTGAATGTATTTAAAATCTCTTTAAAAGCCAGTGTGATTTTACACACCTGTCACTATTCCATCCTAGTCACACCATCAAGAATAAGACAAATCATACATTTTCAACTCCTAGACAAATTTTACTTGTTCTCATAAAGAACCCAAAAGAAATAAACAAAACTCAATCACTCCCTTTTGAGGAATTTTTTTTTAGTAAAGTTTCAGCAAAAACTAATGAAGGATTTTCTGCTGTATAGACATAAATGAACTTAAAGCTAACCAGAAATGTAGACATGAAAGACTACACATGCTCAGTTCATGCAATAACAACACATGTGCCAGGAAGAAGGAGGCAAGGACACAGAGCTATATGGTATTGTCACCTGCTCTGTGTCAGACCACAGGTACTATGACCTACTCTGCATAAGGCCACTAACATCTTGTAAACAACCCTGCAAAAAAGCAACTTTTAGACCACTGACGTAAGAAATTACACCACAGATACTACAAGGAAGCCAAAATTGCCAGATGCCTGACTGCAATACATGAAAAATCAAACCAGACAGATTTCCCCTTTGTTAGCATGGTTGATCACCAAAGTGGAGGTAGAGCAGACCATCTGTCAGAACCCAACAGCATCTGATTTGCACCCAAGGCACCCATCAGGCTCAAGGCACCTGTCCTAGGGCTGGTGCATGAGCAGTCTTTGAGAGGTACAGGGTACCTCAGGTACTCTCACATTAAGGTGTTCTCTCTAGTATGCCCACACATTTCTGTGAGCAGTGCTCCCGCATTGGAGCAGACACAGCTTGAAGCAATACATGTGATTACAACTTGCACCAGTGCTTCTCCAGATGGTTGATCATAACCACACTGACAAACACACAAGGAAACAAATGGTATTTTTAGGCTTCTACTCCAACTATGAACTCAAGTAAGCTCACACCATAAAGTCATCAGATTTCTTCAAACTATTAAAGAGGGTATATGTATTCTACCTAAAAATAGTTGCAGTCCAAACCTGCAAGAATGGAAATGCATCATGACTTTGGTGTTGATAAGTCTAGTACTTTATAACCTGGTGAGCTAGACAGGAGTATTTGAAAGCAGAAGTTAAACACTAGTCTGTGACAGCCTCAACTATTAGATTCTTAAATAATAACACAATTATGTGTAAGACTTTTCTACATATTAATTGTTGTATTTGTTTCTGCCACTGGAGCTCCACAGAATTCAATGTGTGGCCAAAAATAAACTGAGGGTTTACAGGAAATGTAAGTATAAGAAATATGCTCATAAAATAATCTTTCTTAATTTGCCAGAGCCCTATTATCTAAGCTACAAAACAATACAGGATAGATGCTAGATGGGTATAAAGGTTTCATTAGCCCTCGAAAGAGAAGACTTGCAACACTTACTGATAAGTATGTACGCAAAATTCATGCTGGCAACAGCTTTATTGCAAATTGTACTAACAGCAGACACAGCTGCTAGATACAGTCATACAAACATGCCTTTCTGCTAGGCCTAGCAGCTGCATCTATGATCCTGTTTTGAGACACCCAACAGCTACACAGGAGCTATTCGTGCAGAACATTTATATCTATCAGCGTTCATTAATGAAGATGAACAAAACAAACAGCAGCCCATCGTTTTTGGTCAGGAACTCCTGCAAATTCTCCCCGACTTCGCCACCGGTTGTTCATTTCCAGGCTACAGTAACACCAGGATAGGTACCGACTTTCCTAAGCACCACGCGCTGTCAGCAGCAGAACATTCCGACCAGCCTCATGACATCCCGAGAAGCTCCCCAAAACCGCAGCAGCCGCTGAAGAGGGCGCGGGCCCCGCGGGCTCCTGTCATCACCCGCAGCGGTGTCTGTCACACCGCGGCTGCAGCACGGCGGATGGCCGCAGCCGGGGATGAGCCGGCGCGGATATTAAAGGAAAGGCAATCCTCTTAGGAGGGCTGCCGGCGGGCGGTGAGGCGAGGCGAGCCCGTGCTCCCCCCGCGGGCCGGGGCGGCAGCGCGGCCATC
>VXBU01017264.1:12382-28421 GCA_013400315.1 Bombycilla garrulus
AGGAGAGGAGAGGAGAGGAGAGGAGAGGAGAGGAGAGGAGAGGAGTCTCACAGGGCAGATTCTACTTCTAATGTGTATTTTTTTCCATCTCAATGTATTAAACAAGTTTAATCTCACTTTACTGTAGCATTTTACTGGCAGTGCCTGGATTAAGAAACTACATATTTTAGGCTGTTTTATAATGGATGGGGAAACACAAACTCCAGAGGCCTCAGATGGACTTTCTCTCCCCAGGGAAAACAGCCCAAAGTCACAAGCTGTGAGCTGGAAAAGTCCACTTGTTACCGAATTATTTAGCATGCATCTGTTCCTAGAAGAGCCCACATTTCATGCAATAGCACCACTGCCCCCCAGCAGCTAATTTAGAGAACAATACTGGTGGGCACCTTTTCCATACCTAGACTCTAAGGCAACACTGTAACTATCAGCCTTAATCTCTTAATTCAATCAGAAATGGCTGAACTCAACACAAGAGTTTGGGTGCTTTGAAGTGGAATATATTCATAAACTTTTTTAAAGCAGTAGTTCCTTTCTGTGAGACCAGGAGGCATAGATGGAAGTATTTGCCTTTTTCTGTAGGGTTTGCAACAAAACTTCCATATGTCAAAAGAAATCAATGGTACTCATGGACCTCATTGCGTCGTTCTGTCACTTGCTCTGTTATTGAACTTTTCTGCAGTGCTCTGAGCATTTAAAGAACATGAAATTGTAAATCTGAATAAGAACAAGATTGGGAGCTCTGAGGGTTCCGTACGACTTGAAGAAACTTATAAACCATGAAAGAAAAATATTCACCAGATTCATCTGAGAATATAGCTGACTTATAATGGGACACAGAAAACATTCCTCCACGCATTGCTTAACCTTGTATCACACTTCTCCTGACAGCAACAAATGGAAACTTCACAGAAGAAAAAAGCCGCTGCTAAAGACAGAACTTAGCTAAAACCTCTGAAAGGGAAAGGAAACTGAGGTCCCCTTTAGAAAATGAAAATGTAATGGGATTATTCATAGCATCTTTATGATTTATGTTTTTAATCCACACTGACTCATGGAAACTGCAGAAGGAGTTTTGGCCTTGCTGTTGTTGGTGATACAGATACTCAGCAGGACATTGTCCCTGCCCAGAAAGTCAACATTGCACCTAGGTACACTGGCTCTCCTATTTGCTAGATGGGTAACCAAGGCATGGAGAGATGAGATGACTTTTTCATGGTCAGTACTAGAGCTCAGAATTTCTGCAGCTTATTCTTATCCTTTGTAAACTCTGAAGTTAAATAGGATTTAATCTTCTTTCAAGATATAAGACATAAAATACTTCAAAATACTGTTCCAAGACTTTTTAAAATGATCTGCTACTGTGACAACACTTAATTGCAATTAGGGTTTACTTTCAGCTCCAAAGCTGAAAAGATTCTGCCTGCCTTTGAAGACAAACCTACTGCTGAAGTATGTCTACACTGGGATTTTTTTTCTATCAGTGAGAGTTTGAAAAGACAGACAGACAAATAAACTGATTAACTGACAGACAGACCGGCAGGCAGGCTCAGGTTATTCAAAGTCAGACCTTATTTCCCTTTTCTCACCTCAAGGTGATCTCTTTTCTCTTTCCCTCTGTCATTGCTACAAGGGTTTTCTGTTATGATGCAGAGAAAAGTCAAAGTATGTGTACGTGAAAACACGAATAGTAAATTAGAAGATAATGAATAACTAAAAGAACATCCCCAAGCTATTCCTCACAATATTTTTTCCTTAAATTCAGATAAACTGAACAGCCAAATCAGAGCTTGACAACCCATGAGCTTTCTTTTATGTTTATTATTTGCCTTACATACTCTTTCTCATATATTAGCCTTATTTTCAATGTCTGGAGAGATTACTAGTGGCTAGGTCTCCAGGCAACACTCTGGAAGACTTTAGATTTCATATAAATTGTACGTCATATTTTGTCATTCCCATTTTGATGTCCCAGACTTCATAGGTCATCTCATTAGATGCCTCTGTTCAAACAGCATAATCTTGCCTTTAATATATTTCAAATTTAACACTTTGTTATCATGTAATTGCAGAAGTGGAAACAACAATTTAATTGTATCAATAATGCTAGAAAAGAGGTCTTTTCTCTAATCCTATGAGTGCATTTTCTTTGGTGTGTGGCACAAAAATAATTTGTAAAATGTTATTGATCTATTCTCAGTCACCAAAAACGAACAGAGAGAGCTTTTTATGTCAAAGGACACAGATTAGTGGAGAATGATGTGATACCATTTTTGCCATACTGATCTCAGTATATTTGGTTTTCAATAGTTTTTGCTTCAAATTGGACAGACACTATTATCAGACACCAATTTTTCATTGGGACTCAACAATGAGATTGAGAGAAGACTTCATTTACTTGTTGCCTATTTTGACTTATGTTGCTTTTAAACAAGAAATTTCTCAAAAGAGGCAAGCCTTCCCTACATTGTTAACAGCAGCCAAATACCTTGAGTACCTGTCAGAGACTAACCCATGGAGTACTCCCTGAACAAAGGCTTAGTCTAAATTCCCTAGAAATTAGTGTTTTAAATAAGGAAGGTAGGAATTTATTCTTCTTTCTGTTAGAAGCTGCATCAGGATGCTCTTAACCTGGTTATATTTAAAGAAAAAAAATGGTCCATGTGACTGGCATAGATTTTCACAGCAGTTTATTTTTGCATAGACTGGGAACTCCTTTGTTTCTGAAAACCTAGCTTTATGATGAAATATGAATTTCTGAAAATCGGGTCTTTAAGACTTGATTAAAGAAGTCAGTGCCAGTAATGGAAATATAACCCACTTTCTCTGATCTTTCTTCTTCGGTGATGGAGCCTCAACAATCCCTGCAGCCTTCAAATCTAGGAACATATACACCCATGTGCATCATGTTTCTTTATGGAAGACCTTGAGGTGGGTTGAATATCTGCACCCACTCTTGATCTCAGGACATCTCACATCCTAGCAGCAAGCAGATAATGAACGGTATTTATTTATTTATTTGGATCCTGAAGTGTTGTTATCAATGACATATACATTATTGAATTTGAATAGTATATTAACTTGTAATAAACTCACATGATTCTTCAAGTCCCATAGTAGAGAGCACACAGATCACTGGCTTTTCCTTACACAGACCTTCACTGAATTGAATTATTAAGTTCCGCTGACGTTCTATATAGACGTTTGCTTTACATCGTGCTACATTTTTTCTCATTACATTTTCCTATGATTTATTTATGACAATCCTATGCATATAAAATCCATGCTCTGAAGATCACATTGCAATGACCGAGCTGGCATTCCTGGAAAAGTTCACAGCGATGATTCACAAGTGATTCACTCTCTACAGTGCTCTTTTCTCCTCTGAAGTGAGTCCTTGGCATCCCATGTTTGCTTAGAGAGGCACTGTCTGCTTAAATCTTCACCTCATGATTTTCCAGGACTGGCTTCTACAAGAAGTGCGTAAATGGCTATGCAGGGATTTTAAAAGCCTGAATGCTGAGACACATCTCATTATTTACTTCTACAAATTTATAATCACGTAATACATCAAGACAGATGTGAACTATTTGCGTGTCTGTGTTCAAACTGCCTCTTTTAGGTTATATGTAGCATTTGTCCAAGCAACTCAAAATATTCTGGATGTTGACTTGCCCCTGCTCTAATTAAGCAAGAGAAATGACAACCCAGCACAGACAAGGTATTATGTACTGGCATGCTGAACAGTTGCAAATATTTCATCAGTGAGTCAGGACTCAGTGTGTAAGTGTAGACAAAGCAGACAACTGTCTGAACAGCACACTGCCGGGGGTATGGTAAAGTTGGGAAATTCTCCTCTGGCTGTACCTAAGAGTTCATAAAGCTCAGAAGCATTTGTGGAGAAAATTGTGTTTATACAGGGCTGAAGGTGGAAAAAGGGACAAAGTGTGTGTCACAAAATATGGGAGCAGCAAACCATTTGCATGGGCAGATAGTGATAGAAACCCAGAATATGCTGATTTGGAAGGGAGCCACAAGGGTCATCCAGTCCAACTCTTAACCCTGCACAGAACTATCCCCAAGGATCCAATCCTGTCCTTGAGAGCACTGTCCAAATGCTCCTTGAATTCTGTCAGGTTTGGGGCTGTGACCATCACCCTGTTCCAGCATCTAACCACCCTCTGGGTGAAGAACCTTTCTCCAGTATCTAACTTAAACCTTCCCTGATCCACTTCAGGGTAAAAGGACATGGTTTTAAACTAAAAGAGGAGATATGTAGATCAGATATTAAGAACCATGAGGGTAGTGAGGCATTGACACAGTTCCCCAGGGCAGCTGTGGTTCTTCCATTTCTGCAAGTGTTCAAGGCCAGGCTGGGTAGGACTTGAACCAACGTGGTCTAGAGGAAGGTGTCCCTGCCCATGGCAGTGGAGGGTTGGAACAAGATGATCTTTAAGATCCCTGCCAACTCAAGCCATTCCATGATTCTATGACTTCTATAGGGTCCTCAGACTTGATTTTTACCCCAGCTGTTCGTCCTGCTCCTGTCTCCTCTGCTTTTCTAAGACCCAACCCCTGATCATTCCGGAGAATTTTGGCTTTTATGTTGAAATGCTTTTAACTGACTGGATGTCATAGTCAGAGGAGGTTCTTTTTGTGACAGGCTCTTGAAGGATATTCAGTCTCTGAAGACAGTGCTGTATTTGTGATAGATTTTATCCTTTCTTCTTCTCAGCTCATAAAATAGATAAAGCAGATAAAACTTGTCCACATCATATGAGGTTTTCAGGAAGGCACAGGAGGAAGAACAACCAGTTCTTCAAGTGGTCACCACTGCTCCTGTACAGTTCAACTTCAGTACCCACATGTACATCTCCTTAGGCAATAACAAATTTGTGACAAGGGCTGGAAGATAATCTCAATCACAGTCAGTCAAAATCAAAAATATTCAATTGTAGATGATGAGGTTCCCTCAGGAACATCTCTGAGCCATTTTCAGTCCTGTCCTACAGTACTTTGCTGGGATCCCAAGGACACACCATCCACCTCTTGATTCTTAACCATGCATAGACTTCCTCTCCTCTTGTGTCTCTCTGGCACATACATGATTTTACAGCTGCTGACCTTGTTAGGGTTTTGGTGTGCATTTTATTGTAGCGTAGGGTGGTAGCAGGTCCAACCTCCTGCTCAAACTAGTGTCAGGTATGAGGTCAGATTGGGTTATTCAGAGCTGTCTCAGGAAGACTAATATTTTAATTGGAAATTATAATGCTATCAAGCTTTTAAAATATTAGAATGCTATTTCCCAAGACTATTCTTTCACCCAGAAGCTGCTTGAGCTGTTGCTTGCAGAAGTTGCTAACCTTTTTAGAGGCTTTTCTCCTTTATCCTTACACACACAGACTCCACTGGGAGAAGACAGTACTGATGATAACCCCTCTGTGTGATGTGATATATAACCTATCAACTCAAATATTTTCAGGTAAAAAAATATAAGAAAGTTGTAAGTGAAAATGTTCTATTGTGGCTTTGTTGGAGATTTTTTGTTCTTTTCTTTTTTTTTTTGTTTTGGTTTGGCTTTTGGGATTTTCCTTGTGTGTATATTTTTTATTTTTTCCTAGGGTTGTTAGAATTTTAAGATCTGGATGGAATTTCAATACTGGAACCAATGTGTAAGGCAGAACCAATTTTGCTCATTTCAGTTTGTAAATGAGAGCTGAAGATTCAGAGACAAGGTGCATCCATGAACTAGATAAATTAATGCTTCTTTTGTTAACTTGTCAAGGGTGTTTGCTTTTCCGTGGCACCTCCAGATCCTGCAGCACAATGTTGTAATGAGTTGATGGCCATAAAAAGATTTCAGGAGGTTCAGAATAGGGAAGAAACAGGCAAGAAGAGTAAATTGAAGGACAAAGTTAAAGTTTCCCTCTTTTGTTAAAACAGATAATGAGAATGAGGAATACAAGATCTGATTTTTTGATTTTCCTGTCAGGTCACCTCTCAATTTTGTGTAAGATTAAATGCACATTTTTCAGCTTCTATTCTGATGAACAATGAATTGATCTATTGTTTAATTAATTGATTTCTTTTGGCAGAAAAATATCCAAAACCAATGAAATGTGCCCCCAAAATGTCAATATTATTCACAGTTTTGTTTCATTTATCATCTTTATTTGTATTTATTTTTATTTGTAAGTAAAAAATTAGATAAAGAAGTTTCAATACCTAGCTTCATCTAATATAAAGCTAATTTATCTACAGTTCTTTGCTACCTCTAACATTACAAAAGATAAAGCTAATAGATAAATTAAACTATCCTGTAATGCATAAATAGACTCCAGTTGATTCTTAACGTAACTCAGTTGACTTTGGTACGAGTTGCACTGGAGGTGAACTTGGCTGGACGTTTATGCAAACATAGTCTTGAAAAATTAAGTTTATAATGCAAACACTCTTGGGAGGTTGATTTGATACATATCCTCTCATAATATTTGATTAGGTTTTATTTCAAATGTGAATTTACTATGGTGTCATCTTTGCAATCTAGAACTGTTTCAAGGTTCAATAATTTTGTTTGATTGTGTAGTGATGCAGTCTCCAGAAGATAAATAAATGCAAATAAGGGAAGCAATGAAGAGCCACGTATGTGATGTAAGAGATCAAACAAAGTGCCTGAGGGCGTGAACAAAAGAGAAAGAAAGAAAAAAAAGCTATCATATAAAGGAAAATAGGACAGAGCCAAAAGATATATAAAGACATTTTTCTGTCTCATTCACACTTACAGATTATTTTCCCTTGCATTATAACCTCAAAGGCGTTAATGCATCCAATTTTTTCCTTTTTTTTTTATTCAAAGCTCAATTACTTCCATCATTTCTTTTGGGACATCTGTACTTACTTCATTAGAGCACACAGATGAGACATATTTTCTTGACATCTGGCCAGTTAATTTTTATTTTTTTAAATTGTTTGTTCCTGTGTCTCACAGTTGTTCAAGGTTAACCTGAGAATAGTATGAGATTCATCTCATCAAATTCCAAAGGTTTCACTTTAGGATAGGCTATCCACTTGATATCCGTGAAAATGGTAAGGTAGTTTTAGAGCATGATTCCTTTCTTCCTGAAATAAGCACCAGACAGGTCAGATGGATTTCTCTCTGAAGTTACCTTCTGCCACCATTATTTTAATAGGATGAGATTCAGCTGTTCAGTGCCATTGGAGATGCCCGAAGATCCTGCCTGGTTTCCAGCTGCCAGTTCAGAGAAACATGTGTCTCGCACTAGACCTGAGTCATACTGGCCACTTCTGTGTTGATTTCTTGGGTCAGTAAGCACACCTAGAACTGCATTGTAAAGTTCTTGAAACCAATCACAAGATAGGGTTGAAAGTCCCATTTACATTTTTCTCAGAAGACGCGATGATAAATTTCTCCTTGTGTTGTTATTTTTGTGCTGTTTTTGAAGGTCACTGGTCACGGAAAGAAAATTAATCTGTGGTTGAGGCTCAGATCTTAAAAAGGCTGAGTCATTTTGTGCAGGCAACAGGAGTGGTTACATTCAGGTCCTAAAAAAGGAGCGCCTACTGTCCTGTCAGGTCTCCTGGGTTATCTTGCCTGGCACTTCAGAAGGAGCTTCACTGTGTGTGTGCCAGAATGCTACAGATGTCTAAAGTACATTGAGGATGATAAAAATGACCTAGGCACCCACTGCTAAGAACTTTACTCACTCTCTACATCTGTCTACTGAGCCAAAACTACCTCTTTTGTGGGCCTTGGTTAGGTGCCTGCAGGTAGGTGGGCTGGAATCAAACCAAGCTCTGAACAAAAGCTCAGGGCTTACCTGAGGGAGGGAAGAGTGAATGGCTACGTGAATTTTAAGGCATCATGGTATATATGATATACATACACAAAAGCTTTTTTAAACCCCTGGCCATCTAAGAATGGTCTACACCTTGCCTAGTCTTCGTTCACTGGAACAGAAATCTGCAGTAAAGAGCTAGGTATAACTTTTAATTTACTTTCTTGTACAGAGTAACTAACTCAGACTAATGCTTTTCCTCAAAAATGTGAAAACCAATGGAAGCTTTGTTTTTAATCAGACTCAGGTTGCCCAGGTTTTGAGGCTTTTACACTCATTTCTCTGAATTCTTGCCAGTTCTTGCCATCAATCACCTCTCTACCTTTCCAACAGAAGGGCAATTCAGGCTCCACAGATGATTCTGAATTACCATATATTTTACAAAAAGTTGTAACTATTAACCGGCACAATTCCTAAAACATCACCAAAAGAAATTATTTAATACTCCTGGCAGATTGGCAGTCTTGGCACCAGTGGAGATTTAAATCCACCTTAACCCCTTTTTTGAAACAAAGTAATCTTAATCTAGCCCTCCTGAAATCTACAGAGATCTTGCAGACTCCCTGTTTTCAACTTTTCAGTAAAATGCATTTTTCACTGTCTCAGCAGTTCATTCTAAAAATGTACTTAAGTGGACGACATATGCAGAGCCTGGTAAGGAGAAGGAAAGGTGGTTATAAAGCATTTAAGGATTGAAAAAGTCAATCCAATACAGCTGCACCTGCTCTGGTAAGCAGCCATAAAACCCCAGTGCTTTATTCCTGTGACAAAATAGTAATGATGGACAGAAATGTCACCAGATTAAGCTGCTACCAAAGATGTCAACAAGTAGGGAAAAGAGACTGAAAAGGATATTAACCCACATCCTCATTATACTGTTAAGTGGCCCTCCTCAAATGACACTAGTTTCTGTTTACAGATTCTTATGTTCTTTTCCAAGTTCTAATCAACGGCACTAGAAGTTACATTTACAGTCTTGTGTCTTCAAGTAGGACGCTTTATTTCTCTTCCCCTGGAGAAAGTTCCCTGTTGGCATGTGAGCGTGCCTGTACACACACACACGCATGTGTGTATGTGTGTTTGGCTGGGCTATACCCAGAAAGTGTTTCCTCAATATTTCTGAACACTTTCAACATTTTCACACATATGGGACACACAAACACTACATAAAGTTTCATAAAACAAGGCTATGAAAAGGGATAGCATATAGAATGAAGTATGATATGGTAGACAGTCCTTACTCAATGAGGAGTGAATTTAGGTCTAACTACCAGATGGCAGAGCTGAACACAGAAAATCCATATGTGTGATGGCAGCTAGGGACAGCCGTTGACATACTTGCTTTTCCAGCCAAATGCCTCAGCAGATGCAGAGTTTTACACTTTAACATTACAATATGGCACTAAAACCCGGGAGAAGAGTTATACGCAGGAATCAAAGACAATTTAAAGGGACAGTGCTAAATTCTGCCCTCTTCCCAGCATGTGTGGGGGCTGAAAGAGTGAAAGAAAGGGGTTTTTTTATCCATTTGCTGAAATAATAAGACACTATTTTTCCCTTATAATAAGAGAAGGACAATGAGGAAAGAGAAACAGACTAGTGATCAAATTGACAAATCTGTGGTTTTGTTTAATTGTGCTGGTAGACTGCTGAAAAAATAACCACATCCCCTCTCATTTAAATGACATGGCAAACTAGAGTCTTACAATCAGCAAATATTGCTTTTTTAGTATTGCTATGATTTTTTTGGCTCTTTTTTATGCTGCATCAAGAGAATTACCCTCTTAACTTATTTCAGAAGTCAAAAAAAGTTGTAGTAACTTATGTACAAAATTATACTGTTTTGAAATCCAAGAGGGTCTTGTAGCGCTCTTCCAAGGTCAGACACAGGATTTGTAGAATCACAGAATGGTTTGAGCTGGAAGGAACCTTAAAATTATCTAGTTCCAACACCCCTGCCAGGAGCTGCAACACTTCTCCCTGGATCAGGCTGCTCCAAGCCCCATCCAACCTGGCCTTGAACACTTCCAGAGATGGGGGCGTCACCCTGTGCCAGGGCATCACCACCTTCACAGTAAGGAACTTATTCCTAATAACTAACCTAAATTTTTCCTCTTTTGGTTTTTACCCATTACTCCTTGTCTTGTCACTGCAGCTCCTGATGCAGAGCCCCTGTCCAACTCTCCCAAGAGCAGAGTAGAGGGGGGAGAATTCCCCTCCCTTGAAATTCTGGCCATGGTCCTTTGGAGACAGCCCAGGATACTTTTGGCTTTCTGGGCTGCAAACACTCACTGCCAGCTCAAGCTGTTTTTCATCAGCCATCACCTACCAAGCTGATCTTCTCAGGGCTGCTCTCAATCATTTCTCCACAGCTCCTGTAGCTGTGCCCAGGACAGCATCCCTCTTGAGCTTTGAGTTGGTGACTCTTTAAGATCAGCCTCATTCTTGATCCCCTCTGCCTTCCAGGGCTCTACCCCATGGGACTCTACTGAGAAGGTCCTTGAAGATGCCAAAGTCTGCTCCCTGAAGTCCAGGGCAGTGAGTTTGCTGTATGCCCTCCTCACTGCCCTGAGGATCTCCAACTCCACCTTCTTGTGGTCACTGCAGCCAAGGCTGCCTTGGAGCATCACATTCTGCACCAGCCCCTCGCTGTGGGTGAGCACAGGGTCCAGTGTAACACCTCTCATTGCCGGCTCCTCAATTACTTGTGAAAGGCATTGAACATGTCTTCAAACACTTCCAGAAACAGGGTAACCACAGCTTCTCTGAGCAACCTGTTCCTGTGTGTCTTTAGAAACCTATCTATGTTGAAATCCTAGCAATGTCTGCAAAACTTTCATTTCTTTTACTAAGACTGGAATTTCACCCTTAATGTTTTTGTGCCCCTGTCATTTCCTTCCATACTTTGCTTTCTAAGAGCTTAGATAATAAAAACTTAGGGGCAGAGACTGCCTTCTGCTATCTCTGTCTACTGAAGTTAATGTACCAGGGTTGAAATCCTGGCTGGAACTTTAGGCACTATTGCTATGAAAAAGAAGATACTGTAAAATTGGAATTTTCCTTGGTTTTCTAGAGAAATAGTTTTTAGGACTTGTTTTGATTTACTGTATGCTTCATTTATACTTCTGGCTTAAGTTGGCATTGGTTTTGGTATGCAGAAATACTTTAAAAGGAAACTTGCAAACAGGAAGAGATTTGGATTTTGTGAGGATTTGAGTACTTGCTGAGAAAAGAGAACAACCTGCAGACTGAAATGTTTACAGAAAATGAGAGGAAAAGGTTAACTGTTCTCCTCACTACTCTCAGACTGAATACAAAGGATAAATCACACTTCATGTAAGAAAAAGGCACCTATTTCTCTACATTGATCACAGAGAGGAGTTCAAATAGCTAGTTTGGCCAGATGTCTAAACTCCAGATGATGAAACTTAACCTAAGGGTCTTTCAGATCAAGTCATAAGATATTGCATTCTAACACCATAAAGTACCTTCAATTTTTAAACACAGTTTTCCATTGATTTTGAAGAGGAGCTCCTAAAGAAATCAATGTCATGCTATTGCCCTTGTGCATACACATGCTCTTAACCAACAAAGTAAGGCTTATAAATCTGGAGACTGATAGAGAAGGTTCACCATACTAACAAAGCATCTTATCAGGACCTTCCCTGAAACATGCCCATCCTCCCCTGGAAAGAGATGTGCTGGCTGGTTAAAAGACTTTATCTACTCTCAGTCTTATTAGTTTAGGAAATTAGTTCCTTTATTAGCTTTTGGATTAAATAAATAAAGAGGATACAATTTCATTTTCAATATTGTCGTAAGCCTTTCCATCAAAATGAAAAGGAAGCAGTTTCTGATTTAAATATATCTAATATCCTGTAACGTCTTCTTCTGTGCCATTTACCTGTGGAAATGTTTAAAAATGAAATTCAAACTGCTACCCTAGCATGCTGCAAACTCCTGAAATCACTCATGTGTGAGTTTAACTTCAAATTCTATTGCTTTAGTAGTCTCCTGGATTAGGATTGTTGTAAACTTTAAATTTTTTATTGTTATTTTCCTTACACACAATTTATCAGATACAAGATAATAATCACAGCATTAAAATCTGAATAAAGAAAAAAAAAGACTCAGAAGACATGCTATATGATGCACTTTTGCTGAAAAAAAAGTCTTCCTTTTCTGATTTGTGGTCACTTTACACAATTATTTCTGTACAAAATTTAACTGGGTTACAGAATTTGTCCTATTTGGTTCAAAAGAGCTAAGGAGGCTGCAAGTCACAGAAGAAATGGGGTCTATTTTTCCAATACAGCATAGCCTGTATATAAACCAGCTAATTTGCAATCCTCTATGACATAGTTTAGCTTTTTGTTGTATTTTGAGAGAGATAGACTGATGTAGAATTGTTGGCCAAGCAAATTGGTTTCTGTGTCAAGGGCTCCTCTGCACACTTGGCTGTTGGGATATATTACAGAAGTCAAATTATACTTTTCTTTCTCCTTTTTCTAATGAAAAGGTTTAATAAACTGGACACAAAAGTGACTGGATATATATTTTTTTTTCATGTTCATTGAAGTAAACCAATCAGAACAACATCTGACCCTAAATAAAATCCTTAGAAAGATAGAATTTTTAAATTAATTGGGGTTCTGTCAAAAAAAAAATACCCACTTATTTGTTCTACCAAGCATATTATTCATATCTATGGACTGAAATGAAAACTGAAAGAGAGGCTTGCAAGTAGATCAGTTTACCTCAATCTCTTGCAAAGATTTACATTGCTCAGAAAATGTCTGCCCCAGTCCTTTGGTTCCTATATCAGTAAATAATTAATCCAAAGTAATGACAGCAAAGCTATTAGTTTAATGAAGATTCCTGTTCTGCTAGAGAATGAGTTTTGAAGAGATTGGAAGAATGTAGTTCAGACAATAACACACACCCCTTTACCATCACCACCTGTGATCAATGCAGCAAGAATTTCACAAAGAGTTCCTCCTAGATTATTTCAAATACCATTCACTAAGATTCCTGAGAGCATCATAAGATCAGAGGCTTGTCCTGGAGCATACAAAACTCCAGAAAAAAACACAAACAAACCAGACCAAACAAACCAAACTACTCAGCAATCAAAATCAACTTCCTTTATCCTTGAATTATCTAAACTATTTCCATTATGACTTTAAAGGTCATTTTTACTTTCTCTCTAGCCTTGCTATGTTATTAATTGATAAATATTGCCTCATAACTACTGCATAATAGGAAGGAAAACAGGAAAAAAAGGGAAGAAAATAAAAAGATAGAAAAAAAAGAAAGTAAAAGAGATATAGAAGAAATAAGATCTATCCATTATTCCTGTAGTCCTGTGCAGGGCCAGGAGATGGATTTTGACAATTCTTGTGGATCCCCTCCAATTCAGGGTATTGCATTGCCAGTTACTTCCATTACTCATTACTGATTCTGTAGGTCTTTTTATATGTGAACAATGATTTGCAAGATCCACGTTGACGATGAATTTTGTGTCTCGCAACCTAAAATTTAGAGAGGGGATAGAGCAAGAAAAAGAAGCAAACCAAGAAGGACTTTGGTAGCATCATCAAAGGCTGTAGATGCACTCCCTAACAGCCAAGTGCAAGGACAATTCATCTGATTGATCTTATAAAAATCATGTGATCGATCTTATATGATCATTTGTATTCTTCCCAGCCAGGCATTGCATGTGTTCCTGGCTGCATCCTGACAGCTGCATGTCTCTTGGTTGATTATTAATCCTCAGCAGTGGTGAAAGGGATTTTTGATAAGCTAATAACTGACCTATCTCTGGACCTTCAATCATGTCCTCTGACAACGGACTGCAAGGAGAGTAAGATTCTCTGAAATATTGTGATTTTCCAAAATGACTTCATTAAACTGTCTGGGATTTCTGGCCTAAGGTCTTTATAACAGGATGATAAGTGACTCCTGGCCATAGAAAATTGTCTTTATGTAATTTCTGCGGGATGTCTACATTTACTGTACTAAGATTTAAGTGCAAATTTGGCTCTATAAGCATTATGGAAATTGGCTAAGAGCGATGTGATCATCAGGATTAAATTCCAATTTAAAGAAATGACTGCTTTCTCTATTTGCCAACTCCACAAAGACTCAGAAGGTGCCAATGGCCAATTTTGGTCCCAATGGTGGTCCAAATTAGCAGGAAAGAAAATGGAAGAAGTTCAGGTCTCCTTGACTAGACTCTTCTCCTTGCCCAGGCTGCCCCTGCTTCAGTCTCATCTCTGTTTGCCTAGCATGTCTCAAGAACAAAGGAAAAAAAAAATAGAAAATAAAATGTCAGACTACAAGAAGAAAATTCAATTACTTGAGCCCTCAATCATGCCTACAAGTAAAAGAAAGCAGATCGATAGATTTTGCTGTAATGTGGCCCATTAAGTGTTTCTCCTTCATGCTGTATGTCTGTGAAGATTCCTATTTCCCAGAGATATATAGAAGAATTCACTGTATAATGTGGGGAACTGACAAGAAGCAAGAACAAGGTCAATAGAACTGATCTGAGGAACTTTTCTTTGTGTGGCCGCTTGATTTTTTTACTACTATTTTGTTTTTCACCTTCTGATGAGTGCATGGGTACTAAAAACTACACACAGAAACTCTAGTATTAAGCCTGTACTATATTTTCATGGCTCCCTTGACATTCCTTGCTGTCAAGGACAAAAAGGCCATCTAGTCTGAAACCTCGTACCACGTGGGCAATAAAGTTTCTCCTACAGACCTTTGTGCCAATCCAAACAAATTAAGTAGAAGAAAAATTACCAAGGAGTGGGGTGCTAGTGTCAAACTTGGGAAAGTTGTTCTGGTCCTTGCTTCTCCGTGGACCTCCTGGTGAAGGTCATTCAACCCCTCACCACCTAAGGTCCTTGTTTGCATTATGCAGACATTCCAAGCTGCATTCCTTGAGAAATGTACACTAAAGTTATATACAAAAGGTGCTGCTGATTGTGAGGCAAATTGATTTTTTATGGAGTACATTACTCAGAAGAGGTAACCTAATCCCAGTCTCATTAGCCCGTCCCTGCAATCAGTTTAATTAGACTTGAGAAAAAAGGTGACTTCTCAGTTTGGGTAGGCCGCACGCTTTCAGAATGCAAGTGAAAATGTTCAGGGTCTAAACCAGCTTCTCTGTAGCTGGCTAACTTGTGTGAGCACACAACTGAACTTTGGATTAAATATTAATGCATCTGGTAAGTCATAAGAGGAGGATCATATAGGTCGCTCACAGCAGCCCAGAACTATTGTGTACTTTAGGAAAATATATAGTTTTGATGCAAATTCTTTAAATAATTAATATATCAGCTTAGCATGCTTTTAAGCTATTTCAATTTTTAATAATTCATCTTTATTAATATGAAGAAATATTACTCTAATACTTAATATTATCTGATTAATATTAAATGATATTAATTAAATTTAATTAATGTTAATTACTAGTTAATGGACTGGTAAAACCTCCTGCAGTATCTTTGTGTTTCATGGTTACTTTTTTCTCTCTTTTTCCCTAAACTTCTTCTGAAATTTTATCAGTTGTGTTGCTCTGGAGCATCATCTAATCCTTCTCATTTGTGAGTATTTTATAATCAGTTTTCTATGAATAACATTGACCATCCATGTTCTTAGGTATTTGTGCATTTTTAAATTGTTTCTGTAAATTTCATCTTTAAATAAACAAATAAATATTTCACTGTTGAAAATTAAACTTCCTGAACATTTAAGCACATATTATGGAACGTGTCTGGTACATAATCTACTAATTGAGAACTTGCTAATACTTTGTGAATAGAGCACTCCACCTGCCTTAAGATTTCATTGAAAAATTGTCCATGTGCAGCAACTAATCACATGGAATCTTTTGTTTTCATCTCTAGTAACCTTCCTCCCCTAGTGTCCTGAAACAACCCAAACTATAAAGACTTATTCCTACCTATTATTTTTTTCATTATGTTTGTGTTTGTTATGTTTATGTCTGTAATTATTTCTGTCCATGATCTATAAAAAATGGTAAAGATTTTTTTTGTTAGATGCAACATGTGGAGAGATTAAAAACACAAACAAACAAAATCCTTACAAACCCACAGTAAAACCAACAAACAAAACAAGAACAGTAAATGCACCCATCCTCTTTTCATTCAAAG
>VXBU01017264.1:32640-43439 GCA_013400315.1 Bombycilla garrulus
GTCTTTTCCAGCCTTAATGATTCTGTAACCCTGTGTCTCTCCTCACAGAACTTTCTTCTTTTGTTCTTCCCAGTTGAGATATAATGACCTTCAGGCTGGTGGGATGAAAAATGAACAAGGTTATATACCTGCTCTGAATTATTTCTGTGATTAAATTGTTTGCTTCCCTGCCTCTCATTGATGCTCTACTGCTGTGGATATAATTTGCCCAGCATGAAATCTTACAGAAAATATGCACAACAGCAAAAACTTTATTTGGGTTCCAGTGAAAGTAAGAATTCCCAAACTTTCACAAGAAAGAATTAAAAAAAATTAATAAAGAAAAATATAAATAAAGATATTTTTATGCACACATATATATAAACATATAAATTAACATTTGAAATTACTCTGTAATTCTCTTTACTGTTCACTTATGTCCACCTGCATCATAATAACATGCTGAAGTTGAACCTTAATCATGAACTAAGCAGCATGAGTTCAACCACTGGCAAAGGGAGCTACCAGGGGTTATTTTACGTCAGAACACTGTGGCATACGTCCAGCTATACACTTCCCCTCCAAAACTGTAAATTAACTCATTGATAAATAAAAAAAAAGGTGTTGATGTGTGGTGTCATGGGGCTTTGGCAGAGAACTGAGAGGCCTTTTAAATTCTAGCCCAGTGCTCCTACTTTCAATTAAAAATGAAAAGCTTGCTCGAACTCGGAGGATGATATTTCAACCAGGTTGCTTCACTTGAAGTCAGTTTCTGAGCAGAGTCTCAGTTGCCTTAAAGCCTCAGGGCACCTTTCTTTGAGGATCATTGGTTGATTTACACAAAACAGTTCATTGCAATAAATCAAAAATCCAAAGAGTATGTTGATTTACTCTGGGTTGTTGTTTACAGGAATTTTTATATTTTTTTTCAGGGCAGAAATAATCTCCAAAAAGCAAATCCTTGAAAACTCTGGTTTATATCTGTGAATAAGGAGTAAAGAAGCTTAGCAAGTTTACAGTTTTAAACAGGTTAGAAGGAAAAATCCACCTTTCTTGTATTTCCTTTAACATTCCAACAACAACTGAGAGATTAAGTTTACTACATGAGCTGTATGTAATCTCCTTAAAAAATATGCAGAAAAATTATTTTAGTGTAATTTAGGAAGTGTTTATTTGCTCTGTATAAATATTCCCCTGATATATAGAAAAGCAGATAGCAACACTAATTTGCAAGTATATAAAAGCTGAAAGTGAAATCAACCATTAACAACAATGAATCCAACCATGAAAAAAAATGATGGGGTGGTAGATATTTAGAGCAGGACTTATCTCACTTAATTTTATTTGTCTCAGCATTAGGCATCAAATTTGCACTGCAATTCCAGACTTTCTTCATAGTCAATGAAGAAAAACAGTTGCTGGAAGAGGGTGATTGATCTCCCCGCTTCCATCTTAGATATCTTTTTGTTGATGCATTAGTTGTTCATGAATTTTGTTGTTCATCTGGAAGTGATATCCGTGCTGAGTACAGGTGTCTTAACATTTAACTTAAAATGCGTACCTCATGTTTAGATAAATTTAGACAAAATTTAAGTGAGTGAATACCATACTGTTCGTTTTTTGATATAGTGTTTAACATAGGTGGTTTTTCCTTTGTTTAAGAGCATATCTGACTCACCATTTCAAACACCAAATTAGCTGAAATTCCAGATGTGACTTTTTGAGTTTCCCCAACACTCCAGTATGTGTTTTGTTTAATAAATCGATTCATCTAATCTATATTCTTCAAGTGTGAAAGAATCCTTAGTTCTATTTCATAATGCAAAGTTTGACTTTCTGTTATATTCCAGATACTTTCCTTGCCAGCAATTTGATGATGAACATACACAGCTCTACCAGGTATTAAACAGAATCTCAGAATGAAATAATATTTTCTACTTCCACTTCTGATTTTTCGTTACATCAAACTCCTGCTACAAATAGAAGATACGGAGGGTGAAATAAAGATAGTAAGAGTCCCTTGATGTTGAATAAGATAATAAGAATGCAGTCTATGTCTCATTAAGTCCAGAGAAACTTGGGCAAATGAGATAGATGGGCTGGGACCAACTTTATCATTTTCAACCAGGCCAAGCGCTGGATCCTGGTTTTGAGTCTCAACACCTCTCTGCAGCTCCAGGCTGGGACAGCGTGGATGGAAAGCTGCCCAGTGGGGAGAAGGCCTGGAAATGCAGGTTGACAGCAGCTGAAGGGGAGCCAGTGTGTGTGTGCCCAGGTGGCCAGGGAGGCCAAGGGCCCATGGCAGCAATGGTCTGGCAGCAGAATGAGGGCAGTGACTGTACCTCTGTCCTGCACATTGTTGAGGCCACATTTTGAATCCTGGGGTCAGTTTGGAGTCTCTTATGACAGGAGGGACATTGAGGGGCAGGAGCATGTTCACAGGAATGCAATGGAGCTGGAGATGGGTCTGGAAAATGAGTCATTATGAGTAAACAGCTGAGGGAGCTGGGGGGTGTTTTTTCTGGATCAGAGGAGGCTCAGGAGTGACCACACCCCTCTCTACAACCATCTGAA
Source organism: Bombycilla garrulus (assembly GCA_013400315.1). Lineage (NCBI taxonomy): Eukaryota > Metazoa > Chordata > Aves > Passeriformes > Bombycillidae > Bombycilla > Bombycilla garrulus. The sequence continues at coordinate 35,194 of VXBU01017264.1, forward strand.
AGGAGGTTGGAACAACGTGGGAGTCAGTTTCTTCTCGAAAGTAAGAAAAAAATTTAAAAAGGAGGAAATTGCCTCAACCTGCACAAAATTTTAGCTTGCATATTATGGAAGATCTATCCATGGAGAGGAGGTGTTAAGCATTGGGACAGACTGCACAAGGAAGTAGTAATCTCAGTGGACTCAATGGTCTTAAAGGTTTTTCCAACTTAAAAAATTACATGATTCAATGAAAGATTCTAGGTATTCAAGTACCTTGTTATAATCCAGAACATTTTTTACATGGCCTGATTTCATACACCTTTTTCACAAATATGTTATGCCAGCCATTGCTAAATGCTAGCTACATGTTCTAAAATATACACAAAATATATATTTTTTAAACACAATGAAATGGAAAATAAGTGGCAAACATTATGCAAAGATTTTTATACCTTCAAAATTAAGTTAAAAAAACCCCAACAAACTGCTGAGGAAATAAAGTATTGCAATTCATGCTAAAAAACAACAACTACATATTGGAGCATCATTTTATCCACTTGTGTTTTATGATGTGTATCTTGGAACATAATGCTTCTGATAATTTTGGTCTTTTTTCATTTTCCTCTGGAGCATTTGGAGCTAACACAGGCAGATGAAGGAACCGGATGGATGAGCCATGATATCCTTTAGTACAACTTCAAATTTCTGGAACAATTTCAGAACGCTTTTCTTATTACAACAGAGAATCTATATTCCAAAACCTGAGTAATAACTTTAAAAAACAAACTAATAAATAAACTTGCATTTTACAAGAAGATATTAGTATTTAGAAATCCTCAGGCTAATTGTTTGTCCATATAAATATATTGCAAGACCAGATATAGATGCCAATACAGAGAAATGTTACCTTGATGATTTCCTACTCCATAATTATTGTAAAAAAAATTGTGGTATAAATTTGTAGAATTAATGATATCAGGAAGAGGCAGAGAGCTACAAGCACATTAGTTGTTGATTGATTAATAACTCCATACCAGTCCTGCCTCTTTGTGGTAGAAACCTCATTCTTTGGCACCTCAAAACTGGGGTTTGGATACGGCAAACAAAAAGAATAAAAATATTATTCTGGGCAATTCTATGTGAAAAGACTCCATTTCCTAATAAATATTTGAAATATTTCTATTTTTCCATCCGCAACTCTTCGGAGAATTTCTAAGACATGTATTTATCTACAAGCTTACTCTTGTTTTTGGCTCCCTTAAAATTGGCATCTCATCACACTAACCAGGAGAACAATACAAACCCAACAAAAATAACTCAGCAGTGACCTCTTCTGTAGCACAATTCCTTCCTACCCCAAGGCTGTCTATTGATTTAACACTGAGAACCAAAGAAACAGCCATAAACGAAGGGCCTGGGAAGCTTGTAAGTCCAGAATAAAGTTTGATCAGTAAAGGAAAGCTTATATATTTAACTGTGCATTTGGAAAAGCACACACGCGTAAAAAGAAGTCGATAGTGAGCACATTCTGCAGGCCTTAATCTAGTGGAGAATTTTATATTATTTTGGGCCATATCATTAATGGGGTGTCACGTGCCTGAACTGTCAGAACAGATATCACTTGCCTATGGCAGCCAAGGTGAGAAAATCAAGGAATACAGAGTAAGAGGACTCTGTAAGCTTGTTGTGGGTCCTGCATTTGTCAGGACAATAGGAGATGGCCACAAGATGCACAATGGAGTTTTAGATTGGATATTGGGAATTTTCTTTTTTTTTTTTTTTAACTGAAAGGGTGTTCAGACATGTTCTACCCAAAGAAGGGGTAGAATAACCATTGCAAGGTGTGAATGTGGCACTTGAGGACATGGGTTAGTGGTGAACACAGTGGTGCTGGTTTAAAGGTTGAACTCAGTGACCTTAGAGGTGTTTCCTTACCTAAACAATTCTATGATTCTGCATTTTCCAGAAAGGATGAGGCTGTTCTACTGCTGTTTCTGACTTCAGCAGACTTTCTTGCACATTTTTTCTTAAAGTTAGAACTTTAGGGTGCATGGATAAACCCCACAACCATCTGTAAAGTCTGAAGGTGTAGCCCAGGAAAATGATGCACTATTCAGCATGTAACTTTTTTGCACTAGTTTGACAACCCATGACGTAAACCAGATATAAAGCAATCTGCCCTTGTCAGTCAACTGAATTCTTTTCTACTTCACCTAAAATCTGTGGAATGGTGCTCAGAAAGCAGTCTGCTGGTCTTCATAGTTTGTTCAGTCATCACCCACAGCCGGCATTTAAATACCTGAAAAACAAGAGCCCATCCTCCCTAACAGAATCACTTGAACGCACACCTCCAGCAGTCCTGCTGGGGCAAAGTGGGTGAGATTCACATGAAAAGTCTGGTCCGACATTTTCCTGGTCCCTTCTGTGTCAGCAGCATTGAATATTCTTAGGTAAAAGCTTTGTTTGATACCATTGCACAGGAATCATCACAGAAATCTGTTAACGTTTTATGACTTGTCAAGTTGCTCTTCCAATTTGTGGTTCCTGTTAAAAGTCTGTCTCTTTTCTAATCTACAGCTGCCTAAACTTTTTCACATGGGAAATAAGGAAGGATCTTTTGCAGATATATATTTTGCTTGGAATTTTTGGTGCTTTTTCTTTTTTGTTTAGTCAGTTCAAAGAAATATTCCCTTATTCCTTCATCTGGGCATTGATATATAGGCAGCTAAAGTATAACTTGCTTCATACAGATATGGAGAAGGGCTTGAAGGAGCAAAAAAATGCAGAAATTGTTTGTATTTCCTCTTCCTGAGGATTCTCACATCTCACCATGTCCATTCTAGGCTACGGGAGCATTCCTGGGCGGTACAGTGTATCCTTCACTGGTATAAGAAACCCCCCTCTCCATGTGATTTGCTTCCAGCAAACAACTTAAAGAACTGAGTCTGGAACTCTCAGATGAGCAACAAGAGCCAGGAAACTAAAACAGATTACCAGGTGGCAGCCCAGGATTGCCACCCACCGCTGGGTGTTTTTTCTTATTTGAGAGGAGAAACAGGTTACAGTTGAAAGGAGATAAAGAAAATAGTGAGAAATAGAGTTATCTGAAATTTGAAATAATGAAGGTCTCATCACATTTCTGCACCCTCAAGGAAAAATCTGTTCAGATTTAAGAGTTTTCTTCTATCTAGGACATAGATAAGCTCTTAACCTCTCAGGCAAACCTTTCCCCTAACCCTCTAGAGCCCCCAAACAAACATAGATGGACCTTTCAGTTCCCTCAAATCAGATACACCTTCGGTTTTGCATTATTTGTTAAGATTAATAGGGTTCCCTCGTGGTGCTGCAGCCGTGGTGAGGCAGCACATTTGTCAAGCAGCAGATCTTGAGCTCCAAGCCTACCTGGATGGACGAGAACAATTGTAGCTGTTGCTTAACGTATCTATTATGGTAGTGCCTGAATGGCTTGGACAGCCTGGGACTCTACCAAGGTCAGTGTTGCACAGACTAAAGCACAAATAATAGTCCAACACATACACAATCTGTAACACTAAGCTAAACCAGGAGGATAAGAAATTATGACTTATGAGGCAGCATTAAACTGTGTGGTATCCGACTGAGTGACTCTTATCGTGAAACCTTGGCCCTGCTAAATACACCGGGGGGGTAAAAGCTGCACCCATGAAGTCTGGATAATATCTTTCCACTTAATGAGTCTGGCATCCAAACAAACTATATAAGGTCATCTAACATCACCAGCATTAATGATGAAATCTGCCATAACAGCTGCAATTCCTCAGTCATCATATAAATGCACTGCAAACTTTGTCTTGTGAGTCTACTGAGCTTAGCACAGTAGGGTGCTGCTGCATACAGGGACAGCTGACAACAGTATTATTGGCAATTAGTTATTCTGTAGTGGTTGAAATAATTTCCTTATCTTATGTAAGATCATAACCATGCTACTCTTGGAAGTGTGGAAGCAGGAGATAACACAGACATTGTTTTAGGACATGGAATTTTAAATTATAGATGAAATACCCTGCTTGATTCAGCTGACATTCAGCCAAAATCCACGAGCTCACATTCTTCCATAATAACTATATTTACCACTACTAGAACAGAATTCAAATCATTCAGTATGTAGCCCTAATAATAAACCTATATGACTAGGGGCTGCTTCTTCAACATTATTTCCACCTAATTTATAATCAAGATGTTCAATTAATAATTTCAGCATTTTACGCAGTGTTAAGTCAGCTGAAAAGCATGTGATTTTTTCCATTTTTCATTTTTCAGAATGCTGAGGAATGCATAATAACCTAACAGAACAAGAATGCCAGGAAAGCAACAATTATTAACAGACTAATGGGAAAAATAAAAGGTTCAAAAAGAAAAGCTGGAAAGATGATTGAGTTTCATAGAAAATGTAAATGCACTAAACAGTTCCAGAATAAAAGCAGCAAAGTCTACAGTGAATTTCCATGTATATTACAGCTTCCTTGTGAATGACAGGTGAGATTAGAAATTTTTTGGTGGGCAGTGTACACACACTTCTCCCATATTTGCCAACTTTGTGCCTGTGTGACTGTACCCAAGTTGTTATAGGGGATGCTGAGGCATGAGGGACGATCTGATTAAGGCAAACACTTCTGTTTTGCTGGGTGTGGTGTATCCCTTAGGGTGCTGTGTATTTACTGGCCAAATAGGTGTTGTGCTGATTCAGATACGGCCCAGTTAGATAGGGCTGTCTTCTAGTTTGTCTCCTTGGTGAATTGTGAATGGTCTGTGAAGGCACTGGGGGTAGGAAGGAAGAGAAAGGTTGGAATCTGTGGCTTGTATCACACACCATTTTCATTTACATAACAGCATTGAGCTCTCCTGACCTTTGAAGGGACAAATCCATGGAAGACACTGGTGGCTTTGCTCAGAGTAACCAAATTCAAGCCCCTAAATCCATAATCCCTGGCACTCGATATCTTTGTTAGAAAGGCCAAAGACAGAATGAATACCAAACTGACTGCCACACACTGAGGTATGTTTTTTTCTAAGCAGAGAGAGGACATGTCATCATGAAGAATGTTACTCAGCTGTTTAATACTACTGTTCTCTGTGCCATGGAACATCAGAAGGCAATTCTGAAGTATTCTATCATAATTAAATAAATTTAGTGCATAATGAAAGAGAAGCCTTTGGGAAATATACTAGTCACACATTTACAGCTGGACTAGGTTTCTTAAATGCTCCTACTTAATTGTCTTAGAATTTTGTTTAATTTGCAATTGCTGGCAGGTGAAAAAAACCAAGATCTAGTCTGCAGAGTTTGAAAACTTAATTCCATATCTTCACCTATATGGCTTTGTTTCATCACTTGCAGTTTAATTAGAAAACATTCAATTTGTGTTTAAGAATTTGTATTTGGGGTTTTCTACTTCCTTAATTTAGCAGGATTTCCCTAATCAGGATTATCAATGCAGGATTTTTTTAGTATTCTTTTTCCTTTGTTGATTATAAAGTGTCCCCCTAAACTGCCTCTTTAAAAACTGAGTGCCTTTCCATTGCAAAAACTCTCAAAAACTTACAAAATATAAATGCTGCTTCACTCTTTTGTTTTCCATAGAGTGCCAGTGATGTTACTGATTGTGTAGGGTTATTAAGCCTAGAATTAGGTTCCCTTATATTATTTTTTTTTTTTTGCCAGTCACCCACTCTTTCTGTGACATCATTAAGCCAATTAAATGGCCATTGAGGTCTTCTAAAACTGCATAAATAATATTTTAATATCTCTGAAAGAGAAGTAAAAGCTAAATAAATTAATAGTGAGGAGACTGGTGGAACTGTGGAAGTCCCACAGATAGAAGATTTTGATGATTTTCATTGCATATTCAAATATAGTATGTAACTATTTAACATTCATATTTTATAAAATCCTCAAAGACTTCCTTATGAAATACTTCCCTAGCTTTAAATGTGTTTCCCTTCTTATTTCCTGTCAGGTGAGGTAAAGGGCAGACATAAAATATTTCTTCTGGTAATGATATAACACAAAATGTTATCTTTTTTCTCTATAATTCCAAGCTTCTATGTGCAACACATTTAAATATGTGAGATAAATTCAGTGCAGTTTTCCACTGAAGGGGGACACTGCTCTCTACATTGGAGATGTCGCTTGTATTCTTCGTATGAACTAAGTAATCTGGAGAGGAAGTTTTTTTTTATCTTTTACGTACAGAAACCCAGTCTGTACAAGCAGAGATATTCTACCTGTGCTTGTGATAGGACAGTCTTGGAGATTCACAGCTATGAGACTGCTCCAGGGACTGATGACCCACAGAGAAAGCAAAACCAGCAAGTCAGGAGCCAGGATTAGAGAGGCATATTGGTGTCATCCTGAAAAGACAGCAAATGCAAATTCTGCAGCTTAACTGGGCTAGAAGGAGTGAAAGTCAGCTCATTAAGTTGGGTACGTTAAGAGCCGAGAACAGCAGCAAGATCCAGATTTAATTTCCATGTCTTAATGGGGGCTTCAGGGCAGTAAACAAGAGGGCCTACCTGAAACCTGCCCAGTTTTACTGACTGGTGGATGGTTTCACTCCGTTACTCAGTTGATCAGTTTTGAAAGACTGACACTAACGTCAAGTGCTGATTATATAAGGAACACAGGATTCACACTGCAGTAGATAGGTGAGAACATTACAGAACTTCAGCTACCTCACCATGTTTCTTCACCATACTCTCCCCCAGTGCACAGACCCGTGACTTCTATTTCTGATAAATGAGCAGTCTAACAATACCTCTGCACTGGACCACACAGCCTAACTGAGACTTTTTCTTGGATTTTTTTGGTTGCTATCAAAGATGATTTGCTCTAGTCAATAGCTTCTGGGCACTCCAAGAACTTAACCAGACTAGCAATTTTGCTAAGAAGCAAATATTTCCAATCAGATTTTACTCATGCAAAAGTATTTAGGATTTCTGAATATTGTTCTGGCATTTGGGTCACAATGAATCTCACTATGTTTCTGGGACTTCATACATCATTAACTATGTCTGGCTTCAGCAAGTGACTTACTGTCAAAATTTGAGGGCAACATGTTTTCTTGAAAATAGACAAATTTTTTTACTATTTTTTTCTTTATCTCATACATCTCTAACCATATAATTTAAAAGGCTTCTTTGTTTATTTGCTTGCTTGCTTGTTTTGCTGTTATTTACAGTGTCTCCCAAGCACCTCCTTAGAGGATATATTAAGGTTAGGGTGAGGAGAAGTTTCAGGCATCACAAAAAATATCCTGCTCTTGACAGTATTTCTAAATATTTTGATCTTTGATAAGACTTGGCATGAAGAAATTCACTAAATAGAAGGGAAAATAAGAAAACATTTTAAAAAAGTGGAGTACAAAACCACAGACAAAAAGTATTCATACCAGTGATTCATTTTATATCTCTGGAAATCCCAAAGATGAACATTTTCTGTTTTAACATTTGATGACAGTTTTAAACAGTGATGATTTTTCTAGATAAGGCAAACCCTAAGCAACACCCAGACAAGTACCTCCTTACATTTAATTCTGAGAACTGTTTAATTCCTAAGTCTGAAAAAAATTCCATCCATTTTAATGAGAAAGGAGTAAGAACCATATGGTTGAAGTAAGGTAGGAAATTTTGTGATTCACAGCTTTACTGGGTCTTTAAAAAAAAAAAAAGTTTTGGTCTCATGGTCAACTCACAACTTCATGGCCATCTTGGTGTTTATCATGAAATTCAAGCACTTTCTTCTCTTAGCAACAATACATACCTATATATACAGGTTTATTGCAGTCTTCACACATTCTCCTCCTTCCCACCCACCTAACAAGGGGGGGAATTGCTACAAAAATTGCCAAACACAGCTTTATCCCTCCCACAAGAAGGGTCTTCATCCTGCCCAAAAGCTTGATATTTCCTCAGTGAAATTCACTCAGCAGGGAGGAGAATCATCTGCAGTAAAAGGAGAATTTTAATGGGCCCATTTTAGAGATAGATTTGACAGGAAAATATTCCCAGTTCCTTGCTTCCCGTGGATTGATTTAAAAGTTTTGTGGAGTTTTTCATCCTTCAATTTTCCTAAAGCTGCCCTTGATTTCTTTTTAATAAGATGCATTGAAAATATTCTACCATCCTAGAACATTATACTGAAGCTGCTGAGGTCTGGGGGAGGGAAATGCAGAGGGTTAATTTTCAGCTGCCGTCGTGAGTGGCATTAAACATCAAAAGTGCTTTAAATT
>VXBU01017264.1:87802-108974 GCA_013400315.1 Bombycilla garrulus
AATATTTTCCTATACTAAAGACTCAGTTCAAAGGCCTGAAATTTTCTGCTGGTTTTACCTTCCTCAGCTATGTTTGGTTTTTAACATGTTAGCATTCAAAAATTTATTTATTTATCTGTTTATTTCTTTATTTATTAAATCTTACATTGATAGATAGCTTTCATGAAAGAAAAAATGAAGCACACTAAGCTTTCACAGTCCTGTGCTTCACAGATAGACTTTGGTTCTGAACCGAATATCAGGTCTTAAAACTAAGTATTTCTTCATCTGAGTTTTATGTAGTTTGGTCTCTTCAGGGGTACAAGCACATCTGCAGCACTGGTTTTAGCACCCCCTGGGCTTACATGGATGATGAAACTAAGTATCCTGCATGAAATAGGATGGATCTTTCAGGCTTTAGGTGCAAGCAGTCCTTTCAAAAAGGGGTCTGCAGCAGACCTGCTAGGTGAGCTAAATAGAAGCCTCCATCCACTTGAGGCTTGTGATAAGCCTCTCTCTGCTCGAACTGGCTTAAATGTACATTGCAGCAGGTTTTATTGTTTACTTCTCTTTGGCCCTCAACAAATAGTCAATAGCCCTGCAGATTATATTCTCCTCTGCCATCCTGATTGCTGGAAGCATTCATCCAGAACTAAGCCACTACAGTAAACAGAGTGGGGTGCGAATTTTTCAACAAAACACTTTTTCATCAGAAAAAGGTGATTCATTGAAACTGAAACCTTTCACAGAAAAGGGCTGGATTCATCAATTTTTGGGGGTTTTGTTGTTGTTGTTGTTTTGTGGTGACAAAAGAAAAAGCTGTGGACTTACTGTTTTTCTTCAGGGTGGTTGAAGCAAATAACACTTTCCATTTCAAAAAGCATTTGAGCGAATGTCAATGTAAGATTACGCTATGAAACATCATTTAACCAAAAAAATTGAGTACTTTTATTTATTTNAATAGGCTTCTGTGAGTGGGACTAAATGACAGTGCTAAGTGAGCAACAAAAGGAAGTTTTTGTGTCTGTGTCTGTCGCTACAGTGATTGGTATTGGGTGGTCATTCTACTTGTAGCACTTTGGGATTTCTTTTGCTATTCTGGATTATTTAACTGGTTTCTTTTTATTTATTTATTTATTTAAAAAGGAAAAAAATAAATATTTTCCTATACTAAAGACTCAGTTCAAAGGCCTGAAATTTTCTGCTGGTTTTACCTTCCTCAGCTATGTTTGGTTTTTAACATGTTAGCATTCAAAAATTTATTTATTTATCTGTTTATTTCTTTATTTATTAAATCTTACATTGATAGATAGCTTTCATGAAAGAAAAAATGAAGCACACTAAGCTTTCACAGTCCTGTGCTTCACAGATAGACTTTGGTTCTGAACCGAATATCAGGTCTTAAAACTAAGTATTTCTTCATCTGAGTTTTATGTAGTTTGGTCTCTTCAGGGGTACAAGCACATCTGCAGCACTGGTTTTAGCACCCCCTGGGCTTACATGGATGATGNCCTGATTGCTGGAAGCATTCATCCAGAACTAAGCCACTACAGTAAACAGAGTGGGGTGCGAATTTTTCAACAAAACACTTTTTCATCAGAAAAAGGTGATTCATTGAAACTGAAACCTTTCACAGAAAAGGGCTGGATTCATCAATTTTTGGGGGTTTTGTTGTTGTTGTTGTTTTGTGGTGACAAAAGAAAAAGCTGTGGACTTACTGTTTTTCTTCAGGGTGGTTGAAGCAAATAACACTTTCCATTTCAAAAAGCATTTGAGCGAATGTCAATGTAAGATTACGCTATGAAACATCATTTAACCAAAAAAATTGAGTACTTTTATTTATTTTGAAGAAAAAAAAGTGTTTTTCCTCCCATATTTTCAGTTAATATTTACTTTTTAAGATCTTTATGCTGTTTCAGGCTAAACCAGGATGTTTTTGATAGAATGGAGAAACAAGTTCCCACATACACAGATAGGATAACCAAGAACTTAAGGAGATTTCAATATTCTTTTAAAATTTTTAGTGAAATCAGCTAGCAGACAGTCTTCAGGAATACTGTGGGTAGAGCCAGCTTTTGGAGTATAAACATGGGTTTAAGTTATTATCTCTGATTATACTGAATAAAAATAATTAACTTAAATATAATCTTGATTAGCAACATGTGAAATTTAAAATGGAGTCAAAGTAATATCTGAATATGCTGCTCATCCATGAAATGCCAAAATAAAAATGTTACATCATCATAATGTGCATCTACAGATTTGCCATGCAATGAAAATATAAGAATTGCCTGGTTAATTTTTGTTTCATGGAGCTGCTGAACTTTTCAAATATTTCTTGAGAGGGTGGTACCAGAAGAAATATCATGAAGAGAAATAGGATGGAAGACACATGGTGTCTGGAGATGAAGAGTGGACCTGGCAAAGCAGAAAGGCCTCTTCTAATATATATTTTCCTCACAAATTCAAGGGAATAGCAAGAAACTGTATTGCCTAACCCAAAAGTATGTAATAAGGAAAGCAGAATTGCACTGCTCAGAACAAGTGGTAAGACTACACCAGACAATCTGCATGGCACAACCAGTACCTTGTTTAATTAAAGAATCTGATAAGGATATTAAACCACAAAGGCATGAAATTTAAAAGCAAAATGAAAAAGAAAAAAAAAACCAAGAGAACATGTGTCATAGTAAGGAACAAAAAAGACCTCTTTTCCTTGCAGAAAAAAAAATCACATACATTTTGCTTGCCTCAGCAGAAACTAATGCAAGGTGAAGGAAAGCGTAGAAAATGAAATGATCATAGCAAATTAATATGGACCTTCTGAGAAAGCAGATCAGGAAGTGGTTTTTGTAGATAATAGAGACCCACATAAAAACAGGCTGGAATACTGATGGTGAGCTTTTTGCAAACACCCTGGTGCTGAATGAGATAGAAAATGTACAGCGTGTTATCATCTAAAAAGGGCTTGTGCCCTTTTCATAAGGCTGCTTCATCCACTGAGGAAACCAGTCAAAAAGATCAAAGGCTGTGCTGGGTTTAGTTCTCCCCAAGAATCTGAAGCTGAATGAAAAATAGAAGCAACCACAGAGTGTCAAACAACATAGAGGATCTCAACTAAAATATTCTGTTTTCTCCCCAATCACTGGTGTATTAGCTGAGCAGAGATAAAAGAAAAATCATTATAATCTTCATAATGCTAGCCATGAATTAGAGACACATGGACTGCAAAGCAGGAGATTTCTTCTTAGGCTGAGGTTTGTATTTACAAGTGAAGGGAACAGAGGTTTGTCTAAAATCAGGGATCAGATTTCCCAGGGACAGTAGATGACAAATTATCAAAGGATGTGGAGATAATGTTGGCAATGGCATATAACACTGGGGATTGAGATAAATGCAATGCTGCTCTGTCTGATACTGGAACAAATCTGAAAGATATATAGAAAAGGATGAAAACATTAAACCCAGGGTTTGTCTAATCACTTCCAACTTTGGTTGGTCCCTGGGTTCCTACGATTATGTTCTCTGCAGGCATCTCCCTCATTCCCCAGCACACATGCACAAATTCCTACCTTTCCAGGGTTAGGGGAGGGTGGCAGACACAATTATTCCAAGGACCTTCAATTGTTTCACAACACTAAATGAATTCTGACCATGGAATGACCATTTCATGAGAAATACTTTGTAATATGCCATTAGTGAAATTATTGTCCTGTGCACATGGAACCAGTTTTCTGCTCTTGAGGCTGTTTTTGAGCTTGACTACTGCAATTGGCAGCACAGACCCCTTCTGAGAAGTACTCATATTTCCCATCTGGTTCTAAATATCCTAAAAGTGAATGTGAACGCTGATATGAATATCATTGTTATGACATCAAGGAGACAAACTGGTCTTCAGATCCTTTACTGTGTGAATGAAAGTGCCAATCCCTCAGAAGTAGAGAAACATTTGTGAACTGACCCCCAAAAGAGTTTTTTCCTTATCAAGTTAATTATTTTCCCTTGTTAATTAAAGTATAAAGAACCATTGTTCAGGTGGCAGTCCCCAAAAGGAAGAATGTTTCCTTCTCTCTCCTACATTATTTTTACACCTCAATATTCCATTATAATGCTGTTTGATCTTCTACAAAGCTCCTGAGCAAACTGATGCAGCATAATCTCTATTGATGCCCAAGGAAGTGGAGAGCCCTCTTCCAAATGAAACGTGGGGTTTGTGTCAGATCAGCATTAATCTATTGTAGCCTGAGCTGTGTACTGACTACAGCAAGCTGTGATTTAGTTGCTGCAAATTTCTTGGATGAATCATGCCAATTTAGAAGTAAATAGGGATAGTGACCAACACAACCTGTTATTCCCATCAGACAGAACTGCTGAAAAATGTAGGATGGCCTCAAACAAAATTACAATGAATTGTTTCAGAATTTTTTAGATGTTGTTATCTTGGACTCACCAATCCAGTGTGTGTGTGGTGGGGAGAATAGAGGAGTAGGGGAGTATTTTAACTCCTCCCTCACAGATATTAATGCAAAAAAAGAAAAGCCTTCAAGATTCAGATTTTCTGTATCACAGTTATCCAAAAGAGGACCTATTTCTTCTTCAGAAAGATACTTTAACATGTATATTAATTGATTTTGTTGCTAAAAAAAACAAAAAAGGAACAAGGAAAAAGAGCACAACAGTGCTATTTTCAAGATTGCATTTTTTTCCTTCCTAATGTTTTTGTGTTCTTTGTACTATCTATATGTTATTTCTAGAAAAGCTAGAGTACATACTGCTAGAAATTTTGTGTCACAATGGAAAGACTTAATACAAATTAACTTGATATTTTCACATAATAACACATATCCATCAATGAAAATTAGTTTGTATTGCAAAATTTAATAAAGAAAAGTATTTAATTTACAGGAAGAATTGTATGGATTTTATCTGGTTATAAGGTTTATTCTTTTCTTTGGTTTTGCTGTTTAATAAAGTTAGACCAGCAGAAATATTTTATGTGTTTGTGTAGACTTTGAATGCTCCTTGATTTTTAAAAAGATAAGAAAAGAAGCTTTTAAATATGTTAGTTATAAAAATGGTTTTATTAATATCTTGTTATTTCATTAAAACTTGCTTGCTATCACTTCTATTAATAATAGTAGAAATTATATAGACTCATATTTTGCAGTGGATTGAACAGAATATTTTATTTAAGTCAGAATTTCCCTTTAGATTTCCTGATAATGTTGAACAATAAGCACTTGTTTTGAAATAACCCAGCTCATTTAATAAACTAGAATAATCCTTTGGTTTTGTTTTGCAATTTTTTTGCAGAGTTTTTGTTTTGGAGGGGGGTTTGTTGGTTTGCTGTTCTTTGGGGGGGCTTTTTTGTGTTATCAAAAATGCCCTTAACTTCCCATATCTTGCTCTCCCCCTCCAAGGTTTAGGGGAATCTCACTGTGGATATAGACTCAAATCTTGCATGCTTGTCCTTAGTGATAAAAACATCAAGATTAATGTCATATAACTAATGTTATGGGACCCTTGCCCTTTGTTGGAATAGCTACTTTGGGATTTGTGGAATATTTGGACTCGGATCACGAGGAGAATAAAGGGTTTTTTTAGACAATATCCATAAAAGACTTGTGTGTTTTGGTAGGGACAGAGAGGGAATTCCTGTTCTTTGCCAGTTGTGATTACTGGCCATGTTTTGTAAACCTTGTTTTGATGTCAAGATTTGCTAAAGATTTAACACTTATCAGAACATTTTAGGCATGATGCAGTGAGCAGCACTCAACAGTGTGTTAATGTAGAGAATGAGCAAATAGATGAAAACAGTATCTAATGGAAGGCATCCATGGCCGGGGGGCTGGAACCAGAAGACCTTTAAGGTCCTTTCCAACCCAAGCCATTCCAGGATTCCATGATTAAGTGGCTGAAACACTGAGGGAAGCTGGACTTATTCTCCACTGAGGACAGAGGAAACTGGACCATGGTTCCAGTCACTGAACAAGACTCTTTTGAGTCTCTCCTTTTCCATCAATTTTTAAATGTTTCAAGTCAGTACTGAGTTGTTCAGGAAAACTAAGCTACAGAGTAGTCACAACTTGATGGTGCAGACTTTGTAGTTCAGCACTAAGCTAAACACGGATATGAGATAAGAAAATGGGTAAAATATTTCAAAAGATCGTTTACTCTGGGAGACCCTTCTTCCCCCCTTTTTCCTTTTTTTTAATTAAGACTTGGTAGCTAATGCAATGTGCTGCAAATGTCTCTAAAGGGAAGTGGCTTCAAATCAATGTACACTTCACTGTTAAAACACTCTGAGCTGAAAAAAAAGAGAACTGATGTTATGATTTACCTGCTCTGTCAGTGAACTTCATATTTGCCTAATCTCCTTAACATTACATATTTTCTCTAGTAAAAAGCCTTGCATGTTTCTAGCTGCCCAAAAATTAGGTAGGCACAAAATCATCTTTATCTGAAAATCCTAAGCTAGTGATTGTGGCAATTCATAAATAATCCTCTTTAGGATTCTTAAATAAAAGAGGCATTTTTCTTAAATACCATAAGGATAGTCAAAATTGTCAAGGTCAGAATGTTTCCCAGGGAAAAAAAAAATGGCCCTGTCTTGATTCTGTGTTGTAACTTTGCTAGATCTATGTAAAAAGAATCTGATTGCATTTGCACAAGAGGGGATAGAAAGTAGCTCCTTGTCACTACGAGGAGTAGCACTATGACAGTTCCAGGCCCTTAGTCTGGGAGCAATAAATGAAAATTAAGAGCATAGAAGGAATTGAACTGGAGCAAAATCTTTCCTCAGACTTGGCCAAAAAAATATTTTAGGTTATGTCTGCTGTATCAAATCCTGTAAGACAGAAACATGTAAGCTTTTAGGCAGATTAATTGTGTTCTGTTAAACCTGACAGTTGGGATGCCCAATGTTCATGTGAAGATGGGAGACACTTATGAAAACCACACATGGAACATGAACCTCTATTTTAGGACAATTCTCTAAACATAAAGGAATTATGGAGTCTGTGTTGAAATTCTTTCAGCCCTTTGTGGCACATCTTTATGCAACTGTTTAAATGAAAACTGGAAATGGGGACTTAACCTTTGCTTTTTCATATCCTGTGTGAACTTTCTAATAAAGTTATATTTGCTGATCCTAGCATATAATTTTTTGTGGGATTTTGTTTGGTTGGGGAGAGGGTGTTGTGTGTGTATGTTTGTATTTGTGTTTTTTGTTAGGTTTTTTTGTTTGGTTGGTTTTCTCCCTCTTTTTGGCTCAACAATAAAAAAAAAAATTAACCTGTCCAGAGATCTAAGATAATCTGTGATATTCTGGAACCTGAAGATTGACATAGGAACTTTATTAGGCAGAAAATACACTTTGGATCTTGCCCTTGTAGAGTTGTAGAACATAAATATGCAAAAGAGAAAAAAAACAACTTAGCACGAAGTATAAACTACTCTAAGCACCCCATGTAGATTAACAATGAAAGTTCTCACCTTTTAAAATAATAGCAATGCCAGTTGTGGAGTGTGAAGAGTGCTTTGAATTACAATAGATTGCTGGATGCATTAGCCACAATATCAAATGCAGTCAAATTAAAATGTTCCCTTCTGACATTTTCAATTAAACCCCATCAAGCCTCCAAACAACCTAGGAAAACTAAATAGACTGTGTGAGCTGATGGAAAAGGCAGCCTGACATCTTCTCCTTCCAAAAATTAGATTAAGCATCAATGTTGTTGCAAAAATCTGTACCAGAACATTAAACAATTAAGAACCGGTGTAACAATACTGACCAGTGGCCCATCCACTCTTGTGTTGCACCAATTGCTTGTGACAGAGGCCAATACTGAACTCATCAGAGGAAGAAATAAGTTATAATTATTAAGACCTTGTGATTTCAGGATGTTTTCCATTCAAGTACTTCTAATCTAAATTTGATTTTGGTGTTTCTGTGGTTTTCTTGACCTAGCATTGTACAATTTCTAATATCTGTGTGGAGAAAACACTTTGAGTTTGAGAAGTGTTGTAAAACATTTCTCAGAAGAGGGAAGCAGGAAACTGCATGGCTCTTTCAAGGTGAGAGAAGGTTTCTGATATAGCATTGTAAAGACAACCAGCGTAGCTTGAAGACTCATTTAGGGGATATGAAATCAATATTCCATACAACCTCTCAGTCAGATTTGTCACATAGCCAAGGATTATAAAGCAGATCTCCTGGACCTTGGATAATGGAGGACAAGAGTTGTTTGAGGAATGATCCATACAAGGAGAAGGATCTGAAGGAGGAGATGGTAATTGCACCAAGGTGCTAGCATATCCTTGCAGGAACGCTGGGAAGGTGTTCCCTGGGGAAGTCAGCTATAACAAGTCAAGCCAGAAAAAATTCTTTCCATGGCCAGGGTTTTGGTGAATTTAGTAACTTTTAAAGTAGGACAGCCCTGCACCTTCTCAGAACATCCTCAGAGAACTGTGCCTGAACTGGTCTTTGAGTCACCTGACTCAAAATTCATGTCAAGATAACCAAAGAGAAGACCAGGTCTCTATCAGCACAAATGTAAGAGAGAACTCTGAGGCTCTCTGATTCTCTGAGTCTTCAGCTCTGTTCTGGAAGTGTGAAGGAAACCGACAACAGGCTGAGAGAAACAGTCTTGATTTCTGGTCCCTGGATAGAATTGGTCTAAGGCAAGATCTTGTCTTCTTGGTGCCCAGGATGCTCCAATTTCCTCAGTGGAAGTAGTAAGTAAAGTCAGATATTAGTTTTTAGGTGCTGATTTTGAGTATCTAGTTTGCAGATAACCCAGGAATAGGAAAGAGAAATAATACAGATTTAATTCACCAAGGTTTTACTCTTAGAAGTCTTGGTAAAGATTCAGCTTCTCTACTTAACATTTACAGCTGTATCAGCCCTGAAATAAAGCCAGAAGGAACTCACAAATGCATGCAAGATGTTTACATGTCTAGTTTTGTGTGGTTTAGTCAGTCCAACCTCATTTCTGTGCTATTACTTTCTGACTTCACACAGTCCTATCACACTAATAAAATCTCAGGTGCATTGTAGATTAGGTAAAAGGGTTTATCTGATCTACATCAATTCTAAGTTAACCTGGAATATAAAAAAAAATGAGTCCATAACACCCTTTTACCAATGTTCCCAAGGGCTTAAAAAGAAAAAAATAAAAATAAAGAAAAAAATCAACGAAAACCAAACAAAAGCCCCCAACAAAACAAACAAATAAACAAATGAAAAAATTAAAAAAACTCAGATGAAAGCACCTTTGAAATAGGTGCAACTACATTTCAGTTTAGATCTTTATTCTTGCAAAACTTAATATTTTTGAGTTCCACATCTTTTTTTCATCCTGCTTCATTTTCATGCTATCTTTTTCCATTAAGCTCACACAGTGTCTGACTATGATGAGGACAAACTTCTGGCACTGTTGTATTTGTAAAAGAAACATGCACACACAGCTAATAAGATTTATAGCACAGAAGCATAATAAATCAATGCAGAATTGAGTGAGTTGTATTAGAGGAAAGTGAAAATAAGATTTCTTGTTCTGAAATGGATCGTAAGGCTAACTGAGAATTGGGTATTGTCTGAGAACTGGTATGTAGTAGCTGTTATTTCTAACCCTTTTTCTGCATTTTCAAAGCAGACTTTAACACCTGAACTTATTCCTTCTAATTAAAAAGAAGACAACTGAGGTACCCAAGTGAGGAACCAAATGAGATTTACAAACGTGAAATTAAAAGACCAAAAGGATTTTACAAGAAATGTCTTGTCATCGTGTGATCAGCCCAGTCAAGCAAAACTTTCTAAAATAAGAAAAATATCTAGTAGTTGAAAATATTTTTATTAATTTTCTAGCAGCGCTACTAAGACATAATTTTTAAAGATGAAAGGTGAGAATATCAGAGGCAACATCAGCTCACACTGACTATCGTGCTCCTCAGAAAGACCCATAAGATCATCTGGTTGCAGATTTCAAGTTTTGAAAACACAGAATGCACACAAGTGTGTATTATGTATAGGTCTTTATGTCCACAATACTTTGAACTTACTTTTTATTTGTTTAGATTGTGTCTAAATTAATCATAAACAAATCTTCAGATCACAGTCCAAATCCCACATTGGTAAAAAGCTATGCATAAAAATTCAATTATCCTAAGCTCAGTGGGGGACAAAAAATATAAGAGAAAAAATATAGTATACACTAATAAAATTTCTTGATTGGTTTAATAAAAAGGAGGGTGGATATATAGAGAGATCAAGTCATCTGACTGCTGGTTCAGTCCCTGATGCCATTATTACTTCTTGTTTCCTTAACCAAAACCCTAATCTTCTAAGGAGTACAGGGAAAAAAAAAAAATGTTGTTCAGCAAATTACCAGGCCAGGTACTTTGACACAGATTTCCCGAGGGACTTGATTGTCTGAACCTGGGATTTAGATACTTCACTTGTAGCTAGAAATCCTGCTTTCAGGAAGAAGACCAAACTAACAGCAATTGCACTCTCAGCTAAGAACCACCTCATTCCCACGATGAATCTAGGACAGAGATACTGTCAATTGTCAAAGGCTGATGGATGAGTAGATAAATTAATCTACCCATCAATCATTTCATATGGCTCTTTCCAAAGAAATGTATCATCTAATAGATTTAATAATAAGTCTCACAACATTTTCTACCTGTAATATTGGATTGTGTCATATTTCCAGCTCCTGTTTTTGGTTCTCTTCAGATGGATGTGCTACAGAACAGATAAGGCCACACTTCTGGCCTGCCAGATAGTATTAATTTATGATGTTCTCTCATCCTTCCCTGGTGCTTTGGATCAAACCAAGGCACTGTTTAAATAAATAAATTGTAATGTAATGCAATTAAACATTTTCCCATAGCTGTTAAGATCAAGGCAACTAATAATTACCTGATGCAACAATTTTAAAACCCATGACAGACATTTATATAGTTTAGTGATTACTGTCATAATGTTAAGCTATCGAGCCTGGCTCTGCTCACATTATTCAGTAAAGAACATAAAGCACAAGTAGCAGCAGAGGTAAGATCAGCAGAAATCAGCCCATCACCATTATTAATTCAATAGAAATATTTATGGAATTGTAAGGCTGGAAGGAACAATTATATTCTAATCTCAAGCTCTTTCTCTTGAACAAAACCTATAAAATCCACTCAGCAATTCCACCACCCGTCTTAATTTTTTTTTTATTGAAAACAACTGTTGCAATTTTACAGGTCCCATTGTATGAAGACAGGGAAATCTCACCCACAAAATAAGAGCTGAAACATTGACCACATAGAAAGTCACACAGGAGTTCTGAAAACTGGCCTTGCATCTCTTCAGAAAAATCCAGTGCTTAGATGAACATGAACTTTTTTGCTCCTTAACTACAATAACATAGTTAAATCATCATTCCCATTTCCTTGAGGTGTGATTTTTGTGGCTATAAGTGTTATTATAAATTAAAAGTTTGAAGAAGCAGCATGGTGTATCAGATATATTTTTACTTTCTATTACCAAAAATCTAAATGTTTTGATTGGTAAAATACTTGTGTGAGCACACACTTACAAAAAATATACACATATTTCCACAGAAACACAAATAATTTTTAATTAAATTTTTATATGGAGGGTATTTTGAATCCAGTATAAAATTCCAAGCCAAAGAGAAAATTCTGAAAATATTTCCAACCAAATTGTCCCTGAAGTATTCGTGATAAACCAGAAAATATTCTAAACTTTTATATAACCTAATGACTTAGACATTCAACAGGAATGACAATATTTATCTCTCTGCAATGCCTCTATTTTTACAGTATTATTTCCAAACTCTCAAGCTGTTTGCTCTTGAAATATTTTTTTCTTTTGATTATTTTTTTTTGTTGTTGTTGTTGTTGTAGAAGTTATTGAAACCTTCATTTTGCATCAGAGAAAATTTGCTTTGAAGTCACACGAGGAAAAAAATCAAACAAAAGAAAACTACTGTAGTCTTTGCACCACAGAATCACAGGGTTTGGCTAGATCAGTAATTACTGACTTTTGAAATGTCATCTCAGGGGGTCATCTCACCTCTTTCAGCTGGGCTAGCTGTGCTGATTCACTGCAATTTCTTTTTTGCAAATGAAAATATATTTGGCCAGACAGTGTTGTTTTTTTCATATTTTTCTATTGTGTTTAACTCAGGCTCCAGATGAGCCTTGCTTTCCCTGTGAAGGACTGT
Organism: Bombycilla garrulus; assembly: GCA_013400315.1. NCBI lineage: Eukaryota > Metazoa > Chordata > Aves > Passeriformes > Bombycillidae > Bombycilla > Bombycilla garrulus. The sequence goes on from VXBU01017264.1 coordinate 100,021, forward strand.
ATATGATCAGAAGAGAACTGTATTTTAAATAGCATGATGACTTGAGGGCTGAAACAACAATGAAATTCAACTCTCCTACAAACATGTCCACCCAAGCCCCCAGTTCTCTTTTTGAGATTTACAGGGAATCTTGAAGTGCCGTGGTAAAAAGAAGCCAAAACCACCTCTAAATGTTACAACTCTGGCAGCAGATTTTTTTAAGGCTGATTAAACCTAATTCATTTTTTTCCCCTGGGAGGAATACGCCTGTCTCAACAGCCGTGGTCCTCCAAAGGAAACCTAGAAGTTAGTGATGGTGGAGGCTGGAGGCAGAACAGGGGTCTCTGCCCCCCTCCCTGGGCCTCCTGCTCCTTCCCCACAGTCGCACGGCCTGGAGGTTCTGCACCAGTTGCTGTCCAGATGTTCAGGACTGCATCCCTACTGGAAGACTGTGACAAAGCCCCTGAGAGTTGAATGACAACAATCTGTCAACTAGGCATCATCATAATTTCTTTTCCATATTCCATTATTCCGCACCTTATGTCACTGTTTTCAGTTCCTAAATTACCCATTGGTTTTTGGTTTGTTTTTGCCTTTTTTTTTTCCTGTACGTTATTTTCAACGCTATTTTTTTAAATTTTAATGATATTCCACTGCTGTTCTTCAGAATTTCAGCACTGCTTTTCCCAGCCCAAGGTGGTGAGGAGGGAGGGGCAAAGAAAAGAAAAGAGAGGGAGGGAAGGAGTTAGGGAAGACAAGGATGTATCAATTACTCAGAAAGATCCAGAGGTAGAGGATGCGATGACACCGACAGTAGGAAGTATGATAAATGCTCTGATTTACATCCAACTCCCATTAGATAGTTTCAGGAAATTATGATAAAGTGATTATTTACAAGGAAAACCTTTACAACTTAATTAAATAAGGCTAAGTTTCTGATTTGAGAGAACAGATATAATAAATAGAGCCCTCTTCCCTCCCTGCCCCCACCCTGATCAATGCTGAGGCATTTTCAGCTTCTGAATCGTTTGCACAACCTTTTATGTATGTGCAAGCTGAGATGGTAGCTGCAGGTCCAAAGGGCAGGGAGACATCAAGGGGATCCTTGTGGGCACATTTATGATAGCTTTGAGCTGAGACCTATCCCAGTGTTGTCCTCAGGTCATAGAGGCATTGCAGCACTCCTCTGTCCAAGTGACTATTCCTGGAGAACAGGAAGGGTCCTCCAAGGAGAGGTGGGAGGACAACCAGCATAAATTTTTTATACCAGAAATTTGAAGAGAGTGTTACAAGAAAAAACAGAAATAATAAAGGGACCATCATTTTTTTATGTCTTTGCTGTTCCTGTCCCATTTTTCTCTGTGGTTTCCTGTGTTCAGGACAGAAGTAGATGAGTTGGGTCTCTTTGATTTGGTAAGATGGGGTAAGAACAGGCCACAAATTAAAGTATTCACAATTATTACACAGGGACAAACATCCCTTCTAAGTTATTCTGACTTATAGCATTTGATCCATCATGGATATGCAGGAGCTCAGATTTCTTAATTTTCCAGATGCACTAGAAAATCCATTCTTTCTTTTCCTTTATTAAAAAGTTATTGAATAAGAGTTCGGGAAACAAAAGCACTCTCCTTTCATTAGACACACTCCCTTCATTTATGTTATGAAGCTAAACTTGAGAAATAGATGGCTGGAATAATGGATTACACATTGTGAAGATTCACACAAACCACCCTACATCCCTGTAACATTGTGAAAATATGTCAGGTCAAAAGCTAGTCTCCATGGCTTCATCTTTCCACACTACTGCATAACGCAGAAGGGATCAGCACTGTTTCTTCAGGAGGTGCTGCTCAAAGTGCTCTGTCTCATCTTACCCCTTATGTATCTTTAGGGATTACACTGAGGTGCCCTAAAAGATCCGTGGCTTTTGCATCCTTTAAACTAGTGAAGGAAGAGAAGTGGCAGTGGTTGTGACAAATAACTGTGTTCTGGAGACATCCTCAGTGCTGAGAGTCTTGAGAAGGGGCCTCAAGGAGGAAAGTCTTCTGGAGGCACCTCAGTTAAAGCACCAGCAGTGCGATGTGACTGATAAATGCCTCAGAGTGCAGAAGTGCAGATGTGCAGCCCCGGATAGCCCATGAATCCCAGGCATGAGAGAGGCTTCGCAGCAGAGAGTGCAGTGGGAGAGCAGTGCCCCTGGCTCCAAATAGCCTGCCGCAAGAGACAGGGGAGTACATGGATCAAACCTCTGTCTTTGTAGCCCAGGATTCTAGTTGCAAATAATGGGATTTAGGAAACAGAGGTGTGATGAGGCAGAACTAAATAGCCTTTGTGAGGCATTACTGAGGAAGAATGTTGCTGCAAGTAGTCATTAAGTGGGAGAGATTAACAGTGGAGAGATGTAGTTCCCAGAGCAGTGCTTTTCCTTCAAGTTTGTGAGACTAAGGAGGGTGTTGCAATATTCCCTTCCCATTTTCTGCACTACACAGTTGGCATTTTTTCCAGAGTAACAGGGGCATCATGTTTAACACTTAGTTGTGCTATCCTATCCCTTAGCTCAGGGAATGGGGATGTGTAAAACACCCAGGCAAACAGCTGAAGTAATTCAGGAAAGGACAGAAGGTAAATAAGACTTTTACTATCTGGTCAGGGCACAGGCTGACATCTATGGGCTGACAAAAGTGCTGGAGAATCCATAATACCCACAAATGGATCCAGACTCATTTTCACTCTACAGCCAGCAGACTTGCAGCTACAAATGAAAGAGAAGTGAAATTGTAGACATGATGCACTGTGATCTATGATCATTATAACTAAGAACATCAGAAATCCTTGAAAGAAAAAGGAATCCTCTATGGGCCTATTATCTCTGTTCCTTCTGTTTGCTTCTTTTTGAACTTCCTATTATTTTCAGCTAACATTACATATCACACGCCTTTCCAAACTGTGACTGACCTTTTGAGTTAGAAAGTGGATAAGGCTGTACTGGAAAAGTACAAATTAAAAGATGTAGATAGGAAAGATAAATATAAGGTAGATTATAGATAGGTAGATAGATAGATAGATAGATAGATAGATAGATAGATAGATAGATAGATAGATAAATAGATGGATGTATATGTATTTATAACTACTCAGGTGTGAAAACTTCTGAGAAATTGAAGGAAAGAAAATGTCTGTATTTTGCTGTGTACTTCCTATCTGGTCTTCTGCACCTCAGCTCTAGGGATAGCTCTTAATGATGAAAATGAGGTTGCATTAATTTCACTCTGGGATCAACCAGGGGAAGGACACAGCATATTAGTCGTCAGGGCTGGGTTCTCTTTTATATTCATCCGCATGCATTAACCTTCATCTTATTTGTTGAGTTAGGTTGCTTTTTGTATATCATGAATAATTTCATTAAGCATTAAGAATTTACCCACACTGTATCTTCGGTTTTTTTTATTTTTAAAATATTTACAATTTGTAATGCGTAATAAATATGTAATAGGCAGGGTATGATTTCTCAGGGTTTACTATTATCTAAGTCTGTCATGTCCTATAACCTTTCCTGGTTTATGCAATATGCAGTGCCTTAATGTAGCGCCAGTGCTGTTATCATGGGTTGATGGCAAAAGGACAGCCATCTTGACACTCTCCACTCACTAATCACATCTATTTTGATTTTATTAGCATATAAATGCTTCTGGATTTATGCAATATCAGTGGAAATGTGTTAAAAATACTTGTCACTGTCCTTCTTTTGAGGGTTAGGACCATAAAATCTTGGTGGCAAGAAGATCATCTGGTTGCATATGATGACAGATTTCTGGCCCCCCAAAAAAGCCAATGATGTATAGATGATTTTAGCCAGGAGTCAGTGGTGCAGTTATTAATCCCTTGGGCTTTTTTTTTTTTTTTTTCCTAAGGATTTGCCTTTGATCTTAGAAAGGAAGAGAGAAATAATGGCTGGACTGATCTATACATTTAAAAGAATGAGTGTGAATTGCATGGCGACAAAATAGGAAAATTAATTCAAATCCCCAAAAATTCTAGCTCAGAATATTGGCAACAGAGAGACCTGACTGTTCTTTTGCAAGGTTTCATTACAAGTGGAACCTCACAGTAAAAACATACCAAAGTCTACTCTAACAACAGCAACAAGGTAATCTGCTTTGTAAGACACAACCAGTTCTGATGAAAGGATTTACCAAGAATTTACCATACAAAGTCATGTAGATCTGATCTGATGCTGTAGCAAGCCATGGCACACATTCATGTGGAAATGTTCACCAGGGATTTAACTCAATAAAGTTTAATCATCTTTCATTTACATCTTGAAATATGCTTAGCAATAAATTAAAGAAAGTAATAATGGAAGAAAGTAAAATTTTATTTTATGAAAAGACTGCATTATCTTGGCATCATATTATGCTGGAAATACATGCTGGAAATTCATGCTGGAAATACCTTGTAGACTAACATGACTTTTAAATTTTTTTTATTAAATTATATTTTTATTTTTTTCAAAGAAATGGCAGAAAAATCAAGATGATAGCTCTTCTTGGAATAGTCCAACGAATAACTAGCTAACCAGGAATGTGAAATATGTAATGAACTTAGGATAAAGTAGCCAAGAAACGGATGAACGTGTCATCCCCAGGAGAGAAGAAAGGACAAGAAAAAGTTAAAAAACCCCATGAGTTTAAGACAAAGACTCCAAGAGCTCTGAAATTTTGTGGAGACAAAGTATTAAAAGCATTANTACAAGTGGAACCTCACAGTAAAAACATACCAAAGTCTACTCTAACAACAGCAACAAGGTAATCTGCTTTGTAAGACACAACCAGTTCTGATGAAAGGATTTNAGAAATGGCAGAAAAATCAAGATGATAGCTCTTCTTGGAATAGTCCAACGAATAACTAGCTAACCAGGAATGTGAAATATGTAATGAACTTAGGATAAAGTAGCCAAGAAACGGATGAACGTGTCATCCCCAGGAGAGAAGAAAGGACAAGAAAAAGTTAAAAAACCCCATGAGTTTAAGACAAAGACTCCAAGAGCTCTGAAATTTTGTGGAGACAAAGTATTAAAAGCATTAATATAGCCCATATAAGAATATGAGATTCAGAAAAACTCCTTCTAAAATAAAATAATAAAAATTAAAGAGCTAATAGGGCTAACTATATGGACAAAAGAATTAGAAAATTAACAAAATCCAGGAAAAAACTGACAGCCATTGAAGGAATTATAGATTTTTTTTTTTAACCTAAAGAGAAGAAAACAGAATAGTAGTGAAGGAAGTTGACATTCAGGGTCAGATTAAACTTGCAAATGAAAACATCTTTATCTAGGTATCTACACACAGGTGTTTTCATATAAGCCAAGTATATAAACACCAAATATACTCATCTGCCTGTTGGGTGTTTTAGACTGTAGCAGATATTTTTTTTACTGGTCTCCAAAAGCCAGCTCAGTTGGTTGAAGACAAACAACTATCGTCTTCCATAGACCCATAAAATCATAGACTATTCTGAGTTGGAAGAAAGCCACAAAGATCATTGAGTCCAACCCTGTCTCCTAAAGAGGACACCCCAACAATCCCATCACGTCCCTGAGAGCATTGACCAAAAACTCCCGGAACTCTGCTGGGATTGGTGCTGTGCCCATTCCCTGGGGATCTTGTTCCAGTGTCTAACTACCCTCTGGGTGAAGAACCTTTCCCTGACTCAGTCTCAGGCCATTCCCTGGGTCCTGTCCCTGGCCCCACAGAGCAGAGATCAGTGCCTGCCCCTCCTCTTCCCTCACAGGGAAGCTGTGACTGCACTGGGGTGTTCCCTCAGTCTCCTCCAGCTGAACAAAGTGACTTCTGTAACTTCTAAACAGCTTCACCTCCAGATCCTTCACCATCCCCATGGCCTCCTTTGGACGCTCTTCAATGGCTTTGTATCTTATTTACAATGTGGCACCCACAATATTCATAAAGTCTTAGCATAGATGACTTTGCTTCTCTCTGATGTTGCACAAAGAGGAGAAGTCCCAAAGGCTCTGTGCTGTACCTGCCTGTCCCATGCGGGTTCTGTTCTACTCTACAGCACCCTGAAAGGCAGTAGGATCTGTATTCAACCAGCCAGAACAAGCCCCTATGGTTGTCATGGGACTTTGGCACAGAGCCCAGAGGAAGCCACTGCATTTGAGTTTGTGTGTCTTAATCTACAAAAAGAAATTCACACTGACAAGCTTTTTAGATAAACTGAAGGCTCTTGTAAAATGAAGGAGCAGAATGACAGGGGTAGAAGTGAAGCTGCAAAAGGAAGGTTTAATCAGAAGGAAAAGTTTATAGCAGTAGATACCAGGATTATGATGGACGGTTTGGAAATCTTTGTAGAAGATTTGGACAATGTACTTGATACTCTTTGGTTGGAAATTATATTAGAACACCCGATCTTTCTTAGTGAAAACAAGCTATTAGAAAACCTCTTTAGATATGTCCACACCCATGTTTCCATATTGTTATCTTGAACTCAAACAGACAAATCAAGCCCCAAAAACACAGAAAACCAAAATACCAAAAAAGGTAAAAATATCTTTTTCCTCTACATGAAAAGTTTTTTTGTAAAATAAAAACTGCTCAGATATGTTGGAATGTTTTGTTTTGACATTTTCAGTCAAAACAAAATGCTTCCAGATTCCCAGATCAAAATATTTAATTTTGGTGTGTTAAATTAAATGAGACTGTTTCATTTGGAGTTAGTTCAATAGTAAACTGCATCTGGTTACAGTACTGTGGTGCCTTATGGAAACGGGAATTGCAGTGCCAAATGCCCTCAATCCTCCATATAAAGAATGATTCCTTACTGGACTATATCTTCTCTGATGCCTGATTGTAATATGTTCCTCATAACATGTACTATAAGCGGAAACCAAGATCACAGAGCCTCTATTTGTGATATGGTTCGGGCCAGCAATCCAATTTATATATGAGAAGCTCTAAAGTTCTGAAGTAAGAATAACAACAACTGAACAGGAAAGCCCCAAGTCAATAGAAAAAGTTACTTCAATTTTTCTTTTCATAGAAACTACAGAAATGCAGGTCTAATTTTAAAAATAATTTCTTATAGTAAATAATAATAAAAAAATAAGCTGGTTTCAAATTTACAGGCAGTTTTAGGTATTGTTGATGGCACTAAACCAATTCTTCTCCTGACATCAGCGCTGACCAGCAATTTTTTTTCATTTTATTTCAGATTTCCAGGTTCTTTTCAACCTATTCTTTATCTGCCGAACAGCCAGACTGCCAGAAGCAAAATGAGAGAAAAACAAGTAACTGCCAGAATTCCTTGATGCATTCACTGAGTTGTGTACAGAATCCCACAGCTGAGGTCTCCAAAGGGATTTAGATACCTAAATCCATGCAAAAACCCGGACCTTAGTCTATTAAAGACCCTTTTAGCATAGATCTGCCACCTTCACTCATTACTTTCTGCCTCAGGACCTGGAGGGAGGGTTGTTGTCAATGTGTGCTAACATCTGGCCCTGACTAATTGACATTAGGGTAGGAAGTGACAAACAAACAAAACCACAGCTTCTCGGAATATTCATCGCAAATAATTTATGCAACTAATTTAGCCCCCCTCCTTCTTCTTTTCTGTCTGAGGAATCTGCAAGGGTGGAATGTGACCTTTATGGATTAGTGTCTTTGCACTTGTTCAATGAGCAGTTTGTGTGAACAATTCTGAGCCTATGGATTTCTCGCAAGCTGCTGGCTATGAATGTCCACTAATCCTGATTCACTGTTTGAGCCATATGATTGGTCACCTCTTCCACCCTTTCTTTTTTTATTTTTTCCCCCTTTCCTTGCTTGTCTAATTGGTTGACCCCAGTGTTATAAATAGCAGGGAAAACTGAACAAATCACAGATGTTTTGTGTCTGTGGGAAAACAGGGGGCTGAAATAGCAGGAAATAAATAGGTGTAGGGATTTTAGAACATTATTTGCCTAGATACATAGCTTTGACTTGTAAAAACAGCCCTATTCCTTCTCTACCTGACAGAAAGGGACTGACAGCCCTTTAGCAAGCTTTGCATCTGATTCTTTCCTGTCACATCCCTCCAAGTCCATCACAAGTATAGAAAATGCTGTTGGGAGACATTTTGTTCCCTCTTATTATCCAGACAGCAAGCTCTTTTGGAACCTACCACCCCTCTTACCACCACCGTGCATAAGGAGATCCTGACCTCAGCTGAGACTTCTATATCTTTTAGTGACAAACTGAAAACAAAAAACAGCAGGAAGTCTAATTCCTCTGCAGTGGTACTTGTTTGCCTCTCACCAACATGCTCTGATTCATAAACAAAAGCTCCTCCTAGTTCTTAATTAAACACAAATGAACTGAAATTTTATATATGTGTATAATAAATATAAATACAGAAACATAAAAAGTAGCCCAAACCCAACATATCCTGGGAACAACTTAAAGAAGGTATGTAAATACAATCCAAACCAACTTTTGTTTAAACTTCTATTTGACTAAATATGTTTGAAGGGAAAAAATTTCTTTCTTTGCTCAGCTTTCATGATGATATGAAAGCACTGGAGCCTGTGCAACTTAAGTCTATAAAACCAGCGAAGAATAAGGACTGTCANCAAATCTCTAAGGCCCAGTTGAACCAGAGGTCCACAGGGAAAAGGCAAGGGAGTTTATTACCTATCCCTTGAGCCATCCACTCTTCCCTAGAGAGCCTTTTTGACATCAGGGGCTTAACTGAAACATATGAATTAGAGTGGAAATTGAAAGTATTCAAATATAAATTAATTTATACCCAAGGGTTATTCATGCCAACTAGCAATAAATATGCTGGAAGTAAAAAAGGCTAATTTGAATGAATATGAGTGGGCAAAAAGCAATCAAGGGCAAGAAAGAGGCATATGCAAAGTGTAAAACATCATATAGAGGAGACAGAACTGAAAAGATTACAGTATAAATTAA
>VXBU01017269.1:0-36280 GCA_013400315.1 Bombycilla garrulus
GGTGCGCGGGGACGCCGCGGGGACCGGGGACGGCAGCGGGGACGGGAGCCGGAGCGCCGGGCCGGGCCTGCCCCTCTGCCCTGCAGCGCGGCCGCCTCTGCCGCGGGACGGGCCCGCCCGGAGCTGGGAACGGGAGAGCGGGGAATCGCTGAGGGGCTCCGGGGGCTCTGGGGAGGGGGGGGANGAAGGGGGGGAATCCATCTGCGGTGCTCTGAGGTAAAGGAATTGTGTGCAGGGTATATATCTAAAAGGTAAATGTAATTGTGTGCAGGGTAGATCTCAAAAAGGTAAAGGAATTGTGTGCAGGGTAGATCTCAAAGAGGTAAATTTGTGTGTGTGGGTTACAGTTGTAAGAGGTATCCGTGAGTGTATGTATACATTAAGAGAGGAATGTGTGTGTACTATACCTCTGTCAGAGGTAAATGTAATTGGGAGTGTGTGTATACATTAAGAGGTAAATGTGAGTGTATGAAGGATATGCCTCTAAGAGGTAAAGGTGGGCATGATGCATGTAGTATGCATTAAGAGATAAATATAATTGTACGTAGGATACATCTCCAAGAGGTAAATATGAGTGTATGTAGGATACATTAGATGATAATTGTGAGTATGTAGGCTACATATCTAAGAGGTAGATGTGGATGTACGTAGGATATATTAAGGGATAAATGTGAATATGAGTAGGTTACATCTCTAAGATGTAAATGTGAATGTATGTAGGATACATTAAGTGATAAATGTAATTGTGAGTATGAGTAGGGTAGATCTCTAAGAGGTAAATATGAGTGTATGTAAGATACAGTGAGAGATAACTGTGATTGTGAGTATGCATAGGGTACTCGGAGGTAAATGTGAGTGTGAGTATGAGTAGGATATATCTCTAAGAGGTAAATGTGAGTGTATGTAGGATATATTAAGGGATAAATGTATAATTGTGACTGTGAGTAGGGTACATCTCTCCAAGGTAACTGTGTGTGGTTTGCCTTAGCTGATGGATGGAGAAGGGATAGTTTGAGGTGGTGGAACTGAACACTTGTGTTTAGAGACTCACCCATATCGTGCTGAAGGAGCTTAGAACAGACCTGCAGCAGATTTGACCAAGCTTTTGCAGGCCTGGCAGGTAAAACCCCCGAGCTCCGAGTCAGGGGGCTGGCAGGCGCTGTGTGACAGTGCCCGCAGTGCTCAGTGCGGCTCCCTGCAGGTGGAGGAGCTGGCGCTGCAGTCCATGATCAGGGCGGGCGAGGAGAACGTCCCGGTGCCCCTGGCGGCCCTGGCCGAGGACACCCAGCAGGTGAGGGGGTCCCCGAGGTGGGTGGCAGGGTTCCCAGAGGAGGAGGAATCCCCAGGGGTGGGTGGCAGCGTGAGCAGGGCTGGGCTCTGCGTGGTTTTCCTCGCGTCACCTCATTGAGGCTTCTCCTCACTGCAAAGCTCAGCTGTGAAATGTCTGCTCTGCTGCTGGTTTGTTTCAAGGGTTTCACCTTTTCCCATCCCCAAAAGCAGCACCGTGTTCCCAGGGGGGTTGGGAAGTACCTGTGTGGCACAGCCTCGGTTCACCATGTGTTAAATATTTCCTTCAATACCTGTAGCCCTGGTGCCAGGGGGCTGGGGATGGAGGCACAGCTGCTGCAGCTTTACCCAGTACCTGAGCCAGGTGCAGCTTTTCGTGGAGAGCAGGGCCTTGCTGTTGTGATGGGCTCTCACTCAGCAGTTCTGGCTCTGAGATCTTTAATTCCCAGAGCCTGCACAGCTCTAGCAGTGATTTGAGAAGTGTTTGGTGATCAGCCCTTTTCTCCTGACAGGCTCTGGGGCAGATGGACAATGAGGCTGCCATCAATCAAACCGAGTTACACCTCAGTCTTCAGGATGATAAAGAGGAGGAGGAGGAAGAGGAGGAGGAATCTGATTCTTGAGAGAAAAAAAATCAGAGATGGTTGTTAAAACAGACTCAGGAATTTCTTCTTCGTTCGTTTGAAACTCACCAGGTGATTTCCATTTTGTGCTGTGTGTGGATACGAGCTATTTGATATGTCAGAGTCCAGGGCAGTGACACTGAACACGTGAATTTCACAGGCTGGGCACATCTTAACTCAGATGTTGGGAGAATGAAAATCTGCTGCACAAACATGTAGCATTATCCATTCCACATTTCAAACCTAATGTAGCTCTTACAAAACCTTTGTATGTGGAAGGGAGAAGTAATTGATCAACCAGACTAAAAGCAATAACTTGTCTGTTCTCACTTCCTGATGTGAGAAACAAATCCAGGTCCTGGAGGCTGGTGCTGCCCCAGTGATTACATTATAACCTCATTTGCCTAAACTGGGAATTGAAGATACAGGCTGAGAAAAGATGTGTCCAGGGCTGTCTCCAGCCTTCAGCTGCTGTGTTCTCAGTTCCATGGAAAGCTGGAGTTACTCCCAGAGTCCTCGCAGTGCCAGCCCAATTCTGAGCACTGCAGGGAGGTCTCTCTGTCCCTCTGGTGCTCTTCAGATCTGTCAGTCTGTCCCAGAGAAGGACTTTCTACTTCTGCTCCTGCAGAGCAGCAGCCAAGGAGCCTTGTATTTGTCAACAAATTGTAGAGTAAGAAACGATCCATGGTGCTTGTGATAAGCTAGTACTTTTAAATTGGTGTTATTTTATTTTTCTCTCCTTATAACCTCATAAATCAAGGCAAGGTCACCTATTTTCAAGTGACTCTCAAGGAGGAGTATGAGGAGTTTAAGAACTTACTTATAAATGGGAAGTGATGTGAAATCTCCACAATTTTTACATCTGAAAAAGTGTCTGGACTCCTGGGGGTGGTCAGAACTGACATTCAGCCTCCAGTGAATTCCTGGCATTGTTTAATGAGTGTTAATTTGGCTCGTGTTTGGTTTGTACCAATGAAAACTGTTGGGATGCAAATGTGGCTTCACCCTGTACTAAAGACTGTTTGGATTTTGAGGATCCTGGATGTCTTAATGAAGGAATTCAGAACAGGAGTGAATAGATTGTTTTAAAGGTAAAACTCCAAAACTCTGAGCCAAAAATAATGTGGTCAAATAAGCCCTTGCAGTGATGTGTGTGAAGAGCTGGAGCTCAGGAGCCATCCTGGCCTCTCTTGGCACATTTCAACTCCAAAGGGTGATTTTGACTGTTGAAAAACGTTATTTGTGCCCAGCACAGCCCAGAGTAGCTTCCATGGATAGAATTCCTGCTGCTTTTGTCCCTTGCTTTTGGATTTGAACAGCCCAGTTCTGGTGCATGTTGCAATAATAAAGTTCTTTTCCTGCTGTCCTTACACACAACTGTGCCTGCAGTGCCCAAATCCTTGCTGTGAGGGGGGACGAGCCCAGCTGGGGGTTCAGCCTCTCAACCCTCGCTGTGTAATTCTTTCAGCAAACAGCACCAGGCTCTGCTGTGGCTCTGTTTGCTGGCTGTAAAGCTCGGGGGAGGGGTTGATTTACACCCTCCCAGCTGTCACTTCAGCTCTCACTGCAGCCAGGCTGCAGGAAGCCCTGGATGTGGCAGTGAGTCATTTCCTGCCCTGGCTGTGCCAGCCCTTTGATACCCGATCTTCTGACCGCGTGGGTTTTATGTCCCGCTGATGGGGATTCCTCCTGGGGAGGAATTCCAGGCATTTCCTCAGCCAAAGCATCCTTTCCAAGAGCTGAAATTCATAGTGCAGTGACCAGGTTAAAGCCTCGGTCAAGTTGTAAAAAAAGCTGCGAGAAGTTACTTGATAATATATTTATTAAGAGAACCCATTGCTAAACATCTGAGAGAATAAAACAATAAAGGATTTTCATACACTTTTAGACACTAAACACAGCTGTCATGACTCCTTAGGTTAAAAGAAAGCAAAGTGCTTGGATCATTGTCTCGATTCCATAGGACACTTCCAAGAACTAACTTTTAAAAATTAATTAGAAAGACGTACATCACTAACTCCAAGGATGATGATATGTTCGAAAAATAAATATAGAAATATGAACAAGTCTACAATTAGAATATTGCCCTGTGCATTCCGAGAAATGCAGAGCTCTTGCCTTCTTCACCTGCAAAGAGAGAGATCTCTAGACAACAGCAAAATTGGAGCCTAACTTTTGGGAACAGCTGGGCAGCAGCAAAGCATGCTCACAGACAGGCTCGGAGCATCCCGATCCCGAGCCCGGGGAGCTCAGGGAAAGCATGATTGAAGTACCAACGATTTACAAAGAGTCTTGATAAAGTTCAAACCAGCCAGGGGCAAACCCTTTTCCCCACCCCTGCCCCAGTGATATTTTCATTAAGAAAGAATATCCATAATCACCTAAAATCAGCAAGCACTGGAACTTACACAGCTTACATTTGGTCAGTGAACGACGGAACCCGGAACGATACCAATTAGTTTAGGACGAGATTTAAAACCGTTTTTGGCACATGCTATCAAGACATTCTTCCTTAAGAGGTGAAATACATGTTTGAACAGGTACAAGCTGAGGAGAGAGGACCAGGAGAGCGTGGTTGTCACCAGAGGTACAGTCCAGGAGCTGCCCCCGGGGCTCAGACGCCGGCGGCGTGCGTGGGGGTGCTGGGCTGGTTAAGGCCGATGGTGGAGCAGAGCCACCCCGCAAAATCCACCTCCTCCGCCTCGGATCTCTTGATGAAAGCATGGATCTGGGCACAGGAGAACAGGGTCAGTGTGTGCCAGCTCTCAGCCTGCTCAGGAGCAGCCAGCACCATAAACCCACGTGGAGCAGCTGTAAAACTTTATAAAGCACGTGGAGAGTTTTGCACGGAGCAGAAGTGCAGCTCGGGGCAGGGGATCCCAGAGGAATCCTGCTCCAGAGAGCACTGGCAGCACAGAAATGATGAGGATGGGACTCAGCCACTCGAGGTAATACTCTGGAAAATGTCTGCCTGGGCAATAAAAGGCTTTTTTTTGTAATAAAAAGAATCTCTTTGCATTTTGCACCGTTTTTCTGCAGCAGGGTCAGGGCAAGGAAAACCTGATTTTCTGCTGTACAACTGAAGTCCTGACATTACACTTTAAACCATAAAAAGGTGCACTTCTATAAAAAGATAACCACTGATATGGTTATTTTACATAGGGGAAAATGCAGAATTTGTGTTGAGTTCTGCAGATTTTGCAAGACCAAGCTGGTAAAAAAGTGACAAATTTTGTGGGTTTTTTCCACAACAGATGCTTGAAAATGTAATAATTAGTCCATATGGGAGGTGGAGCTTTGTTCTTTTGTCCTCCTAGAAGTATTAATCAATACTTTATTATTAACTAATAAACTCAAGAAAGAATTCTTTAGTTAATTAATTAAAATCACCCATGGTGATTACCAAATCAGACTCCACGACCCAGCACGTGCTGGGCCAGCTGAGGAAGCCAAACCTGCTTGGGAAAGGGCTTTTAGATCAAATAAAAAACCTTTACTTACCATCAGCTGCTTCAAGTCGGCTCTCTCAGCAGGGTTTTTAATTAAACTAGGAAAACACAAAATGGTGCACAAGTTACACTCTAGGATGTTTTAACACAAGGCTTGAGTTGTGTCCTGTTGGTTGTGCTGCTCTGCTCTGCTGGCAACACTCAATAAAAGCATCAGGTGCCTCTCAGACAGAGAGGGGAGCCTGAAATTCCTTCTGTGGCTTCCACAGCTCCAGGTAAGAAATCCTGAGCTCTCTGAGACTGATGAGTGTCTAAACCCAGCTGGGGAGATGATAAATCCCATTTCAACTAAAACACCATGAACCACCGTCCCTCACATTTCCTTGCCCCAAGTCTCTTCAAGCAGGGCTGTTGCATGACTGTCCTTCCTTTAGGAAGCTGTAAATACAGATATTTGATAAATAAACAAACCTGTGACTGCAGTGAGCTGCCTCCCTTAGCACTGGGGCAGTGAAGAGAAGGGGGAATGGCTGCTGGGTTCAAGGTGCTGGTTCAGGGGCAAGAAAAAAACATCTGGAGCCTGCAGGTGATGTGCCTGAGCCTTGAGAAGCTCTCTGTGCTCTGGGAAAGGACTGCTCTGAGCTGCACACAGCAGCAGAAATTCAGTGAATTCAGAAATTCAGTACAGAGGGGAATCTCCCTGAGCCTCAGGGTTCCTCTGGATGCAGTGCTGCCTGCGAGGTGAACTTCAGGCAATTAACTTTAGGCAATTAACAGCCAGAGAGGATTGTGCTGATTGCAATCCTCACATTTGCCCTGGCCTGGAGCAGGGGCTCTGCCCAACGTGTCCCTTTGCCCCTCAGCCACTGAGAAAATACAGAGCAAATACTCACCATTTGTTGACAAAATCTTGAAATTCAGAACCAAAGACACCATTGGGCAGTTTTGGAGGTGGCTATAAACAAGCAAACAAATAAATATTTAAAATCAGCAATAATTCAGCATAACTAATACCTGATGATGCACAACCTACCCAAGGATCTACCATTTCCTGTCCCACAACTGAGCAAAGCTGCAAAACCCTGCCTGATTTGGGTTCATTACTCCCAGCTGCAGGATTTCAGGTGTTTCTGTGCTAAATCAGACTTTCCCTGGTATGGGGTGAGTTTTGTTGGGTTTTGGTTGGTTGGTTGTTCTATTTTCTCCACACACACACCTGAATGGGGTGAGCACAGCTCAGCTCTCGTTAAAGAAGGCTCAGAGCACTAATTAGCACCCTGTCACTCTCCCCACTGCTGAGGGAAGATGCCCTGCTCATCATTAATTCCATAATCCTTTTGATGTAAATGTTCTGCCCCTGGGAATGAGTTTGTTCAGGCTCAGAATTCAGAAAGAATTCTGACAAATAAAGAAGGGGGACTGCACAAACCTGCACGTTACTGCCTCATCCTGCAGAACTTTGCTACAGAACCAGGGTTCACTTTCCATCCTTGCTCTGCGTTACTTTTATGCACAGAGCAGAGACAATCCCTGCACTCCTGTGTTGGAGGGAGCAGCCCCTGCTGAAGAAGTTTGTGCTAAATCACAAGATAATCTTGCCAAACTCTCAACTGCTGCAGCTTTGCAGCCCAAAGTGACCCCTCAGGGATGCTGCAGGAGCAGGACCACAGCAGCTGAAGTAATTCAGTGCTAACTCTATCCCCAGAGTTAGTGCTGGCAGATTGGGGTGTTCTATAATATGCAAAACAGATTTGTAATCTGAGAGAATTGTGCAAAGCAGAGGAGTTGCAGAAGGAATTTATCAATTTATCAGTGGCACAGGCAATGCAGGGCCCCAGACACCAACTGTGCCTGTTAAATGGGTGAGTTGGGCAGTTTTCAGTAATTCATCCAGCTGGAACAACTGTTATCCAGCTGCTACAAATCACAGCTAACAGGAGCATGCTTTGGGGTTTTTTTTGAAGAACAGAAGCACTGGAGCCACACAAGTTTGAGTGGTACTTGTGCAAATACTGGAAACAACAACAACAACAAAAAAAGAATCTCTACCGAGCCTTGGAGCTTAGCTGTTGGAAAGATAAGAGAATTGTGACTCAGTCATGAGGCTAAACCAGACTAAACAGCACAGTCCCCCAAATTCCAGGATGCTTTCAAAGTTTCCAGCTGTGAAGTGCAGATGTTTGAGTTTCTAAATTACCTCGTTGACGATGTAATCCAGAAGTTCAAAGATTGCCATTGGGGGTCTGCTGTCTGATCCATAGGCTGGGGAGAAAGGGGAGAGTGGGATCAGTGAGTGTCTCTCCCTCCATGGCTTCAGGGGTGCTTCAGGAAACCCAAGCCTGGCACCCAGCAGATTTACAGGGAAAAGGTGCAAAACAACAACAGGGAAATGCTGTCATGCAAGGAGACATTTCCAGGTCTGATCCAAAGATTCCAGGTCACCAGGAATCATCCTGCTGCACTTGGATCAGCATCCCGGAGAACACCAGAGCACACTGGGATCTCTGCTGCTCTGTTCTCACAGTGAAGCCGGGCCAGGTGCCCAACACAACCCTGATTTTTTACAAGTTGAAAGCCCCACTGTGCAGACCAGGATCAGATAAAAAAGGATCAGCCTTGAAGCTGGCGGGGAAGGGCACTGGAAGTGGATTCCAGAGCTGGAACTCACAGCTCATGGGCCGGCCGGGCGCTCGTTGCCGGGGCGAGGTCTCTGTGACTGGAGAATCCCCCTCCACGGGGCAGCCAAACATCAATTCCAGCTCCTTGGAGTCAGGAGGGGGAATGGGGTACCTGCCAATGGCCATCTCCACCAGGGACAGCCCCATGCTCCAGATATCCGACTGCACCGAGTAGTGAGTGCCCTGCAGCCTCTCGGGCTGCAAAACACAGGGGAAGGGGAGGACACGCGGGTTTGTAACAAGAAATTACCAAAAAAAAATTACATTCTGCAATGACCTGGATAAATTAAAGGATGAAACCCCAACTTATTAGTACAGCATGCTCAAATGAGTGACTCATTGGTGTTTTTCTCGAAATCTGTATTTCCTCAAGTCTGGGGAACATTCCGTCACTGCAAACAACTGTGAGACTCTGCAGAAATTATTCTCTTATGTGTTGTTTTATTTCTTTAGAACTCATCTAATTAAGTATTACACCAGGCTCTGCAGGCAAGATCAGACTCAGCCAAAAATCTACTTTGTATTGTCTTTAGGAGATTCACACACTGTAAAGATATTTAAGGATGGGATTTTTTTTGATCAGAAGTGTATCTGACTATTCCAGTCCCACTGCTCCACAGATCCTCATTTTTGAGCAGTGTATCCTGCTCCTGCTTCTGCCAAAACCACAGCTGAGTGCTGCACCAACTCCTTTTGCATCTTCATTTTTTGCACCTGCTTTGCCAGTCTGTGTTCAGTGCAGAATATGGCTCCTGAAATTATTAATACATTGATCTACTTCACCCTTAAGTCCATTTTAAGAGTTCTCAAATAAAATGTTCACTTTTCTGTACTCTTTTTAAAATCAGGCTCATATTTCACCAAAATGGTGCAGATTCTTCTCTGATTACATGCACATATTGGAAAAATACACATGTAATTTGAAACTCCCTCTCAGAGACTGTGAGGATGCAGTAAAGCCTCTTCTTTCTGCCAAAAGGGGTGATAGCTTTGTTTAATTAGTTTTGTAGCATTTACTGAGATTATATTTGAGTTTTCTCCAGTGTCCCACCTCAGTCAGTTCCAAAGCCATCTGGACAAACTACCCAACTGCTGGACAGCAACAGAAATATCCAAATCCAAAGATTTTCATCAAATAGAAGTGTTTTAAAGGAATGTGGGTGGATGAGAAAGAGCAGGAAACAGAGAGAGCACTTGCTATATAAATATAATTAAAATCTAGAAATCTGTCCAAGTTAAACACTGTTGTTTTTACACACCTCCATGTGGTAAAAAGGGGTGTTTGCATGGAATAATTCTGTATTTTTTTTTTTGTATGCATCAAAGTGTGCAAAAGGAGCTACTGCAAGAGAAGACACTTCAGACACTCCAAGACAAAATCTCCCTCGTGGCTTGGTCTGTGATGCCAGAGAGCAGAGCCAGACCTCAGTAAAAACTTCAAATTGAAGAAAACTGAAGGCAGACAGCACTTGGCTCTCATCCCTTCTCCTGGAGGGGCCAGGGAAAGGCAGGAGCATGGATGAGCTGGAGCTGGGGATTGGCTTTTGCTCCCAGGTGAGAGAAAATCAACACCAGCCTGCTTTCAGGTGTGTCACCGAGGAGAAATGACACAAAGACAGGGCAGGTCTCCTGCTGAACAGAGGCAGCGTTAAAGCTTTTTCCCTTTAAATCTAAGCCCACACAGTTTCAATCCTCCAGCCAGAGCTGGGAACAAGTGCAGCAGTGAATTGTGTGCTGAACAAGGAGTGAGGATAAAAGAGCTGTTACTGCTGTGAGCTGGGGCTTGCACAGAGCTCGTCTGGACTGCAGTCCCAAGTGTTCCTCATGCACAGGAACTTTCTAGAAACAGCCTCACATTAATTCCTTGTAACTCCCAAAATTTCTCCTGTGGCTGCAGCCACATTGGGATCAATCCCAGCAGGAGCTGCTGAGGAGCACTTAACCCACAGAGCAAAGGCTGGAGTGGGGAGAGAACCACACTTCCCAAGGAAAACAAACCAGAAATCCTGGGCTTTCCTGGGAGACACCCTGTACAGCCCCCAAAGGCAAGGGCTCACTGGGTTCTGCAGTGTGGACACAGCCCCAGCCACTCTGGAGTGGTATAAATATTCCAAATTTTTGGCTTTTCCTGCAACAGTTCTTCCCCCACACACCCCATCTGAGATGACACCAGACTGTTGCTGGAGTGCAGGAAGAGCTGAACCAGGAACAGGGTTAAACAAGTTGGTTCTTGTTTGATCAAAACTGGGACAATTCGACCCCAAAAATCTCAGAGCTGTGAAAACTGGACTTAACTCTGTACTTACAGACATGTAGGAGCGTGTGCCAACAAAGGAGTTTGCCATAGAATCTATCAGCTGCCCACTGACACCAAAGTCACAAAGCTTGATTTCACCTCTAGAGTTTACCAAAATGTTGGATGGTTTAACATCTGGAGGAAAAAAAAAAAGAAAGAAAAGAATGGATGATTTAAGATATGAAACAAGAAATCTGTCAATGCAAGGTGACAATTCTCATGTGCCTCCTTTTGTTTCCCTTCTGTGACACAATTCTGGCCCTTCTCTGGGAGTAATCAGAGATTTGGGTCCCTCCCAGTTCTATCTCACAAACTCTCTATTTAAAACAGATAAATGAAACAAATTTTTAGAAATTACACATGCAAAAAAGATTGTCAGCTTTTTGGTTTCACCCTATTTCCTGGCTTTTAAGTATTAGGTTCTGGCATCCACGTCCTGCTTGTAGATAAATGGTTTCCTCTGAGATAAATAAGTGTACAGCAGCATAACTCCTCCTGAATGATGATGCTTTGCCTAGAAATGATCAATAAAGAGGCCCTACATATTTATTTTACAAAAGTCAGTGAATTACAGCAGCCACACCATCATTCCTTCATATCTACATAGGCACAAATCATCCTATGGCCAAACACTTCCTGAAATGGGTTCTTGCTTTTTGGGTTTGGGTTTGTTGGGTTTGTTTTTTTTAAGGTGATGGTCTTGGGTTTGTTTGTTGGTTTAGATTTGGGTTTTTTTGTTTTGTTTAAGCTCTGAAAAAATAATTTTCCTATTATTGAAAATGTGTACTGAAAATAATTTGAGGTTGTTTTTTTTCCTGTGACAGAGCCCCCTTCATGATTTCGAATTCATCACTTTTCCTAAATGGAAATTTAATAAGGGTCACTGGTAGCTTAGCAACTAATAGCAGCTCTTTGTGAATGCAAAGGTACAGGGAACAAGTGTTTAGTGTTTCTTTTAGAGCTGTAAGGAGGTTTTTCACTGCATCTCACTGCTTAGCTGGTCATTACAGCACATTATCAAAATAAGCAACCAACAGCCCACACTGGCAGAACAATGCTGCAGAAAAAAAAAAAAAGGAACTGGAAAATTGTTTTGAAGAAAGAGAACTCTAATTTCACTTCAGAGCAGACTCAGAAGTCTACAGGCTGTCACATTTTCATTTGCTTTTCACTTTTAAGCACAGATATATCCCAGGAGCTGCCCTGTGCCTGGGATGTCCCTGGGAAGGGGACACTGATGTGACAAAGATCTCCATGCAGGAGGTTTATGCTCACTGAGCAAGATCCATGGGCAGGAGAAAATAAAACCATTTCAGCTGTTCCCATCCCTCCCAGCTCCCTTTTGAGGAGTAACACGAAGTTTGGAAAATTATCTACTTTGGGAAATTGTGGCTCCATTTTTTTTTTGTCCCTTTCCAGCCAACTGAAACTGTCCAGGCACAGATTCCTGGTCTGATTTGTGTATGGAAAATGCGGGCAGGAATTTTGTGTGTGCTGCTTTCAATTCCCAACCCCTGGGAGAGGACCTGGCGTGCTGGGCTCACAGCTGGACCCTCCTGCAAGCTCTGCCTCCTCTGGGCAAGCCCTGCCTGCTCAGCACAGAAAAATCCAGGCTGGGAGCTTGACCTACCGCTTTAAAACTCCAGCAGGAGCTGAAAAACAACCAAACCCAAAGCCCAAGCAGCTGGAGCAGGGGAGCAGTGAGCAGAGATTCCCAGCTGCACAAGAATCTGCACACAAAGCTCTGTGCAAAAGCAAGGTGGAAAAAACAGGGTTTGAAAAAGCACAGCAGAGCCTGAACCAGTGACAGATACCCAGATTTGTGCTGCTCGTCATGCACAGCTCCAAATTCAACTCAGAACAAAGCCGTAAATCCCCACTTTCATCTCTAGATACTCATCTCATCTAGATACTATCATCTCATCGGTATTTCATAATTAAATGGCAAAGAAAAAATCATTACCATTCCACTGTCAGTGCCCCAAACAAAATTCTCTTTATGAGCATCTTTAAGTTTCAGCATCCCCCTGGTCTCTGAAGGTTTCCCTTCTCCCCTCAGTGTTTTTGCAGGTGGCAATCCCCACTCTCAGACCAGCACAGCAACCCCAGCTCCTCCCTGGGTTTCTGCACAAAGCTTCTCCTCCCTGGAGTATTTTCATTTTCCATGTGATCAGTGTGATGTTTGGAAGGCTGCTGCCTTTTCCATCCCTCTAAATGTAGCACCTATTCTATTTTCACTCCAGAGCCTCTGAGCTCTTGAGCAGTTTCTCTGGAAACCAGAGATTTGTATTGCCAGAGGAACAGGAATGCCAAGGCATCCTGCAAAATCTATGCTGGAACTTGCAAGGAGCAGATAAAAGGAACACAAAACGTGTTATGTAAGAATTTCAGGTTTAAAGAAAGTGGAAGGTGTTTTATGTGCCATCCCAGACAAGCCAGGAAGAGAATTCTGGAGAAGTCCTTTGCCAGGGGGATGGATTTATGACACTGCACAGAGAAGGTTCCAGAATTCCTGATAATCTCTGTAAGGGGTTCCTTCCTCTGCTCTGCCCCACAAGCTCATTCTGGAAGGTGGCCCTGGATGTTGTCAGAACAACTTCAACCCAGAATTCCCTCTGTACCAGTTGAGCAGACATGTGAGGACAGAGCAGAGATTGTCTTGCAGCACATTACCGTGATTTTCCAATCAATTCCCATTTCCCAAGGCAGGATCTCACGAGGATCCTCTGGAACTGCAACCCTGGAGCAGAGCAGTGACACCTTCCTGCTGCCTCCAGCTGGGGTTCAAAACCTTACAAAGCAACTTCTCTGCAAGGAGAGACCTTCCAGAGAGGATTGAACTCCAGACAGCACCACAGATTATCTTTATTCCACAGAACAGAAGATGTTATTGAAATACCCAGCACAGTCCTGCTCCTCACCCCTTCCTTTCCTGTGCCTGCCTTGGATCCCACCAGCTGAACTTGCAGAGGTTTTGTGATTTCATTCCTGCCTGTTCAGAGAGGACCAGAACACAAAGCACAATGCTCCACATGAGCACACCCTCCATAAAAGAACTGTATTTTCCTCTATAAAAGGACTGTATTTCCCATTCCTGCTCTAATAAGCCCAAAAACGTCTTCCTTGAGCTGTCTGGAATGAGAAGTTTCAGTTTCCCTCAGTTAGCCCAGGACACAGCTGTGCACAGAAGCAGTTCAGGTTAAATATTCCAAACTTGCTGATATTGCCACATGAGCAATAAAACACAGCAGTGGAATAAATTCCTTCCTGCAAATGAGTTCTCACAAGCCTGGCTGTCTTTAGATTTAAGAACAGATTTTTTTTTTTGGCCCTTTGTTGCTGTGTTCCCATGTTTAACAGGGATGTCTCTTCATTTTTAAGTCACCCACTCTCCCCTCAGCCCAACTCCAATAAATCCTGCTGAAAACAAGCCCACCAAGTGCACACATTTTCCCCAGGGATGGATGAGTGAGAACAAACAGCCCATGTGAGATGCTGTTCTCACCTTGTCAGTGCGGCAGAGAAAGCAAAGCCCAGAAATCTCCAATTATTAGAGCTGTGTACAAAATAATGCTGACACAGTTACAGGAAAAGTGCTTTTAGCAGCACTGCTTGTTTCAGCTGGGATTCAAGGAAGAGGCAGCTTGGAAAAACTGCCAGAAGCAGCTTCACCTGCACTCCAGCCTTCCTGAGGGTGTCCAAAAAAAGCAGAAAGTCTGTGGCACAGCCAGACCCATGGACAGCAGCGAGGACAGAAGCTGCAAGTTTGGCTCTGGCTGTCCAGAAATGGGAGAACCCCTCACTGTTCTGACTGATTTTCTTTTTAGCTGCCAGCCCTAGCCATGATCAACTCCCCAAAATGTCATTTTGGCTCTCTCTTTATCAGACATCACAGATGTGATGTGATCACAGAGCAGCTTCTGCAAGAAGTGAGCAAGGTCAGGAATTTCTGCTGCTGTCAGAGCATGCAGGGTGGAAACTGAGCTGAAAAATAAAAACCACAATGTGGATGTGGAATTTTACACTGCAGGGCACCTCAATCCAGTAAAACTGGAAGCAATGGAGAAGAGCCAGTTTTGTTGTAGAAGAGGAATTAGTGCTGGTCCATGAACCTGCAGTGTAATCTCTGATGCAGCAAATAGAGGTTAAGCTGCACTTAAACAAGATCAGGAGGGCTTCACTTTGGATTTATCAGATTTACAGATTGTAAAACTGAAAATAAATAAATAAAAACTGCTGTCTCAGCTGAGCAAGATCAACCTAAAAAAAAAAACAACAACAACAAACCAAGCAACCAACATAGTAACAACCCACTGCTGGGGCTGACTCGAGAACAAGATGCAGAGTGACTCTTCCAGGATGCCCTAAAATAAGGTGATCTCTTTCCCCAGAGCCCTTGTGCTCTGAACAGAGACAAAATACTTCAAAACTGTCACCAGAAATGTTCAGAGTCTCCCTCCAGCCTCCTTGCTCCACAAGAGAGCTATATTTGTTTAAAAAAAAAACCCCACAAACCAGGAATGTGTGATAAACACAACTTCATGTGTAAGGTGATCCTACAACAGCTTGTGCAAGCTGGGATTGCTGATTCCTCTTTTTGGTCTGGGCAAAAAATGTGAATTCAGACATGTATTTGTGTCTGCTGCAGATATTTTATAACCTGAATATTCTCCTGTGGTCCAAGGCTCCCCAGCAGCTGCTGTGGGCTGCACACAGGGCACCACCACTGCTCCAGCTCCTTCACATCCCACCCACAGCAGCAAAAATGGATTTATTACTGTACCAAGGGTCACTCTTCTCTAATGGAACATGCAACAGATTCATGGAGGAGCTGGATTTTAGAAAGGGCAACTAAAAGCAGAAAATAATCCAAGCCATTTAATTTAAAGTAACTAAAGACCCAGGAGAAGCAACACTGCCATTTTACAGCTTCACCATGGTTTTTAAATTGTTTTAAAGTATAAAAAGGATGCAGGTCTGCATGATAGCTCTCAATAAACAGCATGTGAATGTAAGACAGATGGAAAAAAAGGGACTTTCTTTTAAAACAAAGTTTTGATGGCAATGACTACTGAACAGTCAAAGGAAATTTAGGTCAGAGGTCATTTAGTCAAACAAAATTTAGGTCAGAGGTTTTAATTGCAATCAGTCTCAAATACAGACAAGTTCTGTGTGCACATAAAATGCAAGAACAGCAGCTCAAGCATGGATTATAAACCCAGATAAGCTGCAGGAAGACAGAAGTAGAAGACAGTCACAGTAAGAGATTTGGATTTAAACCAAAAAATTTTGCCTTACACTGCCCAAGAAAAACCCTTTGAACCAAAGTCATATGGAACCATAACGAAGCAAGCATAGAAAAAAAGAAGTATTTTAATGTGAATAAAAATTATATTCAAGGAAAGTTACAACACAAACTTTTATCTCACCTCTGTGCATTATTTTATGCTTTTCTCTCAGATATGTGAGTCCTTTTATTACCTAGAGACAAATGAAAAAGCAATTAATTTAGGAAGCAGAAGAGAGAGTTGAATGCTTTGTCTGTACAAAAATTCCAAATGCATGCAGCTTAACAAAAATCCCAAAATGTAATCACTGTCAATCAACACTGAGTTTTAATTTGCACCTCCAGCTCAGACTAGAAAAACAAAAACCAAACCAAACATCTTCCTGGAAGTTCTGCATACAGAGCTTACTGCAGGATGGGGAGGAAAAGGTAATATTGAAAAATAAGAAGTGTTAATTCAGCTTTTATCCAGAAGCATCAACTCATCCAAAAGCAGCAACTCCAAGCACAGACACCAGGAACGTGTCACCCATTCCAGTGCCCACAGTTACCATGCACAGAGATGCTGATGCCTTAAGTTTTAGCTTTTCTATTTTTTTGGACTCTGTGCTGTTTTAATGTGCAGTTCTGGAACAATTCCTTTCCGGCTGGCACCAAGGACAAATTTGAGGCCCAAGAGTGGAAACAACAGTGAAGGAAGAGAGGGAACAAGGAGGATGGAGCTTCATCACCTGGAGCTGGAATTGGACAATGAACTCCAATTTGCTAATGAACCAAAACCTATAAAAGTGTGAGGCCTCGTGACCACGGGGATCCATTTTGTGCCCATTTGTGGGTTTGCCTTGGGTGCAGCCCAAGGGGTTCCTGCACTGCCCAAGCTGGATTCTTTCAATAAATCCCTTTTATTCTTTTATTCTACCTTGTTTCTGTTTCCAGGTCAGCCTTTCTAGGCAACAATGCCCTAGAAAAGAAACTGGAAAATGAATAAACACACTGAAAAATCTGGGAATATTCCCTTGCCCCTCAGCCCGGGATGTGGCAGTGCCCAGCCAAGCCCCCACTCACAGCAATGCTGACTTTGCCCAGGATCTGCTCTGGAATCCTCCCAGCTTTTTTCAGCACTTGATCCAAGGAGCCGCCATCCTAAGAAGAAATATTTGAATAGTCAAACTTGAATCAAATTGCTCTAAAATATTTTAAGCAGGGCTGTAAATTGAAACCTAAATTTGTTTAAAAAAAAAAAAAAAAAGATGCTCTTCATGTCTGCTTTAACATTGTTGTGGTGCAAATCTGAAATAAATAAATCGCTCCTCAGGAGGAATCAGTCGGGTTTGTGTTTATTTTAAACAAACATTTGGCCACTAACAACATCCACTCAAATAAACACTGCACACAATGCTCTTCCAGAGCAGCATTTCCATGGTTTGGATCTCCTCAAGGAAGCACTGTCCACAAACAGTGCCAAGCAAGCAGGAAGGATTTCACAGGCTGCTGTGACTTTCAGTCCAATGCAATTTTTTCTTGTCACAGCCATCCACGATAATCCTCCTCCTCCAAAGACAGAAAGCAAAGATTTTATTGATCCTGATTATGGGGCTGAAAACTCATCACGCTGGAAGAGACAGAGCTTTCTGCTTGAAAATCCCAGAATGATGGGGTTGGAAGGGATCTTCAAGCCTGAGGCAGGGACACCTCCCACTGTCCCAGGATGCTCCAAGCCCCAGTGTCCAGCCTGAACTGAAACACTGCCAGGATCCAGGGGCAGCCCAGGATGATGAGAGAACCCAAATCCCTGTCCCAATCCCCCCCAGAGCAGATCCTGCACAGCACGAGGTGCCTCTGTCACTTCTGCAGGTCCAGGGTGACTCCTCCAAGGATGAAAAGTTGGTTTGGCACAGAAAGAACCAAAACAGGGAGAAAATGTTTTGAAGGTTCCTTGGTAAGCCATGGTCTTGTTTATTAGATTAAATAAACTGCCTGCATGCACACCCACCCCCAGCAAAGGCAAATATATCCCACTGTTGCTAAGAGCTTTTCAAAAGGAAAACTGGGAAAAATGCTGTTTATTTTTAGCAACTGATGCAACAATAGACTTGTGCACAAGGTCTGGATTCTCTGGAGCAGAGAATATACAACCAAAGAAGAAACTGAAAAGTTATTTTTCAATTTAAAAGCACATCCTGTAGTCTGGATCAGCACTGGGTAACTCCCAACACCTGACATAAAGATCCAGCTGGAGTGATTCATTGCCTTCTGCCTTAACCTTCCCTTTGGAAGTTTTCATCAACATTTACACAAGGTGCGAGCAAAAAAAACCTGGAACACAAAGGTTTATTATTTGAGGACTAAAATCTACAACTCTTATGAGAAGGGAAGTATATAAATACTTATCTGATCATGTATTTTTGTAAAAAACACACCCACATACTTCACACTTGATTAAAAATACACACAGCAGAAAAAAAAAACAACAAACCTATCTCTAGAAATCTCTTGTTACACCAGTCTGAACTTCTGGACAGCTGTCTCTGCTGAGTCACTGGTATGTTAACTCTAATTTTGTACAGAAAGAAAACCTTTTTTCCTCTTCCCTGAGGACCAGCTCTGATCCAAGGCTGAACACAATTCAGCTGCCTCGTGTTGTCTGCAGCCTTCAGTGTCTTGCAGGAGCTGCCTCCAATCCTTTTGCCTGTTAAATACCTGCTGCTTAGCAAAGTTAGGCATTGATCTTGAATTTAGATACCTAAAAATATCAAACACTTAAGTTCCATTCCTGTTCCACCTCCAACTTTTTGTTCATAATCCTACTTGGGTTTTGTAACCCACGGCTAAAAATAAGATTTCTGAGTGGTAACAACTGAAAAAAACCACCAAAATGAAGATTTTCATCCAATCTTTTATCCCAAGGGAGACCAAAAACTTCTACCAATGATCTGCATTAAGCTTAATGCTAAATTTGGACTATAATTTAAATAAACCGCCTCTCTTTTGGTTTCATAACTTTTTGATCAGTTGTTTTATGTGCAAAACATGTATGCAGTCTGGCTTGGAGCAGGTTCAGCACCGAGCCACCAGGTTTCACCCTGCCTTCTCCTAAATTGAAAATGTTTGCTGTCAGACATCATATTCCCTGTCAGATATATTATTCCCTGCTTAGGAACCTACAAACCCTGACTGCTGCTGGTGATTTTCTCCCTGACAAATAAACTGAGACTCTTTAGGCCTTTGTGATCTCTTGGATCCCCATCTCTCTGCACTGTGGTGACACACAGGCTCCTTCAGCAACAGCAGCTGCGCACACCTGTGACTTCAACACATTCTCAATCAATGCCCAGACTGTGGTTTTTTTAACACCTACTTTCCTATTTTTCACTCTTCCTTTCAATTTGGAGAGCTCAACTTCCAAATTGCCAGCAGGAATTTGTATTTTCGGGGGTGCACACCTTCCCCTCGGCTCTCACACGCCTGAAACCCGGATCGTGAGCACTTGTTCCTAAGCAACCATCGATTCCTTCTAAAAATTCTGAGGGACCAGAGAAGCATTAAAACAATCACATGCACTTTCCAGAAAAAATACAGCTTCTCTCCAAAGAAACAGTCCTTTTCAGGGGAAAAAATAAAGAGGTCTTCAGCTGTATTGTGCTTTGTGTTGTTGAAAAACCTCCACCAAGTGAGGCAACAAATCTGACTGTGCTTTAACTACAGAAAATTTACTTTTCATGTTTTGAGTCCATATGGCTGGAGAAAGGCAAACAGATGTCGAGAAGAATGTGTACTTTGTATTAAAATGAAACACGGTTAAAAATATTTTTTTGGCATTAAAAAAAGTTGTGTAAGATCCCTCCAGGCCTGTTCATTATTCTTCATGTTTGCATTTTCTGTAAAATTTTAAAAAGGGACAAAATATGGATTCAAAATATGGATTCATATAAATAAGGAAAAAATAGAATCTGCACAGCTGCAGTATCAGAGTCATCTGGTCCACTCTGCAGAAAAAACAAAGCTGCACCCCAATCAGAACAAGTGTTTAAGTAGCACGACTGGGTAAATATTTTGAAATACAACAAAATGATAAAAGAGAAGCAACTGGAAAGTTACATTTGTGCAGGGCAGACACTGCAGGAGGGGATAAAACATCTCCCATCAAGCCCAACCTCAGGTTTGCAGAGCAAACCCAAACCACATCTCCAGTGGAGCAGGGAACTTGGGTAACTGCAGCGCTGGGGGCACTGAGGGTCTGCAGGAGCACTCAGTGAGTAATTCCCAGTGAATAAACCCCAATAAATACATTTTCTGAGCACTCACCATGTGCTCCATGCAGATGGAGATCTCCCCATCGCTGTAGAAGGCTCCATAGAAGCCCACAATGTAGGGAGAGTTGCACTCGTGCAGCACCTGCAGCTCCCGGATGATCTGGTTGCGGATGGCTGGCTTGATCTCCAGGTGGATTAACTGCAAAAGAAGCCCACTAAATAAAATAAAATAAAATAAAATTCACCCTGCGGGGTTGATTTGTGCCATTCAGAGAGGTTTTCAATAGCTGACTCTGCTTTGAGCATCTCATGATCTCCAGAGGTCTTTCCAACCCAAATTATTCTACAATTTAATTAAAATAACCCATCCTTGTTTTCCTAGTGGCCAAGAGAAAACACTAAAATGCAGCACCCAGGAAAAGGCAGGAATTCCACCCTCTTTTCACAAAATACTTCTCCAGCAGAAACTTTTTGTTCCAGCACATTTCCTTTGGGTAAAGTGTCAAAGATGCACTGACTCAGAGGCAGCTGCTGAAAAAATCTGTCCAGGTGTTGGTGAAGCATTAGTGGAAGGAATGAGCTGAACCTCCAATTAAAAACTCCCCAATACTTTTTTTCCCACTAGACTGTTTATCCCATACAATACAAGTGTGTTCCTTATGTGAAAGGAAAGATTATGGAAAGAGAATTGTGGAAATTAAATTAATAAATGGAAGAAAAATAGCAATTCAGCAAACATCTCAGTTGCATCAAATATTAATGAATCGGGGCAAAATTTCCTGTTAAACCCACAGCAGGTGAAAAAACAAAAATCAATAAAATTGATTTAGTTCAAGAAAACCTCAGTGACTTGTGCATTTTGTAATTCTCACATCTCAGAACTGGGCATTTTCCTGTGCTTCTCCCCAAGCTGCCAGTGTTCTCAGCACAGTTTATTCTTATTTTCCTTTAGTTTTGCTGAAGATGATGTTGTCCCCTTCTTAAAAAGAATTACCTGAAGTCTTCAACTTCTCAATCACAAAAAAAGGGAAGTTCCCAGTGCAGTAAAACAATGGGACCTGGGATGAGTGTTCTGTTCCCAGGGATATTGAGAGGAAGTGAAAGCTTCTCATGTAAACAAAATGAGAATTAAACCACTCAGCTATTTCAGTTAAAAAAAAAAAAAAAAAAANAAAAAAATCTCAGTTGTTTTGCAAACTAGGTCACAACTGCTCCAGGTATTAAAGCATGAAAAATACTCTCACAGAAGGATGAATCCCTTCCTGCACAGAAACTGCAGCCCAGGATGGAACCACAGAACAGGAGATGTCACTGAACCCCAATGCATTCCCTCATTCTCATCTTTTTGAGTTCCCTTCTTCTCCAGTCTCATCCAGAAGCCCTTTCCTGGTCTGTTCCTGTGAATGAAGCTCTTGAGAGATGACACCTGTTCCATTCCTCTAAACTTATTGCCCAGAATACAGAATATTGCCATTTTTGTCTAATTTATAACTTCCAGTAATTTCTTAGGTCTCCTACTCCTGAGTGAGAGGGAAAAAGGAGGAACAAATGCTGATCCTTTCATGACCAACACCGTTTCTGAAAAACTGGGAAGCTCACATAGGATGAGTTCTCTTTCCTACTTTTGGAAACACATCCCTTCTCTGAAAGTTAGTAAATAGTAATTTTTGTATGTCAATTATTCCTCCCAATAAAGTCACTGTATTTCAGAGACAACTTCTTCTATAAACACCACCCCCAAGCTGCTCTTCCTCACCTTTCTTGCCATGATGAGGCCTGAGGGTTTGTGAGACACTTTGAAGACCACCCCACCATTCCCTGCTCCCAGCTCACTGATCTTCTCAAAGTCATCATCCTTCAGCTCCCCAACTTTCTGTTTCTGGGTGAGGAACGCTTCCAGGCGCTTTCGCTGCTGCTCATCCAGCTCCAGCTCCTCCAGCTTCTTCTGAAGCGCTTCCAAATTTGTCCTGCACAAAAAAAGAAGGGCAGGATTGAGCAGTGCCGTGAGGGAACAGAGGTCAGAGTTAAATCTCTCCATTTTGTACCTGCACACGTTATTTTGAAGGAGCCAAGCTGCACGGTCACCCCATGAGATATGTTATTGGAACTCTGATTTAAGCAAACTGTGTTTTAGCCCAGATAAAACAATGACAAACACTGATAGCCAGCTTCTCCATGCGTGAGGTGCTGCCCAGAGCCAGGCAGCTCCATCTCCATTTCACCATCTCCAGGAGTGGCTCAGTGACTCTGCATTTCTGGTCAGAGACAGCTCCTGAATCACAGCTCAGAGCTATTTTTAGTTGTGTGTTTTCAAGGTTGTGGTGTAATTTCCTACAGAGTTTGCCTAAATGTTTTATTGACTGATCCTCGCAGGACTGTGTAACCAACAACTCATTCAGAAGTTTCTCGTGTAGGTATCAGGAAAAAGTCACCAAGCCCAGCCAAACACACACTCAAAACACTGGAAATGTGAAAGCCTTTGGTCCAAAGGTTAAAAGCTTATTTTGATTTTGTTAAAGGATACATACATCTGCTGGAAACCTCATTTTAACATATTTAAGCAACACAAAATAGAAAAATAAAACTTGATGCAGTAGTTAAGTTGGAACTACAGGCAAAAGTTCAGTTTTGCAGGAACATTTTAACAACTTCAGTTCCTATGGAAACTCTTCATTCCAATATGACAACTTAAAGGCTCCTTTAAAATTTCCTGCTTCCAACTGCAACAAAAGTTGCTGCAAGAGTAAATATTTAACAGCAAATACCTGTTTTGCTTCACCAGTTTAATGCAATGTTCCCAGGGAACACAGTATTGCTAGGATGAAGAATTTGAGGAAGAGAATCTATTTCTCCAGATGTATGAAGAATGGAACTACTTTCCATTAAAAAAAAATTAAATTTCACCAATAATCAAAACTACTTCCATTCATCACATCATAAAATGTTCACTTTGGAAATATGTTGTACAAAGTGAGGAGCTGGTCAGCTGAGAGGATGGATGCACAGCTGCTACCACAACTGTCTCTATCTTACCTTAAAAATGAAGTATCTGCACCAAAAGAAGATTATTTTTATACTATCTTTTAAAGAGAAACATCATTTCTGCCCTCAGACCATATTTTATACCTGTATAATCACACACCAACAATCCTGGAGTATCCCCAGTGAAAAATTCCCCACATAAATAAAAGTAGCTGACAAGAACATCCAAATTAATCTGTTTCGTTGATTCTGTTTTAAAGATGAATCATTAAGAAAGAAACACATTTTCAGAAATTCAGAAATGCAGAACTGAACGATTAATCACTGGATTATTTTTTTTCCCCACCAAATGTGCCCAGTGAAGCAAACAATTTCCAGGCTGAAGTCAAAGTGTGTCTTTCCTAAAATATTCCTGAACCAGCTCTTCTTACACCATGAAAAACTTGGAAAAGGTTAAGAAAAAGTCAAGCACCCCTCACTTTCCTAAAATAAACTCCAGAGCAATGAATGCTGGACACAAACTCCATCTTTTACCCTGAAAATTCCTGTTGTGGGAAGCCAGAAGTCAAGTCTTCATTATAATTTACAAGCTCTGAGAAAAAACTTGCTGTCATTTGAAGGATTATTGAATAAGGCAGGGCTGTCCTTTTGGGAGAATAAAAAAAACCCCAAAAAAAACCAAACTAGAGACACAAACAGGATGCAACAAGGCTTTTCTCGCTGTGCTTTGAAGAGAAGAACTATTCAGTTTTTCTCTCAGGCAGAAGGGGGATTTTGGCTTTGGAGACAACACAGAGATGCTTGAGCACATGACTTGGAGCAGACAGACTGCTGGTGTGATGGAACAAACAACTGTCCTGCTGATGCTTTAGGAATAAAAAAAATTTGCTAGGATAGCACTTATCACATCTATTTAGTCTAATGTTTGTCTGGATAAAGCTTTTTTTTTTTAATAAGTTGCCTGTTTCAATCTAAATAAACTTGGCATTCACTTAAAAGAGGCTTGAAAATATGAATTATTGCTGGGGTTCCTGCTTGAATACAAGTCAAGAGATTCCAAAGGTTCTCACAGATGGGAAGGTATTGATCTCATGAATTCCAGCACCTCCGGTTTCTCCACCAAGTGTGCCAGATTTGCCATCAGAATGTTCCAAGCTCTAATGGTAAAACCTTCATTCCTTGCAGTGACGAGCAATGAAGGTCTCAGATTTTCAGGACCAATTCTCTAACTGTAAAGTGAATTAATCTGAAAAATCTGAACCCAACAAATGCATTTGTTAGAATTACTGTTCAAAGTGTAACTACCAACATCTCCAGTTAGTTTTATGATAAGAATTGAACTATAATAACTGTCAGGCATCAGGAAAGAATTTATTTTTTTTTATTCTGGTCCTTTGCTTGAATGACTGGACATTAATCAATATAAAATGCAGATAGGTAAATAGAAGGTATTTTTATCATCAAAATTGGTGGTGTAACCTGCTCAGAGTATTTCCAGAAGGCAGGACTTTGGAAGTTTCAGTTTTTAACTCTAACTATGCAAGAACACTCCCCAGGTAAAAGCACCACAAGTTGCAAAACACAGAGAAACAGGTGGGAAAGTAAATCATTACACAGGAAATTTTACAAATTGAATGAAACCAGCACTTAGAAAATACAGAAGAGGGAATACTTGAGACAGTTCAGCACCAAGCACCATGAAAAAGCTCAGGAACTTTGGCAGCTAAAACAGCAACATGCTACTGTGCAACTGCCTGCCTCCAGAAGGAGCACTGGTAGTCACTTAATCTTATATAAAACTTTTATTTAGAGACAAAGATTCCTATTAAAATTCATCACCATCACCTGCTGCAGTCCCGGAGTTGTGTTTTTCACTGTCAAGGCACCGTGGCTCTGCCAGGGATCCATCAAAGCAGGAAATGATCAAATCAGCTCAGGGCTGCACGGTGCCAAGCCCCGCTCTAAAGCAATAGGTTATCACTGGATTTCTTGCCAGCAGCGGGAAGGCCAAGCACACAGCAAACTGCACCAGGGATGGGATCCAGCTCCCACAGGGTGATGAAACCACGGGGAGGGCAGTGCTGCCTCCTCCATTTGTTAGAGAGACAGAGGAATCCCAGAGAGCAGTGAATCGGGGATTAGAAGATTTACAAGTTAGAAATGAAGTTAGGAAGATAAACGTAGTATATTTTGATTGAGGGATTTAACAAGAGGACTGGAAGAGGCTAGAGGTTTAATTATTAGCAGATGAGTAGAATTGGAGCAGCTAGAGCAAAGACAATATATCATGCATTTGATTCAGTTATTTTTTTAGAAGCAATAGGGAGTACACGTAGTATTGTGAAGAACCAAGAACTGAAAATGCACCTGGCCTCTGAGATAATTGGAACCATGAGAGGAAGCCTGGACCATGACTTGGAGGGTCAAGGAGCCCTGGAAACGGGACAAGGTAAAGAGGAAAACAACTGACTTCATCTTCAGAGGAGCACTGCCCCATTTCAAGAGACCACCGACCCAATTAAGAGGTACTACTCAGCTGTAATGGACATTTATCTCATTTTAATATGAAACAGGGAGAGGTGGTGCCAGGAAATGAATATGGACAGGAGTTCTTGGGACTTTTATGAATACATAAGGCTTTTATGGCTATAAAGGCAAGCTAATGCTTTGGGAATTTGCACATGGTTTTGGGAGGATTACCTCACGTGTGCCCAGGCTGCAATAAACATACCACTTTTCAACTTCAATGAGTTGAAGAGTTCCTTTGTCCTGGCACTTTTGTGCATCAGCAGCACCAGCAAACAGCTCCCTCCTCATAAAATGCCCTGCAGGACCTGCAGACAGCACCTCTGCACTCAGGGCAGTGTCTTCACAATTATTGCAAGATCTCTCTCTTTCCTAAGTGGAAAGGTAAAAAAAAAAAATGCACGCTCAGGGCAAGTTTTTGGGAAAGCTGGTTGTTTCTTTCTCCCTTCCAAGGGCAGCAGGTGCCTTAGAGGAGGAATTTTTTCCACCCACATTTGATCAGGGAGGATCCTTCCTATCAGCTCACATTGTTTCTTCCTTTCTGCGTTCAAGGAAGTGCTCTGACAGTGCAGCAAGCCCCTGGCCACGTGGCACTTCTGTGACCTCCCAAGTTGGAAAAAACGCAGAAAGAACTCAAGCACAGCCCCCCTTCCCCAAACAGAGACCCTGATGGGTGTGAGGAAATTCCCTCATCTCTGTGCCTGTCCATGAGACCCCAGGGGAGCTGTGCAGGGCACAAAGGGTCCCCAGGAAGAGTCACAGCGTGGGAATGTGGGAGCTTTTCACACCCAGGGACACCTCACCTGGCAAACTCACCTGGGATCTTCAAATTCTCACCTCCCCCCAGTCCCTCACCTTCTGCCAATGGCCAGAAGTGGATGTTCAGGTAAAAGAATCCTGGGTGGACACAAGCAGCCCAGATAAATGCCCAACACCACCTCGAGTCACTGCTGCTCTAACAGCCTGTTCTCTGCTTCCCAGACATGCACCTGGTCCTGTCCACAAACCCGTGGATGGAGCAGGGTGTCACAAACACCATCCCATCACCAGGTCACTTTCTGAGCCCACCACACTGCTCCTTTAGGGGCTGGCTGTAGATTTTTTTTCCAGATTTTTTCAGATTTTTCTTTTTAAACATCCATGATTTATAACCACTAAACGTGCACATCACACCCAGAGTTTGGGGACAGCCACAGCTCGTGCAGTGAGAGCACTCAGGGATGGACAGAAGGCAAGGGGAGATTCTCAGCTCCTGCTTTTGGGGACAGCCACCTCAGCACTGAGGAAAGCACTCCTGGAGGAAATGTGTGAACATTTTAGAACACATTTGATCTCCTGGAAGCAGGAACAGGAAGAGAAATGCTGCTTTTAGTCTGCTAGCACATAATGGCATAACAAAAACCAAAAAATAAGTCCTTAATTAATACTTGTACTCCAAATCCCTGGGAGCTTTTTTTTTAAAAATTCATATTAGTTGTAAGTTAATCATACACTCAACCCTAAAGGCTACAATAAAGCTGTTACTCAACTCTAAAGTCTATTTCAGAGAGGAGAAAAAACCGTGGCAGGGGAAAAAGAAAAAAAAAATAAATCAGAGAGTCTTTACCAGTAATTTGTCAAATATCTGTTCAAAGGCATTACTATCAGTGCTTCGAGCTGAACAATTAGCATGAGTGAAAGCATCAAGAAGTACTTTCACTTTCAGATCTCCTGTCGCATGAGGATACAAAGCTTGGGGGTTGTTTTCCAGAACAGTGACATTAATGCTTTCCCCAAGCCCACACAACTGTCAATTTGGAGAAGAAAGTAGGCAGTTCACTACATCATTTCCATGAACAACCTCAATCAGGGAGCTGAAATTAAGTGTTAGGAACAAGAAGACGTTCTGTGGTTTTGAGAAGACAGACTACTGTGTTGTGTGACTCTGCCAAACCTGGGCAACAAGACAAATTCTTGTTAAACTTTTCCTTTGACAAAGAGCAGCTCACAGAATAACATGGAAGATAAGTGTAATTCCAGAAGTCTCCCAGCTTTCAGCACAGGTGTCTGGTCCAATTCCAGGGCAGCCTCATAAAACTTGCAAAAAACTCAAAAAATCCAAATTCCCTATAAATGCAAAAGAGCCTTTTGGAAAACTACGCTGATTTTCAACCCTTGTTGATTTGCAGTCCTTGCAATGTGGCAGAGGATCGTAAAAAAATTTCCCTTGTACTTAGGTGGGATTTCCAGGTGAATTTATCATCACAGACTGGTTTCTTAAAGCTCATCCAGTCCCATCCCTGCCATGGCAGGAACACCTTCCACTATCCCAGGGTGCTCCAAGCTCCATCCAGCCTGGCCTGGGACACTGCCAGGGATCCAGGGGCAGCCACAGCTGCTCTGGGAAACTGTGCCAGGCCCTCACCACCTTCACAGGAAAGATTTTTTTCCCTAATATCTAACAGACCATCCACTTCCACATTGCTGTGATATTGTATGGCACAGAGAGAGGTTTAATACTGCCAGAAAAAAACAACCAAACAAAAAAAACCCCACAAAACAACTCGGTAAGAGGCAGACATTTGATTA
Source organism: Bombycilla garrulus (assembly GCA_013400315.1). Taxonomy (NCBI): domain Eukaryota; kingdom Metazoa; phylum Chordata; class Aves; order Passeriformes; family Bombycillidae; genus Bombycilla; species Bombycilla garrulus. Next base: position 27,950 of record VXBU01017269.1, read on the forward strand.
AAATCCGTTTTTCAGTAAAAGGCATGCAAAACAAAACTATTAGAAAAGCACTGCTCAGTCCAAAAGAGTATCCTGCTAGCCTAATTGAATGTAAATTCTCATTTTTCTAAGGCTGTAAGGCATGAGTTTTAAAGAAGAAAACAGATGACACAATTTCCAGTCTCCTGTTGAGTCTCCAGCCAGGAGCACAGCTGAACTTTCACAACTCCCTCTAGGCTGAGCTGCTGGGGGGGAATCTTTGCTGTAAGCCTTCTTCTCTTCCTCTTTAGCCTCACCAGCACCCATCAAACATTGCACTTTCCTCACCTGAGCCAAAGCACATCCAACAGCACTGAGCTGAAGGCAGAGCTCCCCAGGCAGAAAAGCCAGCAGTGACACAGAGATCCCAGATTCCTGCCCTGGGTGCCTCTTCCCACCTGATTTTGTGCAGCTGCTCCCTCCTCTTGGAGTTCCAGCCCCTTTCTGAGGCAGCAGGAGCTCCCTTTGGCAGCTCTGGGACTGAACAGTGCCACAGAGAGGGAGTTTGGGGTTTTTTTGTGGAGTTTTTTTTTTGTTTGGTTGGTTTTTTTCTGAGTTAAGAGGCTTCCTCAGGACTCACTGTACCACCGCATTCAGAATTTGCCCAAATCAACTTTGTAATCTCAAGTTAAGAAATTCCACAGCCAATCCTTCAGAACCAGAAGTTCAAAGTCTTCATCTCCCTTTCATGTCTGTGCACCATGGATTTTTCCCAGCCAACACTACAATTATCAGGATAAAAGACCCACAGGGCAATTAAAACTTCCTTATGGACAGAAAAAACAAACTTATTGATTGGATATTTACAGCACAACACAGAGGACACACAGAATTATAAATTCTGATCATCAGCTGACACAAATATTTACCCAAGGCCTGCATTTCCATTGTTTTGTGTCTCTGAAGTTCATTAAATATAATGACAAAAACAAAGGATGAACAGATGCAATAATTACAGTAACAGTATCTTCCCAGCTCTCCCATGTGGTGGCACAGCCTTTGAGGGACACGACAAAAATAAACAAGATGAAGTTACAGGATCAGTTTACAAGGCCCCTGAACAGGATTAGAACTGAAACTCCTCAGTGCAAGGGCTGAGCCCAGAGCACAGCAGGACAAACTCCATCCAGATCCACAGCGACCACACCAGGGACCAGGAGAGGAAACTGCCAGAAATTGTCTGAAATCAGACAAAAAACCCCATAACTGGGATTCTGAGACAGCCAAGGATAGAAGGTTTGCCTGTGTTTCAAATGGATGGATTGCATAACACTGAACATTTGTCAGCATGGCCATTTAGCATGAGAAATTAATAACACTCACTTCATATATGAATCAAGTGCACCAATACATACAGAAATATTCACATATCTATATCCAAAGAGAATATTTTTTCCCCCAAAAGAATGTGTTCTGCAATCTGCTGACTCATCTTCCCACCACACTGAAAAAAAAAAAAGTTCTGGAAAAGCACAGAACAATGCTGAGTTGTACAAAACCCTGCAAGAAAGGGAGAAGAGCTGCCAGGAAGCTTCAAGGGTTTTGTTATAAAAACCCATAAGGAGGTTTTTAAGAAGATTCTTGTTCATCCAAAGAATCCCACACTGTTGGAATAACTCCATCCTGGTGCAAAGTGAAATCATCTGCTCCTTTTGCATCCCCTGTCAGTGAGTCCAGTATGGATGGGGCTGGATCCAGGTGGAGATTCCATCCCGGGCTGTGAGCAGGGAGAATTTCTGCTGGGATCCACGCTCCTCCTGCTCAGCCAGGACTCAGGATGGCAAAGGCTCCTGCACAGATGTTTGCCAAGAGGTGCTGAGCGCTGGATGAGCCTTTCCCAGCTGTCCCTTTGCCGTGGGCAGGAAGCCTTGCACTTCTGTTCCAAAGTGGATCAGGATTTTGTCTGAATAACACTGAGCACGTAGCAAAGCAGGAATCATCTGATTACTAATTTCTGGCGACACAAGTGATTAGAAAAAGAAATCCACTGCTCCTCAAAAAAAAAAAAAAAAAAAAAAAAAAAAAAAAGAAGCCTTCGAAAGAAAGAACATGATTCCCCAAAAATTCAGTTTTGCCAGCTAACTTTTTTTCCTCCAAGAGAAATTCTTGTGTTTTGGCAGAGGAATTTGCACACTCAAAAAGGTAACGCAGGCAAAAAGGGGAGGAGCTTTTTTACTGGAAAATTTAGAACTTAGTAATTGAAAGGGAACAAACTACCCAAAGGTGAGATGGAAACGTTTATCAGACCTCACAGAAAATTCCTTCCTCAGCTCATTTCAGAATGTTTCTCCTGTACACAGTGAAACACAAAGTCAAAATCCACTCTAAAAACTGGCTGGTGTATTTCCTGCCTCATGTAAATTCCCCATCATTTTCATGTTTGGGTTTTTTAAACTTAGTGCTAACACAAAACCCCTTCTTCCAGGTTAACAACAGCACTGTTGTTACACCAATAAATAATTCAGCTACAAGTTGGGTTTTCCCAGAGCCTCTCAATCCTTTTTTTGGCCACAAGGTAACACTGGAAGGTCTTGAAGGTGATTTGTTTCTCTCGAGACAGAGACCTGAGACTACTGAATTCCAACATGTGCTGCTCAGGAATGGCTGTGATTTCTGAACTCAGCCTCTGTGCTCTGACACTCCATCCTGCCCAAGCAACCCATTTACAAATTAACTAAAAACACTGCACATTTTCACTGGGGTTGTTTCCCTGGCTAAACAGATCCTGTGGTACCCCAGTGCTGGTGGACACAGCTCTGAAAATTCCTCTGGTAGCTTCTGAGTCCCCAGCCAGAGCAGCAGCCACAGGAGAGCAGAGACTTCTGCAGAAGGATCTTGCACAAGCTCTGTTGTGAAATCTCACCTCTGTGACGGCCTGCAGACTCAGAGTAAAGCACAAGAAAAGCAGCTGGATCCATCAGCACAGCTGCACTTCCCTCACCACTTATTCTCCTCACATTTCCTCAGCAGTGTTTATTTTTACACCCGGTTTTTACTCCCCTAAATCAATTTGAGCTTTTAGAAAAAAAAAATAAAATAGATGCCTCATACAAACTAAAGTGCTCCTCCATTATCATCATTATGCTTAAATCTGTCAGAACATAACAAGACAGGATTAAATGTCTTAAAATCCTTCCTACATCCAGAATTGTCAACAAAAAGCTGCCTCCAGCCAGCAAGAGCTGCACAGGTCAGTGTGCTCCTTGCATTCATTTTTGTGCTAGTGGTGTACACTTCGTCATAATTTTTTTCAGCACAAGTCCGTGAGGTGCTACAGGCTCTGACTTTTCATTTTTTTTATTAGAACAGACCACATGTTCTATTGATGTACTTAAGTAACATTCAAATGGTATTTCTAATTCAGTGAAGGACTATGCCAGGCTCAAGCACATTAATAGAGAAAGCTGTGCATGAGTATATTTTAATTTAAAATGCACTCTCTCGTATCACATGTATTTGGAAGCTTGATTAATCCTTCATTAGTAAGGGATTACAAAAAGAAAAGTTTCTCTCTCTCTTTTTTCTTTTTAATATTTACAAGCTTGCAGTAATTCTACATCTATATTGAATGCAACAGCAATCCAACCAGATCAGTCGTAAAATTCCAGGCTCTAATCTTCCAGAACACTGAACACAGGCAAAAAAAGCTCCCCTGAAGTCCAAGGAATTCCAAAGGGGGGAAAAAATTTAAAAAAAAATTAAAAATCCCCCCTGAAGCAAGACAGAAATGACCCTGCAAGCATTAAAACGAACAACTCTGTGAAAATCTTTCTTTCCTTTCAGGTACTCTCACACCCAAGAAAACTGATTAAAAATCTACTTTTGGAACAGGACCCACTGGGAAAGAGCCCACAGTGGAAACTTAAAGCCCAAAATCCCAAAGCCCCAGAGCCCCACCCCTGTGACGGGACACAGCCTGCTCTTTTCCTCCTCAAAAACCCAAACGGAAGCTCCTTTGAGAAAGATGCTGAAAACCACAAAAAACTGCACAAAGCACAATCAGAAAGCAATTGTTCACTTTGCAAATTGTAATAAATATTGAAGTGCAAAACGGCTCTGCACAATGCCCAAACTTTCCTTTGCCAAGCCAGCACAGGGAAGTTGCACCAGCCATTCAGGGACTTCCTTAAATGCAATTTGACCAGAATAAAGAGCAACAACAAGAAAAGGCTGATTAATTAATACCCAAACTATGACTGGAATTTGCAGTCACCCATTTTTACAAAATTACTCTCTGGCTTGAACAGTTCTAAGGCACAGATTTACCATAATGAAGGCTTTAAAAAGAGAAAACCCTGAAAAATTACATTGTGCCTGATGATTTGGTTCTACTCACAGTTTGCTTGGGATTTTCTTTTTTTAAAAAGAAATACAGTTCCTAATGTGGTAAAGACCTATGGACAGCATCTTAAATGCCTCTCAAGGGCCCATTTCTTCTCAGCACATCAGAAAAGATGCAAATTCTGTTGTCTACTTATTTTTTGCTCTCATTTTTATCTAATTAAACACAAACCTACTGTAGCCGATACTTCACATCTGAGATTTGCAGAGGTCACAGCTCAGGCTTCATTTCGGAGACACTAGCTGTTGCTAAAACACATACAGTTCTATTTTGCAAAGAAAAAAAAATACATTTCAATCCCATCATGCCAAAGCTCATAAAATACACAAAAGTCAGTGTCACTCCATTTTTAAAAAGAATTGTTTTCATTTTTGTATTTAATCAAACCCCAGGCACTTCTGGAAGGTTTATGTTTTAACACCAGAGCTGGGAAAGTTGTTTAGATCTACTGAGAAGGTAAAAAGTAAGGCTTCAGAGCAGTCAGTTCGACCCTTCTCTCTGACTTTTTTTTATTTATTTTAAAGATGCAATTAAAGAACTTCATTAATACCTTTTTTTCATGTGAACATCAAACTTATTCTAATAAGGAAAGTGGCATTATCTCAAAACCTGGTGGTTTTTTTTTCCTACTTCATGTTCTGAGGCTGGGTTGGCTTTACAGAAATGAAAATTGAGTGAAAACTGTCAGCTATTCAAAGCAATACGGAGTCAGAAGTTTAAAAGAGCACAAACCCATAAACTGGGGATTTGTTCTTGTTTCTTTTGGCTATTAAGACACTAAACTACCCCAGAACAATTTTCCTTCAATTAATTTTCATTCAGGTTTGTTCGGTTGGTTTTTTTTTTTCTTTTTCCTTTCTCTGCAGCAGCTTTGCACAATTATATCTGTGCAGCTCCAAAGAATGAAATTAAATCCACAGCTGGCCAGTGTCATCTTGGTTTCAGGCTGAGGAGCTGAGGCAGCTCAGAGCAGCAGGAAGGCTCAGCCCTCGCCGTGCAACTGCGGGAAGTGTCAAAAACAGAAGTGAAGTTCAGGGCACAAGAAAACCTTGCATGAAGTTGTCTCTTTTGTCCAACCAGGCAGAGCCAGGGATTGGGAAGACCCTCGAGAAAATTTCTTCCAGCAGGATGTTGTGGTTAAGTAATTGCTACAAGTAACAGAATCTGCTGTAGCAGAGAAACATTGTGAGGTTTCCATTTAAATATTAGGGATACATGCATTGAAATTGTAAATGCACTAACTCTCCTTTATGCTACCTTGCCGGGGAAAAAAGGGATAAAAAAGAGAAAAAGAAAGGAAAAAAGAGAAAAGAGTCAGGCACATGAAACCCAGGCTTCCTGCACACTCTCAAAGCCTTACCCCATGTGCTGTAAGCTTTCTCTTGCTCCAGTCAATGAGCTCCCATCACCAAATAAGGATGAAGACAGAGGACAGGACACAAATACAAAGCAGGACATCCTGAATCATCCAGCCCCTTCTTTCATTTCCTCCCTTTCCCCTTCCTTTCTGCCAGGATGTCACGGTGTCAGAAGAGCTCATTCCTAAAAGCATTAATGAGTTACAGAACCTTCCCCCTCTGACAGCGAGAAAGTCTCGGGATTCCAGCACACAGCTCCCCACGGCCCGTGCACATCCGTTTGGGTTTGTGCCAAAATCGCCTCGGGGCCTAAATAACTTCCTTCCTTCTGGATGCTGGGGCACTCACGGACAGGAATTCCATCGCCTCGCTCGGAATCTTCCTTTTTGCTTTGCCAAGTCATGCGAGCTCCCTCCGCGCTCTGCCGTCTCTCCGAGGAGCAGGGAGGGATTTCGGGAGGACAGGTTTGTGTATGCTGGGAGGAACTGGAGCCTCGCATAGCCCAAATTCCAGCCGAGCAGGCTCGGGGCTTTAGGAAGTGTTAATGTGGCAGGGCAGGGATGCACGGCATACTTGGAACGCCTGGCGATGCACGACACCTGACTGAGGAACACAGGCAGTGACCAAACAGGGAAAAAACCCGGAGCAGGAGAGGGGAGGAAAATAAACAACCTTACAGATTAAAGAAATTAAAAACAAAATTGTTTTCGACTCAACTCCAAAAACATTTTCAAATTCTGATGCAACTGCTCTTTGCTATTTGAAATCTCTCGCAATGAGGGCTTAAAATTATGGATGAGGGGATATTTCAATGATTAATTAATCCTGGCTGTATATAGGACAACAGGTTGCTGAATTTACTTTCACTAAGCTACTTCTTTTAAAAATACTGGACACAGCCTGGCAAAAGCTGGGTGTAGGGTCTGGTGTGTGACACAGACAGAAGTCTTGGGGACACACACACACACAAACCCCAGCCACATCAACACACGGAGCAGAAAATGAAGCGAGGCAGTTCAGCAGTGCAGAAAAGGCTCAGCACTCCCAGGAGTCTCCAAAGGCTTCCAGCAAGTAAATGAGTACCACAGACGTAAAAGCAATTTAAAATTAGTGACACTTCTTGAGGGAAGAGATACGATATCGAGTATATTGGGAGCGAGGTGATTTACATCAGGTGCTACAAGCAGCAAGTGACTGGTGTATCAGATTTATTCTGTAGAACACGACTAAGATGCAAAGAGATCCCTGAAGACTAAATCAACATATTCCCAACTGCCTTGAGAAAATCGACTGGAAAGTGCTACCCAAGCAAATATAAAAACACAGCAGTTTCCCCCTGTCAATCCAGAACAAAAGCTCTGTAATATTCAGATCATAATGCTTAGATACAATCAGTAACTCCTGCCAAAGAACAGTTTTTAAACAGCTCATCGCTCAGTTAATCATCAAAAGAGTTTGCTAGAAATGTCACAGCTGGAGCTGCTAGATGCTGAATTTTTTATTTTTCGGGAGGTATTTGCCTGGTTACGGGGTTACCGTTCTGTTGCAGTTGATTTGGTTTCGGTTGTTTAATTTTTATTTTTTTTTAGATGTTTGGGTGATTAAACGAGATCTGAGGCAGTGTGAAAACGTGGCACTGATGACTACAGCACACTTTAAAACCCCAGACTCGCACATGTCACTGCAAGCCTGGTCACATCCTCTGTGTCACCGTGGCACGGCAGCACATCCCAGCTCAGTTTACACCTCCCAGAGAGCTCCGAACTGACCGTACAGGGGCAGGAATCTGCTCCTCCAAGACAAACCCTTATTTCAAGGCTCATTGAAGGGCTAGCCCGACACCACTGTCTAAAAATCAAGGCGTGAACACCGAACCCGTGAACCTCAAATGAAAACCTTCTGTAACATTTTATCACTTCGAGGTGCTGTTGTTGTGTCTGCCCACCCACATCCGCGAGAAACGTGCACCAGAGGCTTCACCAGCAACATGCAACCCTCAGATATTCGGTATTTTTTCCCCCAAAAGTGTCCCCGCGATTGGCTCAGCCCTTCCCACATTTACAGTGTCATGTTTGTGTTACACAGAGGAGCTCCGAGGCTGTTTCTCCACACACACTCCCTGCCTTACCCAGCACAACACGTCAATTAGCGAAAAACAGATTTCCACAGATTTCCTCCAACTAACGATTGTTTGGGTTAAAGCCAAGGACGAGGCAAAACAAAATAAAACACCTTTTCTACAAATCTGCGGGTTCCAGTATAAATTCTCCCACACACACGTTTATGAAAGAAGCCATGAGAAACGTGTAATTTGCCATTACTAGATAATTATATAAGCTAAGAACCCAGCAGACACCATTACGGACTAGGAGAAAGGAGTTACACAAGTTTCCCCCTATTTTTTCACCAGGTTTTTCTCCTTCGCGTGCGTGACAGAAGTTTGTTTATTGCCGAAGGCAACATCCCCTCACTCCGCGGAGGAGATTGCGAGCTCCGCCAGGCCGGGTCCCCCGGAGCCGCCCCCGCGGTGCCCGCGGCAGCCGGGCCGGGCTGAGGGCAGGACGGGCTCGGGAGCACCGCGCCCCGCGGACAGCGCCCGGCCCGGCCCGCACC
>VXBU01017269.1:36383-63721 GCA_013400315.1 Bombycilla garrulus
GGGAGCGCGCGCACGCGCACGGCGGGGAGCGAGGCCGCGGGGAAGCGCTGCCCTCACGGCGCCGCTGCCCTCAGGCGGCCCCGAGCCGGCGCCGGGGGCCACGGCGGGAATAATCCTGCCCCGTCAGGGTGCGCAGGGCCCGGCTCGGGCTTCACGGCAAAGCTGGGGCTGCCCCGTCCCTTGGGAGTGTCCAAGGCCAGGCTGGACGAGGCTTGGAGCGCCCTGGGGTAGGAGGAGGTGTCCCTGCCCATGCAGGGATGGAATGGGATGGGCTGTGAGGTCCCTTCCAACCCAACCTATTCTGTGATGACTTAAACAGAACCTTGTTTTAACATCATCTTGCTTCCGCAAATCCATAAAGAACTGATTTTCTTTAAGAATCTGCCACTTAGCACTGAAGGACTGCGAGCTGCAGTATAACAAGCAGCGGGAGCAGAGGGATCGCGGAGGAGAAGCAGTGGCAGAGAGCAGGACAATGCTGTCCTGTGAGAGCTCGGCTGGACCTGGAACAGCTGGAACAGCTGGAACTGGCTGCCAGCCAGCCCAGGGCACGTCACCCCTCGGCCAGGACAGCTGGGCTCTTCTGGCCTAGCAAAATTGCTTGGAGAGCAGTGTATATATCCTTGTGCTCAGTAGAATGTGTTCTTCTTTCCACACCAGTTCTCTCTGCATGAGGGAGAATTGAAATGTAGAAATTCTGTTGTTGAAATGTTGAAATTCTGTTGTTCTGTGGATCCTGGGAGGGGTTGAGGGGCAGGATATGGAATATTAAAGCACCCAGTGGCCTTGTTTGGTTAACAAAGCCAATCTGTGAGAAATACACTAATCATATGATGAGATTCAGCAGAGAAAAGGAGTTCAGTGCTTTTGACTTTCCTGAGCAGAGTGACAGTACAATCCTGCCTCTGCTGCTGAGATCTGTAAAGAGCCTTGCTAAAGTTGGAGTTGCCTTATAAGATTAATTTCTCATTGTCTGAATCCAGCAGAAGTCAGCTGAAAACTCTTTCAAGGCCTTTAGGAGTTACAGTGAGAAGGGCTTGCAGATTTCTTCTGATTTCAGGCACAGCTGAGAAATTCTTCCTGTTGCTACTTCCAGTGCTCCGTCTGTCAAACGTGACATATCGAGGAGAAAAGACTCTGCAGTTACTCATCATTTTGCTTAAGTGATAAATGAAACCTCTCACAGAGCAAGAAGTGAAGCAGAACTGAGCACTAAGGTGGAGGTAAGTGTTTGGTACTGGTGAAAGAGTGAAAAACCAGTTTCTTTGGCAGTTCCCTATTTTTCTGAGATTCCCTAACGGTCTGTTTCATACACTAGACATGTGAATGCACCACCTGGATGAACATCTTTCCAGCAGTGGGTAGGTTTTATACTCCAATGAATTGATTCAGACACAAAAAGAAGTGCAGAGTTAATTCCATAACTAAATTTCTACTGTGAAGACTTTTGGAACCAGCCTGAATTCTCTATGATTGAAATTTTCATGGTTTGCAAAAGTACAATTATATTTTAATCAAAGCAATCATTAATGTCTTTTTACAGAAACTGAAATGATGAACAAAGTTTCCCTATATTTAATGCAAAAATGCTGAATACTTCCTATCATCTTATCCATTTCTAAAGTAAAAAATTAATAGAAATAAATAAATTTTTTTTTCCACAGCTTTGCCATTGAAGACATATTCCCTCCATCCAACTGCAGATATTAAGGGACAGCTCCCTCCTCTGGAGCTCTTTATTCTTGCACTGCACTGTGAAATTACTGATTTCATCAATCTCTTTTAAAATCCCTTTGACCAAAGCACAAAACCCAAAAATATCTTGGATCTGTATCTAGAAACAAATTCACGGGCATATGGATTGATGCCACTGCAGAAATAATTTCTGTACTGCTGTCTGTAAAACAAATAGGTTTAACTTCAGGGCGTTTGTTACTGCAAATTGAGAACATTTCCCCAGCCAAAACAGAACACATGTTTTGGAAATTTGAATATTCTCCGTGGAAGGAACTGTGTTTTGCTTTACAAACAGGTGTTTCTGGAGGTGAATCACAGAGGAAAAGATGAAGAAAAAACAGAAGGTACTGTAATTTCAGCAAGAGACTTCTGAGCAGGGAGACTTTCTGATTTATTGATTTCACCACTGCTTGGAAAATAGAAATAATTTGTCTCTGTAAATAGAAGTGGAACAAAGAAGCTTGTCTTCACCACTTTTTTCCTTTATAGAAACCCAAATTTTGCCTAATTTCTTGCATGAAAAGAAAGCCACAATTACTATACAGATCAATTGCATCTAAATTAAGCCAACTTTTCAAACTCGATTGCCATATAGAGCTGCATATTTAACTGCCAAAACGTGTGCACAAAAACTTCTATGTGCAAGATTTAATACTTGTTAATCTATTTAGTGGCTAGCAAAGCAAGTTAGGGAAATAATTAGTCCCATAAAGCAATGGAATTTAAGAAGTCTGGTTCAAATTTGAATAAAATTGGCCAAGAGGATCAAAAATTATTTGAAGGGAGCTGACAGAGAGCCTGACAGAGATCACAACTTGCCTTGCACCTTATTTTCATCAAGAAACAGAGATTTACTAGAGCACTGTGGATCCCAGCACAATTTTAATGCTTTATGATATACTAAAAGCTTAGAAATTAATGTTTAAAGTGGCCACAAAATATCAAATTTAGATTAGATCAACAAGGTATAAATATAAATATAAAGTATAAGTTTGAAATAACTGAAATTTGCTTAATCCTTAAGATGTGATTTCCCACTAATACAGATACAATGGGAGCAGTTGTGCTGAGGCTTTATGGCATGAACAGCTTTGCCAACATCATATTTGAAGGTTTTTTTGCTGAGCAAATTCTGCTCCCTCAGGAATAAACCCCTTCAAGCGTGGAAGCAGGCAATTATCCATTTGACAGATTTGCTTTGCCGTATATTACGTGTAACAAAGCAGGAAATGAGACTGAAATATAAAATAAGGTGCTAATTTTCGGTAGATTTTCTAATGAAATCACAGTAATCAAACAGAAACAAGCAGTAATATTTCCTTTTCACCTAAACTAGAAACCAGAAGTGTTTTCTAGAAGAGAGGCAACCTGTGGGGTTTTTTTTGTTTGTTTTTTCCTGACTTATTATTTTAGCAGCATGTGGTTGGTTATTCATTTCCTGAGGAAAAACCAATAATCGATGCCTGCCAGCATTTGCTTTTTATTTAATTAGAAACACAGGACTGAAAAGAACCACCTAGGTCATCAAGTCCAGTTTCTAATTAAACGCTCTTCAAAAATATTGATTAAGCAAAGTTGCATAAATATGGTGGGTTTTGTAACCCTGTGTCCTCTGCAGAGAGTGTAAGTGATCTTCTGCTTTTTTGTTTGTTTGTTTTGGTTTGTTTTTTTTTTTTTGTTTTTTTTTTTTGGTGTTTTTTTTTTTTTTTTTTTTTGTTGTTTTTTTTTTTTTTTTTTTTTGTTGTTTTTTTTTTTTTTTTTTTTTGTTTGTTTGTTTGTTTTTTTGTTTCTAAGGATTTTTCAGTACCAAGAGTGACTGTTATTTTCAATGCAAAGAACTCATCATGTAGGTATTTGATTTTCAGTAATTTTATGTGACAATTACAATATTTTGTGCTGGAAATTAGCAGCACTTGATCTATGATTATTATTAAATCTCTGTGTTAATTTTCATACTTCAGCTGCCTCAATCGATTGAAGAAACTGGCCATATCTAAAAAGATAAGATAAATTGATTCAGTGCTAAAAAATCCATTAGTGTGTTCTCCCTATATTTAATATATTCTTGACTATAAAAGATACTGCAGCAATTGGGAATACACACTTTAAACATTAACTGTTAAAATAATTTTAACCAGAAAGTAACTGTAATTGATTTTGTCGTATTAGAAGGAACACACTAAATTACCAGAAACATTGTATGCCAAGTTTGAATTTATAGAGAAATAAGGGAAAACCAATTCCTTTAATGGATTAATATTTTACATTAATTTATATTGTTTTGTTTAAATAAAAAGAGACCATAATTTAAGTCAGATACACTTCTGTGGACTGAGCTGTAAAAATATGAGAACAATTTACAGCTCCAACTGCATTGGAGACAACTCTCCTGTTGTCCCTGCAGCCCAAATCCTTACACAGATTTATGTGCACAGCTGCCAAACCTCTGAGGGCTCGGCATATTTATTCCAGCCTGGACAACTGCAAATTGTTCCGTTTTAAATTTAAATAATTCAATTTAAATTCAGAAGGTTCTGTCTGGAGAAGAGCTCAAGATCACTCACTGGTCCTTTCCTCTGAGCCAGGGGTTGGGAATCCCTGGCTGGACTGGGAACGGTGTGGTCACAGGAGCAGGGCAGCGATTCTGTTCAAGAGGGACATGGAGCGTGTCCAGGGGAGGGAACGGAGCTGGGAAGGGTCTGGAACCCAGGAGAGGCTGATGGAGCTGGAAAGGGGGTCAGCCTGGAGAAAAGGAGGCTCAGGGGGGAACTTGTACTCTGCACAACTCCCTGACAGCAGGGGACAGCCAGGGGAGGTCAGGCTCTGCTCCAGGGAACAGGGACAGGATGAGGACATCCTCTTAAGCTGCACTAGGTTGGACACCGGGAGGAATTTCCTCACAGAAAGGCGGATTAGACATTGGGGCTGCCCAGAGAGGTTTGGAGTCCCCATCCCTGGAGGTGTCCAAGAAATTCTTGGATGTGGCACTCAGTGCTCTGGGCTGGGGACAAAGTGGGGATCAGCCACAGCTTGGACTCGATGATCTTGGACGTCTTTTCTGGGATTCTGGGATTCTGTGAAGTGATGGGGCTCAACAGGCACTATTAGAAATCCCATTCCTGGAGGTGACTCATGGTGGGGCTTTGCAACATTGGATATTTCAAATTAAACACTAATCCCAGCATGTTTTCCCTGACAAGGTGTCACTGCAGGCAGCTGGAGGTGCTGATGGGTGAGACATTGGACATGCCCCAGCCATGTGCAGTGGCAGCCCAGAAAGCCAAGAGTATCCTGGGCTGATCCCACATCAAGGGCGGCAGGTGAGGGGGAGCTCTGCCACTCTGCCCTGCCCAGGTGAGACCCCACCTGCAGAGCTGCCCCAACCTTGGGGCCAGCACAGGAAGGGGAGTGAGTCCTGAGGAGGCACCAGGATGATCACGGGCATAGAGCATCTCTCCTGTGAGGAAAAGCTGAGAGAACTGCGATTGTCCAGCCTGGAGAAGCTTTGGGGTGACCTAACTGTGGCCTTCCAGTTCATGAGGAAGGATGGAGAGGTACTGTTTACAAGATCTGGAGAGACAAGGCAAGAGGGAATGGCTTCAAACTGGCAGCGTAGGTTTAGATGGGATATTAGGATGAAATTCCTCCCTGACACGGTAGTGCAGCCTTGCCACAGGTTGCCCAGAGCAGCTGTTCCATCCCAGGAAGTGTCCAAAAGCAGGTTGGACGGGGCTGGGATAGTGGAAGGTGTCCCTGACGACAGCAGGGGGGTTGGAATGAGAATGAGATGATGTGTAACATCCCTTCCCACCCTGAGCATTCCCGAATTCCATATTCCTGGCATCGCCTCAGCCGCCCCGCCCCGCCCATCGCATTTTGGCGCCAAAACCCCTGAGCCCCCGTGATCGGGAGCTCGCGAGACTCGCGGCTCTCGCGGGACTGGGCGCGCGCGGGGGCGGCCCCGGCCCCTCAGCCCGGCCCGCGCTCCCTCACGGCTGGAACCGCTCCGGAAAGGACTCCTGGAACAGCCGGTCCTGACACCGCCTCAGCACGGCCCGCGCTCCCTCACGGCTGGAACCGCTCCTGAACGGGCTCCTGGAGCAGTCGGTCCTGTGCACCTCAGCCCGGCCGCTCTCCCTCACGGCCGGAGCCTCAGAAAGGGCTCCTGGAACAGTCGGTCCTGTGCACCTCAGCCTGGCCGCGCTCCCTCACGGCCGGAGCCGCCCCAGAAAGGGCTCCTGACACCGCCACCGCCTCAGCCCGGCCCGCGCTCCCTCACGGCTGGAAGCGCTCCGGAAAGGGCTCCTGGAACAGCCGGTCCTGAGCACCTCAGCCCGCCCGCGCTTCCCTCACGGCCGGAGCTCTGGATTAGCTTCCCTTGAGGAGCCGGAAAAAGGAATCCTCCAGACCGCGTTTCGAGGTGGGTGAGCTGTAAATTTAGGGAATTGCAACTCGACCCCCGAAGGCTTGTTCAGGGATGTGAGTGGCACGCGGCTCTATGGATTAGCGCTGTGGTCAGGAATCTACTCCTTTTGGTTAATTCCTACCTCTCCCAAGTAACTTTGACGAGTTGAAACATCACAAGTCCTTATTTTATTCGGCTCAGCGTGGCTGAGTTGTGTTATCCTCTGTATGGTATCTGCCATACATGTTTGATGATCTAGTTGGCAGATCTTTCCCTGAAAAAGCTGTTAATATTGAATATAATTGACATTTATCTGCTTCTGTGGCAGTCTCGCTGCTTCTCTTTAAATGCTTTTGGTGTTTTCTGCAGGAGGGGAAAAAAGGCTCCTTTGTGGCAATGCTAGATCCTTTAGAGAACAACTTGTTTGATCTTCCCGATTATGAGAATACAGAAGATGAAACGTTCCCACCTCTTCCACCTCCTGCCTCTCCAGGAGGAGACGATGCAGAATGGGCTCAGGCTAATGGAGGTGAAAACCCAGGACCCCTAAAAATCCCATTTTAATGCTGTGCAGTTTAAATTAGTGGTGTTGGACTTCACTGGATAAAAATAGGCAGAAAACAATCTGTAAATTTAAATTGTTAATCATGCGGTGCTTTCCAGCTTGTGGGAAAAGTTTATTTTTGTGGATTCCATGAAAATACATGCACAAAGGAATCTTTATAAAACACAAGCTCTTCTGATAAAATATTGCTTACAAATAATTATACAGCCATGATCTATGGTTATTCTTTCTGAGTTGGCTCTTAGAAGATATAAGAGTGTTGGATGCATTCTCAATGCCAGAAATAAAAGTAAAAACGTGAAATATACATGATACAATCCTAGGTGATGGCAATTGCTTTGAATACTTCAGTGGTGCTGTTCTCTTCCCCAGATCCAGATGGGAACCAGCAGTCCCAAACAAAGGATTCTGCTGTGACCACACACAGAGCAGTTAAAAAACCAAGGCCTAGATTAGATGCCCAGAGGTAACTTTATACAGAATATTTTTTTGTGTGCTGAGTTTGGTGTCGGGCTGTGGGAGAATGATTAGAATACCTCAAAACTGGTGTGAGTTTTTTATAATCAACAGAAAGAATCCAAGCTTTAGGCTGTTTAAGCAGTGTGAGAATTTTTTCTTTGCTTATTTTTTTTTACTTGTTAATTGAAAGAATCAAGTGTGAGTTTCAAATAACTGCCCCATTTCCTATTCCTAGGTTAATTTCAGAAAGAGGGCTCCCAGCTCTGAGACACATGTTTGACAACGTGAAGTTCAAGGGGAAGGGGCACGAGGTAAGAGCTGCTGAGCTTTGCTTCTGTTTCCTGGGAGGTTCATGTGGATTTGGTGGAGTGCTGCCCTTCTGATATGGGTAGAACTGATAGTGCTCTGCTCAGCCAGCTTCTGAACAACCCTGATGGCCTTGGGAACTGCAAATTTTAAATCAAACAAACATGAATGCTTTAAGAAAACCCATCTTTTCATCATAAAATTCTTTTCCTCAACTCTAGAAGTAGAATATCCCATCTGTGACTCTTGTATTGTCCATACAAGCAGGGTTTTGAATCCCAAGGTTTTAAAAAAAAAGTGTGACATACCACTCGAGCAAAGAGAAAGCAGGAGTTTCTCTACAAGCTTCCTTATTGTTTTGGATGCACTTAAACATGCAGAGCTTATTTTCCTTTACAAATCATTACAGAGTTGGTTGTTAACAGGAGAAGGTCAGTCTCTTCTCCCAACAGGACAAGAGGAAACAGCCTCAGGTTGTGCCAGGGAGGTTTAGATTGTTTATTAGGGAAAGTTTCTTCACCAAGAGTGCTGTCCAGGCCTGGGCAGGCTGTGCTGTGGAGTCATCATCCCCAGAGGGCTTTAAAAGACATTCAGATGTGACACCTGGGGACACATTGTAGTGGTGGCAGTGTTGGGGGAGTGGTTGGACTCAGTGATCTTCCAGGACTTTTCCAACCCAAACAATTCCATGATTTTTCTGGCACATTTGCAAGGACACCTGTGCATCTCTGGTTTGCAAACAGCATCCATGTTAGAAATATTCTCATTACATTACAATACAGTAGTGCTGGAAGGTGCAAAAACCTTTCCTAGATCAGCTTATTTTGATGTATTTGCATTCTGAACATCAGAGTCAATGCCAGCTGAGCCCCTGTGGATTTATTTCAGCCCAGGTTGTTTAAGGACCTGCAGATGTTTTACAGGATAAATTTGTATCAGTGCTGTTCTCCCAGCCTGAGATTGCACTGACACTGGGTTCTGGGAGGAGGAAGGAAAGGTTACCCACACATTAGTACTGCTGGCATTGTCCAGACACTGTGAGCCTGCAGATGCTCCATGTTTTCAGGAATTCCTGCCCTGTTTCCCTCTCTGTCAGCTTTAGTAGCTGGGTGTTGTCTTTGCTGCTCTAGGCAGAGGACCTGAAGACACTGATCCAGCATATGGAGCACTGGGCTCACAGACTCTTCCCAAAACTGCAGTTTGAGGATTTTATTGACAGAGTGGAGACTTTGGGAAACAAAAGGGAAGTTCAGGTATGTATTTCTTGTCAGTTCCTCTTCGTGCTGTTTGGGATATTGCAAGAGGAAAGTTTAGGGGATTAATTATGCAGCAAAAGAAGACTTTGGTTGTGCATACGGCTCAGAAGTATAATGTTATTTAAATTAATTTCTCTCCACGTAGAGTTCTGTCTGGTATTTCTGTTGATATTTAGATACAACCCTTCTTTATTTAAAATAATCCTCCAGAGAATTGGCTTCAGTATTTTCAGGACATCTTTAACCACAGCAAGTTGGTTAAGAGTGCTGGAACTGGTTGGGATTTTGGGTTTTGTTTGGTTGATTTTTAATGTTTGAACCTGCAAAAGAAAACTGATAAGAATTCAGCTTCACCTGGCTGGGTGATAGATGAAGGACTTGGAAGATAATCCACAGCATTGAAGGTCTGTGTGTCAAATGAGTGAAGTGAAAGGAGTATTTTTTCCAGAGTAATAAAGTGTAAAATGAAATTGTTGTGGTTTTCCCAACCTCCCAAAGTTGAACATAAAAACTTGCTAGAGATGAAACACCAGTGTTTTAATTTCCCACCTGCAGACCTGCCTCAAGAGGATTAGACTTGATCTTCCTATTTTACATGAAGACTTCAAAAATAATGAAGGTATGAAGTGTGCTCTGTCTGTTATTTGTTCAGTACTTCAGTGCTTGAGATTATTTATCTCCGCTCCTACTGACCAGAAGTGAATGATCATGACAGGCTTTTCTAGTGTAGAAGAAATTGTTGAGAGGTCTCTGCTTTAAAACCAGGCTTTTGTGGGCAAAAATGAACTGGTAGTTGCACATACATCTGTAAAAATAAATAAAATTGCATGGGCTACTGAAAGGAAATGGAAAATGGGTATTAACCAGCATTGTTAGAAATGTTGTTCCAAAAAGCCCCCTAGAAGTGCAGATACTGAGCACACAGGCTGGAGAACTCCTGGCTCCTGTTAAAGCAGGGATCTCAAACTGATCTGGTTATTCTCTGGGGAGCTGCAGTGCAGTCAGGCTGTGCTGTCCCTCACAGGCACGGTGCCTGCTCCTGCTGGGGCACAGCTGCTGGGAATTCCTTCTGCCAGGATCAAATCCCAGCACTCACTGGGGACATGAGTCAAGAGTCCCTTCCAATCACATAGAAACTAGACATAAATCAGTTTTTTAATTAAACAGGAAGTAGAGTTCACATGGTGGTTTGAGTGAAACTGTAGCAGCAGAAAGGTGGGAATTTCGTTGTCATTCCTAAGGACCTGTGCAGGGTTTGGCATTTCTACTGTCAGTCTCTCTTGAGAGCATCATCCCCCCATTGTCCCGTTATCTCCACATGGACCTCGGCCTCCAGCCCAGCCAGGGCTTAGGAATGGTGTTGGGGTGGGTGAGTTCATGAGTGGGAGCAGCTTTGGGCTCCCTTGGGGCAGCTGGGGCAGTGGCTGCCTTCACTGCTGCACTGTGAGAGCTGCACTGCAGCCAGAGGCAGCCACGGACAGCAACAGTGGTTCCTGCCGACAGAGTCTGCAGAGTCATCAGATTGTTCTGTGCGATGGTTCCACACACTCCAGGGCTGCTCCTGAGCTCTGGGACTCAGGGCACTGCTGCAGCCCTCAGGGGGAAACTGGAGCAGGCATCTCACAGGTGTGAAATGAAAACTCAGGCTGGGGTGTTGTAGTAACAGCCCAACCTTTTGTCAGCTCACGTTTCTATTCACAGGTTTAAGTGGTGCACAGGCCTTGGGCTCTCTTTCAGGGGTGCTCTGCTGCTCTCTGGGTGGGTGAAGTTTGTCTGACTGAACTGCCTTCACTTTGCACCTCTCAGTGCTGGCAGATGAGGAAATAACTGTAATAGAGCACACTGAATTCAGAACTGAGCACTCAATGTATGTGTTCAAACTTGTGATTCACGGAATCCTGGAATGGTTTGGATGGGAAGGGACCTTAAAATCCATCCTGTTCCATCCCCTGCTGTGGGTAGGGACAGCTTCAATTAGTGCCACACATCCTGGCCTTGAAAGGCTGGAATTCCTGTAGCAGCTCCTGCCACTTTCTAGAGGACAGTGTTTTATTAGTAGGGTTAGGAGGAAAACTGCCTGGCCCTAAGGATTGCCTGGATTTCCTGTCCCTTGTACCCTTCAAGCAGAGCTGCTGTTGCTAACTCAGCACACAGAGCTGTGCCTCTGCACTCAGGCATTGATTACTGTGTGTGTGTGAACTCTGAGCACTTGTTGTGTCCTTTGAATATTGGGAATGTGGGCCTAGGCAGAAAATTGCCCATTAAAATTTAATTATCAGCTTCAGCTGTCAGTACAAAATAGAGAACATAGAAATGCTTTCAGGATGTTCTCTTGACTGACGTGGAGTGGATCTCTGTGGTTTAAAGCGTTGATTGAGCCCCTCTTCCCCCTGCANTAGAACATAGAAATGCTTTCAAGATGTTCTGTTGACTGACTCTGTGGTTTAAAGCGTTGATTGAGCCCCTCTTCCCCCTGCACCCCTCGTTTTTTCCCAGAAGGAGAAGGGGAGAGCGAGGGCCCGGAGGCAGGCGCTGCGGATGGCCGTTCCCAGCGGGGCGGTGCCGAGGAGCCGCCGGTCCCGCCCGCCGCGGCCCTGACGGAGGAGCAGCAGCAGCGCATGCAGAGGAACCGGCAGCTGGCTCTGGAGCGGCGACAGGCGCGGCTGCAGGGCCTCAGCCAGTCCCAGCCCCCGGGTAAGGAGCCCAGCTCAGTCTGACACTGCTGCTCACGGCTCTCACAGCTTTCCTGGTAACTGCTCTCACACTTGAACAGCTCTCCTGTAGTTAAACTCCCTGGTGCTTGTACCAAGCTGTGACAGCTTTGTCTCTGCTGAAATGCAACTCAGCCTCTTATCTCTGAGCTGCCTTTGCCACAGACTGGGGGTCTGGTGATGGAAGCATCAGGTGAACATGGCAAGTGTCTGCTCATGGTTTTCTTGTTTTCCTCAATAGAGCTCCCCAGTAGTTACCCAGAAGAGGAGTTTGACAGCCCAGTGCCAGATCCTGCTCAGGATTCCACTGACCTTACTGAAGACACTCAGGTTCCTGCAGCCAAGGCTGCTCCCACAGGAGATGGGGATGATGAATTGGAATGTGCCAGGGAAGAGCAGGAACTCCCCACACTGTGAATGCATTTCTGAACCAAAAGATCCCCCCTGCTCCAAGTACTGTCATTTTACTGAAACGTTGCTGGCTCTTGGCACTCTAGAAGCTCCAGGGAAGTCTTTGGTGTCACTGAAGGACAGAACTCTTCCCTGGAAGCTGCAGAGGAGCAGCTCCTACACCAGGAAACAGAACGAAGTTCTTCAGCTGCACTTGAGCCGTCTTTTCCACCTCCCAAAAGGTTTTAGGAAATGTTTGAGAGTTTTTGGATCTACTTTGAATACAGTTTATAATTTATGTTAAACTGAATTAACTGGGCTATTGAAGGGTTGCTATTAAAGTTCTGTTGTTTGGGGTTTTTTTAACAGGGCTACTGGATTTTTTTTTAATTGCTTATCCATTACTTATATATTTTTCATATAAAATGGAAGCTCTTAAATTTCAGGAGTCAAACCTGAAATTCTTGTATAAGGCTATCACAAGGCCAGGGCTCCCACACTTCCCCAGACAGCACAAATCCTTCCTTCTCCTGATCCTGCTCTCTCTTGAAGCTCTGCTTCATCCTCTTCTTAGAGAGCTGGTTTTCCTTACACAACAGCTTTTCCCTTTTTGTGAAATGAAGAGGAATCACCCCTTCCAGTAGTAAAAAGTAGTGAATTTCTACACACTGAATGAACCTACTACCCTCAGGGCAACAGGTGTTATTTTATGAAGGAATTTGCTTTTTATATCTTTGTAGGGAAGAAAGGAGTATTTAGGCATTTATGGACAATATGAGCAAAGTAATTTTTTGAATGATTTTTAAAAGAATTCACAGCACAGTCTTTAGTCTGAAATATGAGCTTTATCAGGTATAAAATCTTTTCATAACTCATCAATACTCATAATCAGATAAAAATAATTCTTATTTAAAATAGACATTTAGCTTCTTATTGAAAGGACTCTTGAATATTTAAATAAACAGCTTTCTGAAAGATCCCCAAGCACTTGTGCACAGTGAACAAAGTGCCCAGCCCCACGCTGGTGGCAGGGCCAGGTCAAGTCCTGATGTCCTGTGTGACATCCAGCAGCGCCAGCTCCCGGATCTCCTCCAGCAGCTGGTACAGGCTGGGCCCCTTGGTCTGGCAGAACTGCCGGGACTCCTCATCTATCAGCTCCAGCCTGGCTCTGTCCTGGGCACGCTGGGCCTCCTCTGCACCCTGGCTGACTTCCTTCAGCAGCGCAGCCCTGAGGCCGGGCAGGCTGCGTGGAGCAGCCTCGCTGTTGGCGCTGCGGTGCGGCGCGGTGCTGAGGATCTCCAGCCGGATGCTCTCGGCGTGGCAGCGCGACGTCTGCACCACGATCCTCACCTGCAAAGCAGCACTGGGGTCAAGTTTCTGACGGTGCTATTTCCTTTTCCTCCCCTCAGCTGAGACACTCACTGTGATGTGATCGAAAAGGCTCAAGGTCACAGAGTCTCCAGTGGTTGTAGTGGAGGTGATTTTATGCTGAGAGCGATGGAGGGATCCAGGCTTCCACTGACAGCTCCCAATCCCTTGACAGGAGATGACCAAGCCTTCTTTGTTCTTCATGTAGGCTGCACCTTTGATGCCATACCTACAAAAGAGCAGAGAGAAGTTGTTCTAAACATTTTCAGGTCTGTTAGTGCCGAAACCCACAGGCAGGCTGAGAGTGTAGAAAAGCAACAGGAAGGGGCAAGCCCAGCAGCCTGATAATCCTGCTCCAGGGGTGCTGATAAAGGTGTTGGTAAAGAAACCCAGATGTGATAACAGCAGGGGAGACAGTGACTGAAGTGTTTTGAGAGCAGTGAAGCAAAAGTGACATAGTCAGTGATCCATTATCTCAGTACTGGGTGGGGCCTGGAATGGCTCAGTGATGGAAGAGCAGCTGTACAGGTTTTTCCAGACAGTGAGGAGAGTTCTCCATTAAATAAAAACTCCTTGAAGAGCAGCAGCGTGTTTGCCCTGGGTTCTATGTAAGGCAGCAGCCTTTCCTGCCTGGGGAGGCTCTGGCTGTTGAGCCTCAGAGCCAGCCCTCTGGAATGCTGGAGCTGGCAGGTGTGAAGTGAGCTGTGCCAGGCTGTGCCAGGCTGTCCCTCCCAGCACTGCAGCAGCAGTGGTTGCTCACCGGGGCACGAAGACAAGCACGCCGTTGGTGCGGATGGAGTAGATGACCCCGTCGGCCACGCAGCGCTCGTCGCCCTCAGCGCTCCTGTCTCGAAAGTACATGCACTGGAAGAGCTCTGTGGACTGCTTCTGAGCACGCTGGGCTGCCTGTGAGACCCCCCACACACAGAGACAAAAACCTATGTAAATAATCCGAACACAATTGCTTTTTCTCATTATTTAGTCTTATCTGTGCCCCAGAAAAATTACATCTAAAACAAAATCCTACATGCAGTACAAGTGAAGTATGAACACTTTCACTATCACTCTCAGAAGAAAACTGATGTTTAAAAAACCCCCAATGCACTGCAAATGAAAGTGAAGTGATACTCTTTACAAAAGCCGTTTCAGGACTGGTATTCCAGTCCCTAGGGCACCACAAACAAACAGAGACTCTCATGAGGACGCCCTTACCCGGTTCCTGATATTGATGTGCCTGCACAGCTCCTCCAGGTCCTTGTTACTGATGGTGTTGTCCTTAACATCCCCCGTGGCTCCCCTCAGGGTCGCTGCCATCAGGAGCCGGTGCACAACGATGTCAGCGTATCTCCTGATGGGAGAGGTGAAGTGAGTGTACTTCTCCAGGGCCAGCCCTGCCAGGACAGAGAGAGATGAGCAGTCAAAGCCCTCGTGTGCCTGCCCCAGCAGTTCAGAAATCCCAGGAAAGGCAGGAAAGTGAGCAAGATACCATAATGATGGAACTGCTCCTCAGGACAAGAGCCAGTTGAGAAGTACAGGGCATTGGACATGGCGTGGGTGGCCATGGAGCGCAGCAGTTTGTTCACAATGGGATCCGAGGGGTCGTTTGCTCTGTCCAGAGACTCGGCCAAAGCCTTGTTGGACCTGGCAAAAAGGTGTTAATTCCAGAGAAAATGACACTGTCCTGGTTATAATGGTTCACAGTTAACAACAGCATAAAACCTACAGAGAAGTTAATAGTTAGAGTAATAATTAAACTTTCAATGCAGTTTAGTAACAGCTCTGCTCTAAGAAAATGTTTAGAAAAATGCCAGTTTTCACTCAGCTGTCTGCTGCAAGCTGGAGAACCAGGGACTGGAGCAAACTCCATCCTGTGCAGCACAAAAGAGTGAGCTGGTCCAAACCTTTGTGTCCAGCACAAATGGGACAAGGTGACACCCAGGTCACAGAGGCTCTACTGATGCTCTTCACCATGACTTTCTCATGTTAACTTGCCCAAGTAATTCTGAATTATTTTGAGTAATTTGAAATGACTACATTGCACAGAATTCACCTCATTTAAACCAGTCAAGCAGAACTTGACCACTGCACAGTGACTGAACAAATATTTTGTTTGGGTATGTCTAAAATTATTCACTGCCATTTGCAGTACAGCCAGCAGAATGCAGGCAGCTTGTCCTGGTCAGAACATCATCAGAAAGGTTCTGATAAAATTTTTAAGAACTGCTATGCAGTATCTCAACATTGATCCTCAGAGCTGGAATTGTTTAACAATAACATGGCCAAATAGTTAATTGCTCAACTTTAATTACAGAACTTCAGTAATAAAAGCTACCGCGTGTCTATGGAGAAGCCTTTGGCACTGGCACACTCCCGAAGCTCAGCGAAGAATTCCTGGCGGGGCGGAGGGTGCTGTCGCAGCAGAGCCCGGTGGGGAAAATCCTCGGAAATCCTTTTCGCCACCCAGTGGTTGGCCAGGATCATGCACTCCGCCACGGTCTCGTGCACTTCCAGCGGCTGCTTGGGGATGAGGTCCTGGATATTCCGTCTGTCGTCCAGCTGCACCCGGATCTCGATCCCCTCCAGCTCCAGCGCGCCGCACCTGTCCCGCTTCGCTCGCACGTGGCGCGCTATGTCGGTGAGCTTGGATACGGCCCAAACCAGCTCAGCCAGCTTCTTGTGCCTCGTTCCTTCATCCAGGCTTTTCAGTTCCAGGATATCCCCCACCACACCGGGATCCCCATCCAGCAGTCCCTGAGCTGTCTCGTACTCCAGCTTGTAGGCAGAGCGGATCAGGGTTCTGCTGTACTGAACCCTCAGCGGCTCGTAGGACTCCTTCTCCAGCTCCCACAGAACACTCACAGCGTATCTGAAACACACCACCACAGTTCTGGAACAGTGCTGGGAGACTTAAACTCCCATTTCAAGCACATTCAACTCTTAGAAATTTATAGATTTAATTCTGGTGCAATTATCTTTTTCTTCACAAAACCAGCGCTCAGCAACAGCACTAACGCACTTGCCTTTCAGTCTCATGCATGACAACTGAAATGAGAACCAGCTACACAGCAGTATTTTCAATATAAAGCAGAGTACCCCTAAGGTATAAGTTCTTCTTTATGTTAAAGCAGAGCTACACTGTGATAGTTATTTTTACCTATTTTTTATTTTATTTTATTAGTCAGCTGCATCCACAATAAACACCTCTGTACCCTGAATACCCTCACACCAGCAGCCGAGTGAGCCCGTAAATTGATATAAACTGGTCTATAAAATTCACCCTACCTGTGGTAGAACTGAAAGGTAATTTTCAATGTACACAATTCTTCCAGTAATAATGCAGAATGAAGCAGAATCTCCCTGGCCAGAGGATTGGCAGCCCTTACCTGTCCACCCCACTGAGGAGGGAGCAGAGGTCGGCGCTGAGCACCGAGGGCAGCATGTCGTAGCGCCGGTCCGCCAGGTAATACGTGGTAGCCCTGGAACAAACACAGTCACTGTTCCTCCCACCAGGACTCCTGATTGGAAAAGGTTATTGCCACAGAACACTCACAGGTGCAGTACCAAAGTCAAATTATTTAAATAGCTATTTGTACAGTACAACCCTAATTTTGCCTTCCTTGGTATTTTGGCTGCCATTAAGGGCAGAACCAGGGCTGGACAAAATAAACTCACTGAAGAAGAGGTGATTTAATGACTACATCAAACATCTCTGCTGCCTACACTTTATACTTCTTTGAATCTACAAAGAATACAGGTCATGAAGTGATTCAGCAGTTTAAGTTCAAAATAGCAGCAATAAAAGAAAAAACAGAATTAAATATTTGCACATTAAAAGACAAGACTGAATGTTAAAACATAAGCCTGACAAATACCTCTGGAATTAAATTCATGTAAGACTTAATTCCATTTTGTGGGTTTTCATCTCCCTTGGAATGCAAACAAGTGGTTTTTAAAAATACTTTTAAGTCACAGATGTTGAATTAGACTATAAAGCAAAGAGGAGTGATTAGGGGAAAATAAACTTGTATAGCTTTGTGGAAAATGTGTCCAAATAAAAGCAGAATGTCATTAGTTACATAATAGTTTAATTAGCTTTAAGAAGTCTTCAGTAAGACATGAAAGGTGAAAGCAGGTTTCTTTCCTTCCAAAGTTTCCTTAAGGTAGCATCACAAACTTCTGAGCTCCATAAATTTTGTAATTTCCAGAAAATAACTTACCTTGCTCTGGCCTCCACGTCAGTGTAGGAGTTTGCTGGCACGAAGTGAGTGACATCTGCAATGTGCACCCCCAGCTCGAGGTTCCCGTTGGGCAGGGGCCTGACAGAGAGAGCATCATCCACATCCTCGCAGCCCTTGGGGTCAATGCTGAATATCAGGTGGGTATCTCTCAAGTCAAGGCGTTTCTTCTCCTCCTCTGGACTCACTTTCCATGGATTCTTTGGAGAACTCACTGGCATTTCACTCATCTGTACAGAAATATTGTTGATGAACACAGGTTTATATATTTTCTATAAAAACATGACAACAAATTAGATTTAAGTAGTTTTTCAAATTCCTCTTTTGTTTCATTTTCCAAGTCCATTACATTTACTTTATGGAAAATGTAGAAAAAATTGTAAGGAATTCTGTGTGTGTTAGTAACCAACGTTATTACTGTGGTGGTACTGCAGCTCTGGCAAATATAACCACTACATATTGGTCTTTTAGTCTTCTTCCTTCAATTAACTGTAGGTATGAAAATATGAAAGCTGGTTCATCTCCCAGTTGAAAATAAAGTATTTAAGACAGTGATTTCAGTAGGATGAGGCCTTTAGGATCAGTAGCATAACCACATACTAAAGACAGAAAAATCTTAAAAGTCTAACTCAATTTTGACGTAAGAGTTCTTCTCACAGGAAAACGATTATCTTAAAATCACTCTTGACTTGAAAATCCATAGTATCAACAGAACCACTGATCCAAGAGATTCCAGAAAAATAAAGTAAAATAAATTTTCAGCTTTCAAAATGGGCTTTCAAAAACCCACTGGCAACAAAGATGTTGAGCTGTAAGAGGGCCCCTCTCTTTGAGAAACAAAACCTTGGAAACGAACAGAAAAGACTGGATCTGATCAGAGACAAACCTGGATTTCTGAGAAGGGGGCAGCACAAATGCTGTTCTCCACCAGAATAGCTGCAATTTCCCCCTCGAGATCTCCAATCCTGCCCAGCACTCTCACAAAGTGCCCGTTTGGGTACAGGGACGTCGACTCCCAGGAATCGATGCGCACGACAACTCTGTACTCCTGCAGCCAGACAGCTCTGTTAGAACAGCTCTGTGTCCCTGTGAGGTACAATTTACACCCTAACACAGCTTTTATTTCAGCAGAAAAACCCCAAAGCAAGTGGTGTGTAAGTGCTCAGGGCAGCTGGACCGTGGTCCAAATTCAGAACTCAAATAGGCTTTGTTACCTGAAGTGGTCCTGACAGGAATGGAACACAATTCTTCAAGGGAGAAATTGAACCCTCACAGACCTAATTTAATAGTTTGACCATATTTTTGTCAGGGAAAACATCATTAGAGCCTGTAAGGCCCATACACCTTTGTAGGAACCCAGAGGAGAGAAACAGCTCAGTTGAATTACCTGTAATGCTTCAGCCTGCTGAGTGCTGATGCGGATTTTGGGAATCCTGTAATCCCAGGGTGTTACAAGGACTTTCTGAGCATTTCTGCCCTGGGACTGGCTCTCTTCTTTGGAGGGGAAAGTGACCACATAGTCCCTCCAGTTCTTTTGGATGACTCCAACTACTTTACCTTTAAACAAGGAACACTGTGCATTAGAGTTCAACAGAACCAAGAAAGCAAATATGTGGGAGGTGCAGGAGATTCATTGCTTTGTAAAATAAACTGATGTGTCCCCAAATCTGTCACAACTGCCAACAACATATGGTGTGCAGGCAATACAAGAGTGCCATAAATTACTGTTGGCACAGGCAGATCTTAATGAGCTTTTATTTATGTGGAGACTAACTCATTGTATAGATTTCAATTGATACATGACATAAATTATTCAGAGATTCCCACTGCTGCTGAAACGTGGCCAATTCTAGTAATACAGAGAATTTTAACAGCAAAGAGCAAAACAAAACACGATTTCCCCACAAAAAGAGAATTAACATCTTAAAACTTTTGGCTCTGACTTCAACAAACTTTTAATATGCAGCTACAGCTGCAGAGTAATAATTTCAAACAAGACTCTAAGTTCCCATGGTACCCAGGCATGTCACATTGAGATACTTTTTAACCTTTTTTTTTATAACAGTAGGGAATTAAAAGGAAGCTTCTCCTTACCTGTGGGCATAGGGTCACCTGTGGTGTCTGCAGGTGCTTTGTCCTCAGTCTCATTTTCACAGAGGGCAACAGTCTTTCCCTTCCATTCATGCACAGGGAGCAACTCAACCACCACCACATCCCCGTGGATTGCACGGTTCCGAGCCTTGGCCCCATAAATAAGGATGTCACTTTGAAGTTCTGTAGTTAAAATATAAGGAAACAGAACTATAATCTCCTAAAAAATTTCAAATCCCTCCATTCTTGGCAGCATTCTGCTGAAATGACAGAAAATTAGTTTTCCAATATGACTTTTTCCAAAAAGGACTACTGGTAAGTAATTAATATTGCAAGGAAATGAAAAACTTTTCCTCTTTTTTTTTAAGGATCTATTAAGGAATTCTGTAAGTGAACTTTTGGATAAAAAGCAGCATAGGCTGGGATGAGTTCTTAGACAGCAGCTTTAAAAACACACAGCATATTTAAATTGTGAAAGCCACTGCCACAGGATTGTGAGCAGGACTCAGAACAAAACAAGCTTTTAAAAAATAATGAGTATATTGAGCATTGATTTGACTGCAGGGTCTGTCACAGGAACATTTGAAAGTGTTTATTAGAGAGAGCTGGACCAATGTGTCTGTGCAAGGGCAAAGGTGCTGATTAGCAACTCATGCCAGAGAGACAATCCTGGATCATGCTGGATCAGCTTTGATCCAAAAGGCAATTTTCCAATTATGTTGATAAAGACTAGCTTCCTAATCCTGCCAACATCCATGCAAAGTCTTACTGCAGTCAAAGCAGTGGTCACCTGAGGTTAGAGCAAAGCACAGAGACCAGCATTTCCCTTCAGAGAGGTGCAGGGAAACAGGAGGAGAGGCCAGAATACGGCCAAAGGTGGTGAGAAAGAGGGAGTTGGAGTTCTCCTCACAAGTGCATACCTCTGGTCAATCTTCATCCTCCTTTCTGGCCCATGAGAATGCCACAGGCACTGCAGTGTCTCATCTTGCTTGAGCACTGAAAACTCACCTGTGTCTTTGCTGCTGACGCCCTGAAGCCGAACAAAAGCTTCCAGCTGAGCTCGGTGCTTATTGACACTCAGGGTACCCTGGAGGAGAGCAGCAAACCACCCAACACAATGAAACAGTCTCCTTACAAATACACAACTTCAAAGGATAAAATTTTGGGGGTTATAATTATTGTTACATTAATTAGTGTTTTATTGATCCGTTATTTAGGTTATTTTGAACATAACTGTTCTCTATATAGGGAGAATGCAGGATGTAGAACTTTAAGAATTCACTTCTGGAAAAGAATTGTAAATTATTTTAAATGCTGAATTTATAAGATGGTAAATGACATTTTATTCCAACCACGGGCAGTGTAAGATTACCTCTCTGCTGCCTGCCTTAGCACAAAATCTGGCATTATTCCAACAAGAAAGAAAAACTTCAGTCTTTCTCTTCATATTTTATTCCTGCCTCTGCTGGAGTTGCCAAGAAAGGAACAAATTACTCCCTCTAATTCTTTAAATTATTTTTAAAAGAAGGACACTTGTCTACCAACAATCCATATTGAGGCCCTGAACAGCCATAAACCTGTAAATAATTTCATTGACTGAGAGAGCTCTGTGAAAATGAAGTTAGAACTGCTGCTTTTGTGCAGCACTATTTATATTTAAGAACGAGTTCTCACTGCTTCAAATCACACCTGGTCACTCAATTTACAGGTACATCACATATCAACCTGAAGAAAAATCCATAACAAATTTCAAATCCCCAATAGCCAATTCTTATTTTAACTTCTCCAAGACAAAAAAAGAAAAAGAAAAAAAAGAAGCAAACATCCACATGTCACAACACAGTGCAGGGGAAATATTTTGAGAATCCTAAGAATCCTAATCCCTTCCATCCTCTTGTTTTTGTTTTTTTTTTTTCCTTTCTCCCCACCATAGCCATATTTCTTTCTCTAATTCAGGTAACTCAAGGGACCAAGCACAAAACTGCATTGTTGTGTGTGCGTTCTCTAAGTAACAAATACCTGCAGGTATCTTCCAGATTTGATCCCAGCCTCCAATACTTCCACAGCTAAGTGCTCAGGATATTCTTTTCCATGGTTCTCCTGGCTCTCACTCTCCCGTTCACGCCGAGCTTGGGCTATGGAGTCAAAGAGCTCGTGGGCAGCCTTTAGGTCAGGCCAGAAGTTATCCAAGTAATTCTGTATGCACAAATAGAAATAAACAGAAAAGTACTCTGAGATCTCTGTACTTTTAACAATGCATTTGGGAAGCCCATAATGGACAAGAGCTGTCTCACACTATACCCACAGAACAATTCCAAGTGGTAATGATGAGGCTGCTCTAAACCCCACAGATCTGTCCCAGTTTCATCCTAATCCATTGCTTAAACACAACAAAGGTCAATCAGTTTGGTGCAGTTTTTACTCAAAATCCTTCCACAGATAAACATAAACATTCCATCCCCAGATCCCACTGAGCAGCAGAGGTATCAGAGATGACACCAAAATGAAGAATGAATTATCTTCTCAGACATCACTGTACCCTCAGCAGTCCAGGCAAAGTAACTGGCACAACACTGTTGAGGGATATTTAAGCTCCAGCTGCTCATGCACTGTTTGCACTCCAGACCTGAGGGAAATGATCACTGCTCATCAATGCCAAATTCCTTAAAACCAAGGAAAACAAAGAGAAGTCTCCTAAGAAAGATGAACTCTATCCTCAGACCTGCTGTTTATCTTTCAGCTCTCTGCTTTGCTCACTGCCATTGGTTTTTCTGACATTCCCATAAGTGACATATTTGCTTGCTTTGATAAATGGATACATGAGTTACCATCACAGTTTTCTTGAATGTAAACTCTGACATGATTTGCAATATACTTTAACATACTTGCTTCATCATTTTGATGCAGCATAAAGGAAACCTTTTATTTTTCTGGCATGTTACCTTGAAGGAAATCACAAACACTCCTTCTGTTTCATTTCCGTACTGCCTGATAGCATCTTCATCTTCTGTTACCATAACAACTGGCATCTGACCCAGGCAGTGATTGTGATACCAGGCTGCTGCACTGTAAATATTCCTAGAAAAGCAAAGTTTGAAGTAAGATTTCTGGCATAACTCATTTGCTACTTGCAAGATTTGGCTGGCTTCGTATTAACGAGATTTTGATTTAACACTCAGCTTTTCAGAGATACACACCAAGCTATAGAAACATTTATCTGCAAAAAATGTTTCTGTGCCATTCTTAAGCAGCACAAGAAGAGAGGAGAATAGAAAGTGTCCTCCCCAGTACATCCACTTGTGCTGCAACACAACACAGAGTTCCTCTTAGTGAAAGCTTGTCAAAAGCAGGCTGGAGGTGCTAAGACTCTGATGCTACAGTGTGACTTTAAACCAGCTTTTTCTTTGGCATTTTTGCATTTATTTTGTCCATTTTGTTCATTTCCCTAAGAGAACAATGCTGATACTTTTATAATCATAAAGCACAATGCAGACTTCCAGCAACTGTGAAATGCTGCAGAGCTACGCAGAGCAAGAGCACAAACTCTCAGAACCTGGGGCAGGCTCACATTCCTAAATACAAAGTTGTGATGCTGTGCAGTGTGACACTGCAGAGGTTCACACAAACCTGGTCTGCCACTTCTCCATGGATTCTCCCTTCTCCCTGGGCAGGTAGCAGTGCTGCTGGAATTCATTAGCAAACACAGTACAGTCGTGCCGGGGATCCTTCAATAGATTTCGTAACTTGTTGTACTGTCTGGAATGAAAAAAGAGAAATAATCTTGTGCTTTCTTCTGATAATGCTATTTTAACTCCACATGAAAATAGAGCTGAAGAACTCCAGGAAAATTACTGTCATGCACAGAGAAATGCACTCACTAAATGACACCACTGATGATAAATTCTAAACCATCACCTGCAAGCAAACTTTAAAAAGTTCCATCTGGTTTTAAACAAACTTGTTTTCCAATGAGCCAAACAAAACATCCTAAGTGTTCAGGAACTTGTTTTGTTTGTCACTTTTGGGGCAAGGGCTATTTCTTCAAAAGTATTTGTGCTTTAGAAATATGGGAAGGCCTTGAGAACAAATTTGACTCTGAAATGTTATGGCAGTGCTCAGGTTAATGTCTGGTGAGATAAGTACCATACAATAATATTAATTGCTCCCCAAAGACAAGTGCATCAGCACAGCAAACCAAAACCTGTCCATAATCTAGCTCTGGGCACATGATAGATCATTACTGCAAAGCCTAATTAATTCCTATCACCAGCCACTTGATTAGTTAATAATGCTACAAGTTTTATATTGCTCCTATCAAGTGAAAACAATCCAGGCATTGATATCCATGGATCACAAAGGATCCCAGTCCTTCCTTCCCCTTCTGTAAAACTACATTAAGACACTTGAAAGGCCTAAAAACAAATTACACATTTTACAAATCAGTATTTTTACTTCAATCTAAATAAAAATGAATTCTTATGGGATAAATACCTGCGTCCTTTCTGATGCTGCACAGCCTGACAAGCTGTTTGCATGAAAATAATTCCTTTCAGCTCTGGAAATTCCAGGATCTCCAGGTACTCCTGTACAACCTTGCAGTCTGGGACCACGTAGTGGGTGACATCATCTGACAACAATTTGCCATCTGGAAGAAAATTCAGAGTTTCAAGGTTCAAACTTTCAGTTGTGATAATGGTTTCTTGCAAATATTTCCCAAGAAAATTAGAGTTGTGTCTCCTCAAATGGGTACATTTCTTTTTCTGATGAACAAAACCATGGGCAGTATGGTTTAATTCCGTGGTACAGTTCATAAATTTCTGACAAAACCCTTTTGCATCCGCTGATGCCAAAATTAAGTGCAAATTCTCTCCAGAGGAGAGAAAAGGATCCACTTTCATTATGAGAAGGCTGTAACTTAAAAGAGTGAAGGCTGCAGTTCTTTCTTCTCTGCTTCTATATGAAAAAGGGACTATACATCTGGCACAGAAAATCTTTTCATGGAATTTCCAAAGGCTGTAGAATGATGAGCAGTTCCTTTACCCTGCTCCCACAGCTCTCTCTGTTCAAACACACCATTTACAGCAGGCTCTTCACATAAAAGAGCACAGGTAAGGGTGCACACAGAGAAAACCACTGCTACTGCAAAGAAAAGATATTTTTAAACATAAACTATTAACCATCAGTGTTAATTTTCTTTTTAGAGACTCCATCCCTTAGGAATACACCATCAAAATATCAGACACAACACATCACAGATGACATCTTAAAATGTACCTGAAAATTAAAGAGTTTAATTGCTTTTGGTATTCCAAAGATTACCCAAAAGCTTTCAGATGGGAGGGGATCTCTACTGTATTTTCTCTTAATACCTACTTATTCTTTATTTTCAACACTGAACTGCTGAACTCACCACAGTGCAGGCAAATTATACAGAATAAAATATACAGATATTGACAAGCCAGGTTATTTTCATGTATTTTTTAGAAGCTGTCACGGGACAATCTTTGAGCTGTGACCACAAGAAGTGTGAATCCAGCCAGCACAATTGTGCACACAGGAGCTCGGCCTCACCTCACACTGAAGCTTTATAATGGATGATGGCAGCAGGCATACAAGAAAGCTAATATTTATTAATAATTCAGAAGAGCACTAGAAGTGAAATGCCACTGGAAAATTGATGAGCTCTGCCCACAGGAAGCTATTCTTGCCTAACCCATACATCCAGAGCAGAATGACTCCCAGGCAGGCACAGCTCACCCTTACAAGCACCTGCTGATGTGAATTTTGCAGGCAGTGTCTCACAGGGCATGAAATAGATTTGTTCAGCACACTGTGTAGAGTCAGGAAGGCAAACAAATATTTCCCTCACATGTGGGTTACCTTGAATAATCACACAGGGACATATTCTGACAGTCACCTGTAGCACAATTTACATTTAAGTACAAAAGAGGGGGAGTTAGGCTTTTTTCTGATGTGTTTAATTTATCTTGAACTTATCTTGTCTTTAATTTATCCTTGAAGACTTCATAACCAAATGCAGTATTTTAGGGAGCAGGAATTATCACTAGTCCTGATCTCCTAGACAGCAGTAATACACTACAACAATCTAAATAACACAGCTTCTGCCCTGGATTGCAACCTAAATCAAAAGTGAAAAAATCTATGCCAATCATAGTACCAAAGGAAAAAAAGAGTCACAATTCTCAACCTTTTCTTTCAGGCAAGTCATTTGGTCGATTTAAAAAGGTTGGATACTATGTTTGTTATTTTCCAGTCAGTTTCCTGCATCAAATAAATTGTGCTACTGAACAACAACAAANGAGCAGGAATTATCACTAGTCCTGATCTCCTAGACAGCAGTAATACACTACAACAATCTAAATAACACAGCTTCTGCCCTGGATTGCAACCTAAATCAAAAGTGAAAAAAATCTATGCCAATCATAGTACCAAAGGAAAAAAAGAGTCACAATTCTCAACCTTTTCTTTCAGGCAAGTCATTTGGTCGATTTAAAAAGGTTGGATACTATGTTTGTTGTTTTCCAGTCAGTTTCCTGCATCAAATAAATTGTGCTACTGAACAACAACAACAAAAACAACAACAAACCCAACTGAAATACCACAGCTCGGGTGATGATCTATGATGCACATAACACCACCACAGTACGTAAAAACAACAACAAATGCAGACATCAGAGCCTGGCAGCCCTCCCGTGTCTGAAATGCCCTGATATAACACAGGCAATTACATTTAATTACTGAACAGAAATAGCTGCTGATGCAGAATTACAACGGCTTCAAGATAATGGCTTGGCCCCACTGTAATACTTAACAGGTACGTACAGAATTTAACTCATGCTATAAACCACCACCCTGCAGAAATTAATGTATTTTAAGGGATCTTTTAAAGCAAGAGAAGTGTAAAAAAGGAACAATCCTTTAGCCTTTTATCGCTGCCAGTAAACTGTTCCCAGTTAAACCCTCTAACAATCAACTCCTCTATTCCTTCCACTCTTAGCGCCTCGTTGGTTTCTCAAGGATCTTGCTTTAAAGGAAAACCGTTGCTACAGCCGTGATTTGTTCAGCACGGTCCGGACACCCAGGACGGGGACCATCCCTTCCTGTTTAGGGATAACCCCAGCCCGAGGAGCACTCTCTGTCCTCAGGGATCACTCCAGCTCAGGGATCAGCCTCGGCCAGGGATCACCCCGTGCCCAGAGATCACTCCGTGCTTAGAGATCACCCCAGCCCGAGGATCACCCCCAGCTCAGGGATCACCCCAATCTGGGGATCCCCCTCTGTCCTCAGGGATCACCCCTGTCCAGGGATTCACCCCAGCCCGGGGATCACCCCCAGCTTAGGGGTCAGCTCTGCGCAGGGATCACCCCTCGCTCAGGGATCACCCCAGCTCAGGGTTCACTTTGCCCCCAGCTCTGTCCCCGTCACCCGCAGCCCCGGGGGACACAGCCCGCCGCCCCAGCCCGGCCCGCGGGCGATGCCGGCTCTGTCAGTGCTCACCCCCGGTTCCCCCCAGAGCCCTCCCGGCGGAGCCTCACCGCGGGTGCAGGCGGCGCGGCACCGAGCGCTGCGGCACAGGGCGCTGCGGCACGGCACGTCGGGGCGCAGGTAATGCTCCCGCACCACCCGCACGGCGCGGCCCTGCTGCCCCCGCAGCTGCAGCACCTTCTCCGTGCGGAGCATCGGGGCAGCGGGGACCGGCCGGCAATGGCGGGCACCGGCCGCCCCGAGGCCGCGACTGCCGGGGCGCCTGCGCGGGGCGGGGCGCGGGGTCACAGCGCGGAGAACGGCCCCAAC
>VXBU01017269.1:63821-79798 GCA_013400315.1 Bombycilla garrulus
CTTGAGCTGAGGGACGGGTGGCAGGGAGCTGGGCGAGAATGAGCTGAGGGGATCGCGGTGGGCTGAGGGAACCGGGTGGGAACGAGCTGAGGGGACGTGAGCTGAGGGACGGGTGGGAGCGAGCTGAGGGACAGCAGGAGTGAACTGAGGGGATCGCGGCGGGCTGAGGGGACGTGAGCTGAGGGAGCTAGAACTGGAGGTGAGGGACAGCGGGAACGAGCTGAGGGGACTGCAACTGGAGCTGAAGGACGGCGGGAATGAGCTGAGGGACAGCGGGGACGAGCTGAGGGGACCGCGGCGGGCTAAGGGGACTCCAACTGAGGGAGCTGGAGCTGGAGCTGAGGGACAGTGGGGACGAGCTGAGGGGACTGTGGCGGGCTGAGGGGACTCCAACTGAGGGAGCTAGAACTGGAGCTGAGGGACAGCGGGAAGGAGCTGAGAGGACTGCAACTAGAGGTGAGGGACAGCGGGAACGAGCTGAGGGAGCTGGAACTGGAGCTGAGGAACAGCGGGGACGAGCTGAGCGAACCGGCCGGCTGAGGGAAGCAGGGCGGCCCTGAGGGGCGGGCGGGACCGGGCTGAGGGGGAGCCCAAACGGTGGCGAGCTCTGAGGGAGCCCAGACTTGTGAGGCTGGGCGAGCATAGGGGGCGGATTCCCGTAAGGTGGGGGATGCGGTTGTGTGAACCTCCATGATCTTTCACGGCGTCTTCCAGGAGAAAGTCCAGGTCCGTTTCTCAACTCTGATTTTGTGTGATCACATGTCAGAGCACTCCGAGAGGTGGGGGTCAGGGCAAGGGTGCGTGAGGAGCGCAGGCAAGCCCTAATGACGACTTATTTTATAGTAATCACCAGTTTTGTCCTTCACTTTTACAGAGGGGAAGATAAAGGCACTGGCAGATGAAGTCTAGTCCAAGATGAAGCACAAAGGCAGTGGAAGGTCAGGAGTCCAAAGCGGTGTCTCTGGATCTGAGTCACTGCTCTGTGTCTGTAATGCTGCGAGTGTGGCATTTTGGGGATGGTTGTTTTGAGTCTTAGAAAAGCATTCATACTTTCTCAAGTAGTAGTTGCCTACACCATAACTTCACTTGAACATAAATACATGGTGAGAGCTGTGTAGTGTTTGTCCTTAGGAGGGAAAAAAACACTGGGAAAGAGCCAAGGCACTATGTCACTGTATGTTCCTGTTTATTCTACTTCTTATTTTTCACATGTTTTATAAAATGTGTATCTCCAATGACTAATACTTCTAAGTAGCCAATTTGTGCCAGTAAATGGAAGCACCATCTGTAAGAAGCTGATTTGCAGAAGCCAAGTTCTCAAACATCTGAGGAGGAGGAGGTGTTATAACTTAGTGAGAGACGACCAAAGTGTAGACTTGGGCTTGGGAGTCAGGATGATTTCAGATGTATTATGTAAGCAGGATGTGAGAGCAAAAGGGAAATGGAGAGCAAAATGACGGAGCTCTTGTTCAGCAGGGAACAAAGATGAAGTAACCCATGCTGATAGAAAGGGTAAGAAAAACACAACATTTGGGAAAAAAAAAGACATTTAATTGAGTTTGAAATGTAGCAGATGCTGACTGCTGACACAGTGAGGAGCACAGACCAGTGTGCTTACTCAGTGACATTCAATGACTATAATAAAATGAAGGTTAATTAAATAAAAGTAGCTGAGATCACTGCTCTCATTTGTGCACTGTTTCACAGAGGAAAATGGAAGACCTTTGGGCCAAGTTCAAGCCCTGCTGATACTGTTGAGTAGCTGCATGTGTATTTCTAACACCCTTGTCTGAACAGTTTATCATTCTTGAGTTTCCCCACTTCCTTCCTCTTCTCTTGGAAGAAACCTCAGCTGATTGCAAAAGGCCAAGCTGGAGTCACTAGAGCCAAATAGAACTCTTGACACTTTATCTGACAGCTGAATTTGTCCCTATGAGATCAGAGGTCAACTTTCATGCTGATCTGGTAATTATCTTTACACAGGGAAAGAAGTTTGTGCAGGGACAGCCAAAACTGACGGGATAACACGTGTATGTTTAATTGTTTTAAAAAAAAATTGCTAGAGTTTTTATTTTACATGGGCTATAGAAGTCTTTGAAGTTCAATCCCCTGTTTGTGCCTGCCTGGGAGGGGAAGTGGGAGCTCTCCCTGCCTGGAGAAGCCTGTCAGGAGATGCAGGATGCATTTCAGTGTGTTACCTTTTGATATAAGTATTTGGGCAAAGAAATTTGAGGTCGCTGGAGAATACCAGCAATTGGCTCAAGTCTCCCAAGCCTGAAGCCTGACTCATCTGACAAATGCTACAAAGAAGAGGCAGAAGATAAATCTGGGATCCACACAGGCATGGAATCAATAGAAATTGTATCTTTCCACTTGAAAAAGGCCTTTTTATATTTTCTTTTCCTCCATGTACTCCGTCACTGAGGTAGAGGATGTAAGATTTGATTATCTTACAGCATATTTTTGAAGTTGGTTCTCCCATTCTTAAAGCAATTGTGGAGCAATTGGCAATTCAGCATCTCCTTCTAACTCATCCTAAACTGGATAAATGCTCTCTGCTCTTGGAGATTCCTTCTCCTGGATTGCTGGCTCAGTAAAAGCCAGGTATTGTAAAAATTGCACCCACATCCAGAAAGGTGTCAGGATTAATATGCCATTCCTTGCACTCATAAAAAAGAAAGATATCAGATGATTTTAACAATGTCTATTTGATGTAATCCCGTGTCCACTGGCATTAATTATGTCACCCTCCTTTAATTAATTTTGTCAGATCTCATGTTAATTAGACTCTATTTTGCTTAGAATTGCACTTTGACCGACGATTAACTAATTCATCCTTAAAAATCATTTATACAGCGTTACAAAGAGAATGATGTTGTTCTTATTTTAGCGAAAGGAAAATGATTTTGTACTCGTGCATTTTTGGGTTTCCGAATATTCTCCGCGGATTTCCGCTCCTCCAAACCCGCGTTTGCAGTACCGGGCAGCCCCGCTGGGGGACGCTGTGCCATCGAGTTTGGGTTGAAATAGGAACTTTCGTTTCCCTGCCCGTGTCTAATGGGCTAAAATTCCACCTTGCCGCTCCCGTGAACAAGCTGCTTGGAGTTGTTTATAGCATAAAGAGACGATTTTCTCCACAAAATAAACTAGAAAGCGATGCTGCTCTATAATACAAAAAAAAAAAAAAAATCTTGCAGATCTCTTCAAGCATGCCGGGAATATGAAACTACACGATGTTTACAATTATTGGAAGCATAAAAGCAATTTATCACAATAGTTGATGTTTACTGTATTTATTATAGCATGCATTTGATCTTCTTTCCCCCAGCCTTTTCTTCCATGGGTGCAGTTCAAAAGTTTACAGCACAGGGATGCAAAGCTGTGTAATATTTTGCTTCACTTATTTTCTGTACCTTGGCTTAGTTTATCCCACTGTATTTACTGATGAGAGATCTTAAATATTATTTAAAGAAAAAAAAAAAGCTTTTATGCTGAGATAATTAGAATGTTGCACTTTTATCTGATCAGGGAACTTTAGGTTGTTTGCAGCTGGTAATAACTTGCTGTAATCCAGAATTTCTGCTTTCATAAAATATATTTGTTATGCTAGAAATTATGAAAACAATTTGGATCAAAGGAGAAGGCCACCATGGCAATCTTTTTGTCATCAAAATGCATTTGCTTTGGTGGGAGCCCTTGCACTGAGCTGCTGCTCAGGGCTGTGTCAGCCTGCAGAGCAGCTCCTGCAGGGTTCAGAGGATAATGGTGGCCAGAGATGGAAAGACCCAACAGGTCACATTTTCCACCCTCTTCCAAATTGGGAGTGCTCCCCGTGCTACATCTCACTCAATTCTGGGGTCAGTGCTGCACAATATCATGCTCTAAGGTTTATTTATTTATATAGATAGAAAACAGAATAGCAGGGGTGACTTTTTACTTCCCTGCTTTCAAAATAACAAGAAGTTTCTAGGTGAAGCTGATTAATTCCCTCTTAGGCTCCTATCAGCAGAAATTAAATGGGGTTGATTCATGGGGAACACTGCAGTTGTGATTTGCTCTACAAATGAGATATAAGAGGTTTTCCTTGAGAGCTCAATGATGTATAAAAGGAACTAAAGGAAATGTATCACACTGCATTTCTGGGCTGCAGCTGTGCATCTTAGGTGCCTTAAATTCTTCTTACTAAAAACCCTTGAGCAAAGATTTTATGGCCATAACTGCTCTATCCTCTGGCAAATCATATTGCCTGGCAGGGTTGGGTAAATAACAGGTTACTGTTTTTTAAAAAAACAAGATTTCAAGATACATTTTTTTTCCATAATTTTTGTCAAGTACTTAGTCTCAGTCAGCAAATAATTCAGGAATACCTAATTGTACATAATAATATTTTAACCTGTGCTGCCCTGTTCTGTATCTAGTAATATTATTTGGGTTTCCTTGATGTCCCTGTGTGATAACTGACCAACAGTGAATATTTTTAATTGAATGTAAAAGTCATAAAATGACTTATGTACTGCTAACCACTTATTGTGCAATTGGAGGTTTTCATTTGGCAAACGTTCAAGCTTAAAATGTGTTTTTCATGATTATTCCCCTTATTAAAGCTCATTTGCTATTCATGGAAAGTGAGCACAAAAGAGATGTGAACAGTCAAAGAAACCCATTTAAAAATTCAAGTGAATATCCAAGGGAAATGGATTTCAGTGTTTGCCCAACTCTGCTGGGATACTCAGCTGCTGAGTCTTCTTAATGGGTGCCTTTGTCATTGTCCTCAAGGCTTCCATCACAAATGCTGGATGGTTCCTTGCTTCATATTGCAGTCATTATGCAAAACTCATTCTTGATATGGTTAAAGTGGTTCATTAGAGAGAGGCAAGGTGAGAGTGTGCTCACCCTGTGCCTGCTGCTTTTACAAATGAGGTAAAAACTCATTTGTTGTGATACTGAGTTTAGTGTGGAGCCAAAGAAACTCAGGTCTTTGGCCCTTGCTGAGAGCTGAGACATCCAATGATGAGCCTTGCTCATCCTGGCCCCAGGGCCTCCAGTTATCCCTCTCTGTGTCCTGGTGATGGGAAGGATCTGATCATCAATTCTGGGAACAAAAAACAGAAACTGATGTTTATTTTCTACTTGGGCTGAGCTCCTGCAAGCTAAACCACACCTTTATTCTTTCCTGGCTTTCCTGGCAGCAGGATCTGCATGCAAGGCTCCTTCTCTCCACTGCTTTCACCCACAAGGTCTGGCTGAAGCAAGGCAGGTGCTCAAGAACTGTCCTCTAGGTCCCAGACAGGTGATGGAACCACCAAAGTGCTGCTTGTTACCACCTCACTGAATGACATAATTCCCTATTTTGCTGAAAATACAAAGTGATGTGAGCAACCACATCGTTTCTAGGGATAGATAGCTGAAAAAAAATGTTGCATCATTCACCCTGAGACTTTGGAGATGTATTTCCTTGTGCAAGCATGAGGTCAAAGGCTGACTCTTTTCTGAAAGGTCTTGCTTCTTAGCCAAATTCTTAACAGCTTCAATTAAAGAAGATCAGATTCTTTGCCTGGGGTCACATGCAACTCAGTGGCTCAGCCAGGGTTTGAGCCAAAGATCCATTCTCTTGGTTCATCACCCTTGAATGTAAACAGGAGATTTAGTTCAGCTTTGTGAAAATATTAGACAGGTTTTATACATTTTATAACTTTCTGGAAGGGACCAAGCTGCCTTTATAATGAGGAAGTAGTCTAATGGGTAATAAAATATAAGAAAAACAAGATACAAAAAATATTTCCAGAGGAAGAAATTAAACCTGGAACTAGCAGTTTGTGACAGCTGATAAGATGTGGAACTTTCTGGGGACATGAAGGACGTTTGAATGCCAATCAAATACCAAAATGCTCATTTAACTTAGTGAGAGACTGCCCGATTTTTTTTACATTGATGCTTTTTTAAGGTATTTTTCCTGTCTTTCCCCAGGTGCAGAGTGCAGAGTGCAGTGTGTGGAGGGAGTGCACAGCACCAGTGTGAGCAGGGGTCCCCCACGTTGGATGACCTGCAGGTAAGGGAGAGGTTTTCTGCTGTACAACAGGAAAGCCAAGAGCAGCCCCAGCTGTGGGACAGAACTGTTCTGGATTTACAGTCAGGGGCCAGGAATGCTCTTTCAGGTGTGGCAGCCCCTACCTTCAGAAGCATGGAAGAAGAGAAGCAATCTCAGATTATTTCTGTCTAATATTTTTGCTTAAAATTGAGTTTACCATGTTATTTTTCAGCTTATCTCACCACCTTTCCCCTTTTTTTTTTTTTTTTTTTCCTTCTAGAATGTCCCATCCCTTCAGGTTTCATTTTTGGAATTTAATATCTCCTGTTGATGATTTCTGTTCCTTATCTTCTCTTGATCCATTTCTGCTTCTCTTTTAGATTCTGTCTCCTTCAGTCTCCAACTAATGTCTCCCCATATGTCAGATTAAAAAAAAATTTACAAGATGCTGGGCTGTGAAAGGATCTAGGGAATGTTTATGTGGTTGCAGCAGGCTGACCATTAAAGTGACTTTATTTCTACAACATTTCAGATGCTGGGCTTGACAGTTTAATTTCTGAAACTATTTATACTCACAAAAATCCATAACAGCGTTTCTATTATTTCCTTATATGATTTTTTTTGCCTATATTTTATCAAGTCATCTTCTTCTATTCAGGCCTGATTTCAGACAATAGGAATACAAAGTGGAAAAATCCTTTCTAAAAGAGACTGTAGCTTTTTATCTATTAAAACATCTCTCTGTGTCCCAACACATTTTTATCTCAGCCTGCTTTTCTCCTGTTGATTTGATCCAATGGAATGACATGCAGGGGAGACTTAGATGAAAGTCACACCTGAAGAGGGTGTGTGCTCAGAGCTGAGGAACCTTACCAAAGCTGCCTTCCTCATTATCCACCAAAGTACTCTTGCAGCTCTGGATGCTGGTTCCAGATCATGATCTATTAAAGCAAAGGCCAGCTAGAGCTGTTGCCTTCCACTGAAAACAGAAGGAGTAGATATTTCACTAAGCCATCACCACTGGACATCACAACAGGCTAGGATGGATAAAAATGATAGATTCTGTATTCTTGCTTTTCTAAATATAATGCTGTCCAAGCCTTTATATATCTGCTGTTCTATTTTTTCATCACTGCAAGGGAAAACCGACCAAACCATAACTTGCAGTTTTGAAAAGGAAACTGCAGCTAGCGTTAAATATTCTTGAACAACATCAGTGTGTTAAATTCTGGCCCAGTTTGCATGAGGAGACTGTGTAGCCATTTGTAAGAACATGTGAAATAAATGTGTTAAGAGGAGTCAGGTAGAACGTTTTCCTTGCCACAGTGGTAAAATCAGTGACTCCCAGGTTTTCCTGGTCTGGCAAACCCTTGTCAGCCCTCAGGACTCCTGCACAGACCCCCTCAGTGTCAGTGGCTGTTGCAAACAGAATAAAGACAACACTCGTTATGATTTCACAAATAAAGTTTGGAAACCACCAGAAATAAAGATGGCTTTAGTTCCCTGCAGCTCTGCACTCCTGTGGCTCTGGGCTGTTGCTGTGACTCCAGGGAATGGTAAGGTAAGTTTGTGGTGGAATCTGATGATAACAACAGTCTGAGCTCCTGAGCACAGCCCCTTTTGCTTGCCTTGGAGAGATGCTGGCCCAGGAATGTCAGCAGGTTGTTTGCTTCCTGCTGAGCTAATTGGCAGGGTGACAACCACTGCCTGCCAAACACATGCTTTTGTTTAATCTCTGCTGGTTGGGGATAAAAACCACCAATAGTCAAAAGAGGCCTTTCTTAAAAGTGCTGATTTAGAGCAGGGTGAAGATGGGTTCTCCCCTTAAACCCCAAAGTGTCAGTGCTACCTGCTCTGGATGAGCACAAACAACACACCCAAGCTTATTTTGGATTCCTTTTTCCCCTGACAGTGCAGCAGAAGGAGAGGGGAGCTATTGATCTGGGTATAATATGAAAATTTCCCAGAATCAGGTAGATTTGGCACCTGTAGTTATTTATTTAAAAGCTGATGTCAGTTGTAAGGGCAAGATTGACTGGATTGCAGGAGAGACGAGGAGCTTCCTGAACTGATTTCAGATGCACGAAGCTGCTGAATAAAGGACATGTGCAAGGCCCAAGGGAATCACTGCAAAGAATCTTGTTAATGTTTATGGGCTTTTGATCAAGTCCTAAAGACTGACTAAAGAATTGAGATGTTTTGACTTTGAAACAAAGGCCCTGGTGCAATTATGTAATTTCTATTATTCTCTTTAAACTGGTGTATGTTATTCATCATTCTGATCAGAACATGCTTTGCATCTCTGTCCTATTTCTGGTTTGACGATTGTGATAAACTTGGTAACCTTTTGCAAGCTGTGAAGTTGTACACTTCCTTCAGATCCTCTGTTTGGCTTGTGAAAGTGCTTTTTAAATTTTAAAGGACAAAATTTATGTTTGTTTTTGCCAATTAGGGATTACCAGGGGCTAATCATATTCTAAAACTACAGGAATGATTGTCATAAACTTAGCGACCCTTTTCAGCCTGAAAGCTGTACACTCCTT
Source organism: Bombycilla garrulus (assembly GCA_013400315.1). Classification (NCBI taxonomy): domain Eukaryota; kingdom Metazoa; phylum Chordata; class Aves; order Passeriformes; family Bombycillidae; genus Bombycilla; species Bombycilla garrulus. The sequence goes on from VXBU01017269.1 coordinate 72,393, forward strand.
CATTTAGATTGTAAAAGTGATTTTTAAGTTTTAAAGGGAAAAATTTATGAATTTTTTATTTCACCAGTTTGAGATTAGGGTCTAGTGGTATTCTAAAAATATAACTTCGAGTACAGCTTCATCTTTGCCTTTTTCAGAGGTTTGCATCCTCTCTATTTGTATGGCATGTACCTGTTGCTGCCATCTCTATATAACAGAGGGCTATCTCTTTGGTATCCTCAGGATTTGCAGGTTTTAATTAGAATGGATTTATGTTGATTACAGTTGATGGGATTGAAATGCCATGTGGTTATTAATTTCCTAGTTTTAATTTTGCTACTTAGTCATACATTACCAAAAATATCTTTGAAATGTGTTTTTTTCCCTTGTAAAGTGGCAAACCAGAGATATAAATGCATCACGGCAGGCTGTCATTTTGAGTACAACTCCTGCTAGATCCTGACTTAGAAATCTGTGAATGACTATGGAGCTGGATGAAAATGAAAAGAAATACATGCAGCCAAGCTTTCTTAGATTTTCTCTGAAAACAGAAGTGAACTTTTGGGAATTTCTGCTAGGATTTGCTTGGTTTCTTTTTTAAACGTAAACGTCAGTGAGCATAATTCCTTGAAACTCCAAAATTTCAAAATGTCCATTTTAATTTTCATCTCTGTAGCATATGCAAGACAAGCAGTTTCTGGGCAGAAGTCAGTATTATCCAGCACATGGGATGCTGTTTCCACTTTTGCAGGGAGGAAAGAGAGGCATCAGATAATGTGTGGTCCAGTCCAAGGGTCATTACAATCAGTAATGATTATAATGTAAATGATTGTAAGTCTAAGGTAAGTCTAATGATTGTAAGTCTAAGGTTCATCTTCAGACCTCGCTGCAACAGGATAAGGTGTTGTGCACGTGGGCTGGCTTTGCAGCTCATCTCTGCAGTGATGAATAAAAGCTGTAACAAAATTTCCAGAGCAGATAAAAATTCAAATGATCCTCTTTCCAAAAGTCTCATGCTGAGCCCATTGCAGCTGAAGGGAGGAGACCACAGCACTGAGATACACAAGTGACAGAGTTTTGGACTGGGAATGAGGACTCTGGCTTTTGCAGAGCAGGGCTTCAGTGCAGAGAATGTTGATATCCAGTGTTGGCATTCAACTAGTTCCTAAAACTTCAGGGTAAAAATTCCTGCAGAAATCGATCCTAAAGATAAATTCACAGCTTCTTTCAGCTTCTCCCTTCTTTCTGTAATCAAACCCATTCCTCACTGAGTACAAGAGCAGTGAACTCAAAATTTCTTTTGATAAAAGCATAGCTGAGCAGCATTGTTCCACAATGTGTCCAAATAATGCCAATTGCTGTAACACTACATTTCTTGCAGATTTAAGTTCTCTCCTTAATATTCTGTCTATCTGGGGACAGCTGTTTGAAGAAAACAGCTAAGCTTGATCATAAATTTGCCCCAGCATATTTAGAAGTATTTTTAAATAAGATCTGAATGAATGTATCCTATGGAATTCTTTCAGAATAACAAGCAGCAACTTTGGTCTGCTTCAGTCTGTACTTTAGCTCTATTTTTGGTTTGCTATCACTTGGAAGTTTGGTCAGCTTTCTCCAAATGGGAATTTTCTGAGGGAGAGCAGCTTTTGGGTTCTGCTGTGAAGGAGCAGAACTTTGGGAAACCTCATTGCATTGGTGTAGGCAGATGAGGAGAATCAGGATTCTTCTTTAGCTCCCAGGTCTGTGCCCCTTTTTTTGGTTTGTGCTTGCTCAGGGCTGTTCCAGCCTTTGGGTTCAGGTGGAGGTGTGAAAGAGAAATTCAAAGAGATACAAACTCAGGAGATGGGGAATATTCAAATAATAGACTCAATCACAAATACAGCTGATAATTTTCAATCTGTAAATGCCTGTTTGATGCTGGAGAGTTGGGAATTGCTCAGGTTTCTCCCACAGCCTTGATTCCACCTCAGGCAGTACTGGGAGGGATGTCCTGTAGACACACAGGAACGTGACAGGTCAATTGTCCTTTTGCTCTCAGAACCAGAAGGTGAAGATGTGCTTGGTAGCAGTTGGTTTCTTGCTTCAGTTGCAGTGTGAATTTTCTGGATAAAAGAAAAGAAAAATCTCATCTTGCAGTTATCCACATAGGAATTTGCACTAAAAATCCAACCCTTGCAGTCTGACCTATATGACATTGCTGTTAATTATGCATTAAATATGCTGCTTTTCCTATTTTTTCATTGTGAGGGGCCTTTTTGCTTCTCAGTTCATACACATTACTCTCATTAACATTTATAAGAATTTAGGTGTTGCAGAGTGATTTTCAATCTATTTTGATATAATTTACCAGGGTCACGTGCCCCAAATAAAGTCAGGATGCCATTCTGGATGCCAGGGTGTTCTTGAGATNATGATTTTCAATCTGTTTTGATATAATTCCCCAGTATTTACCAGGGTCATGTGCCCCAAATAAAGTCAGGATGCCATTCTGGATGCCAGGGTGTGCTTGAGTTCCTGTTTCCTACAGAATTAACCCTGAAGCTCCCAGAGCCAGCCATGGATTCCATGGAGTTCCCTTTTGTGCTCAGGCCATTCTGATTCATCCAGAGAGCTGATGTGTTTGTGCAACAAAGCTGTCACAGCCATCCTGCAGCACAGAGTTCCACTCATGCCTTTTGTGGGAGGCTGGTCTCTTATCCAGTTTCCTTTATAGTAAAAGGAGTAATAGCTGTGTACAACTGAATTTCTCTGGGTTTTTTGGTTAGTGGATGAAATTCCTCCCTGAAATAACCAGCTACAGTTCAGCTGAATGAAGGCTATGGCTTCATTTGCATCATTGCATAATTATTTGCTTCAGCCTTACCAAATCCTTTGTTTTTTTTTTTAAATTTATGTCGTACTAAGCAGAAAATAATGTCATGCCCTGGAGCAGTGCAGAAACCATGATTAAGAGAAACAGCAGACACTAAGAATGATGGTCATACCCACAGGATTCAGAGCAGAATTTGACCTCCTAGGGTCAAGATTTACACAAACACTTGGTCACTGGCCAGTTCTTAACTCATTCTGAGTGTTCTTTTTATTATCATTGTGGAGCAGATTTAAAAGCTGTGTTAATGAAGAAAACAATTGACATGATTGAACCAGGCCCTAGATGCTTAGTGTCTGTTTGAATTAGATGAACAATTCATGTATATTTTGCTACTGTAATGCAGGATTAATGTTTTCTGATCATATTTTCATTACTTGTTCTTCAAGAGCACTGGGACAATTTGAGTGAAACTTTGTGTTTGTAATGGGTCCATTGTGTGGGAAAAGATAAATTAATGTGGTTCTTGCTATCCTTATTTGGAGAGATCAGGGATGGATTGGGAAAGTCAAACAAAACCTGTGCAGAACTGGCTCTAGTTCAGACTGTATTTTCTACACTGCCTACAACTAATATATTTGTATTTGATTTGGACACTTTGTATTGGTAGAAGGGAGTCAGGCATAAATGAGGCCAACACTATTATTCAGTGTTATTAATGATGTTGTCTACTCTTAGTTCCTCAAAAACTAGAAAACTAATAAATTTTACATATTGGAAAAAAAATCACAGATAAATCAAACAAATACATAAATTCTTTAAAGTATTTAATATGTGTTAAGAGGACAGGATGATGAATTCAATATTGAAAACCAATATCAAGTTTACAATTATGTACCATTTATCATCACTGATTGCAGAGACAGAGTGTTATTGTGGGGAACAGAATGATGCATAAACTAAAACCCTGATTGGTTTTCTAAAAAAAAACAAGTTAAAATTCATGTTATGTCTGAAAAGCTTTGTTTTTCTTTTTCAAGCCTTATTTTCAATAGTAATTGTTCATTCAGACACAAATGATGCATATTTAATTTCTTGGGCTTTAATATTAACAGTATAATAATTTTCCAGTGTTGATAACTTGTGCTTTTATAAACACTAGCAGGATTCAGTTCACTGTTGTTTTCTGGGGCCCAATTTCCCCTTTAAGCAAAAAGAACATATGGAAAATGGAAAAGTGGAGAGGAACTAGTTTTGAATTGGACTTGTAGAAGCAAGCGAATGAAAGCAGCGAAATGCTCTTGAAAGGTGAGTGGACTTTGAAGAGAAAACAAGTACAAGTGGCTGGTTTTACTCAGCAGCTCTTTTCAAAGGGTAAAATTCTGCCTCCCCAAAAGTCAACAGCAAAGCTCGCAGTGACTTCAGTGCTTTCAAACTCCTGTTGTGTGTGTGAAGGACATACCTGCTCACCTTTATGAAAGAGCTGCTCTTCTTTAAACTCCTGTCACCCCAGCTGAGCTCTGGGAGAGGGAAATGAATTCTTCTCTGGCTCACACTTTATCAGCAGAATTATTAAGCAGTTTTCTGTGCAGAGTCACTCTTGTAATACACTCCTGCTTTTTTTTTTTTTTCAAATTATTTTTTCATTTTCATGTTGGTGCTCAGGTTTCCTGGGGATGACCAGATATCATTTCACCAAACTGAAGCTGTGCACTCGTAACTGAGAGTTATTTTGTCCTTCAGAATTTCAACAACTCATTCTGATTTATGAAAGAATCTAGCTAGGCTTGAAGATTCAGCTGGAGTTTAGAGTTATAACTCTAGTCTAGACTCATTGAGTCAACAAGAATAAGAAAGAAGCCAAACCATCTTTTATATCTTTTTTTTGGTAAACTACACATTTTAAAAACAGAAGCAGTGAACTAGAACCAGTGTACTGCAATCTAGTGCTGCTCATACTGAATGTATTTTAGAAGGGGGTTGCATTTAAATAGACACCAAGAAGAAGTGAGTATTCCAGCAGTCACCCTCAAATGGAAAAATATCCATAGCCACATTCACTGGCATTTACTGACATCTACACCCCTGCAAGCAGACAACCATAGTGCAGAGAATGCCAGAACTTTCCATGGGAAATTACTGAGCTGGATGGGATTTTATATGAGCAAGAAGAGGGGGGCTGAATGCTTTGCCTCAAATATCTGTCAAAAGTCATAGAGCAGAGTGTAATATCTTGGGTTTCATTGGTGTCCAGAGCACTCATAATTTGACAGGCTACTTCTTTGGAAAGTTTTACAGAAAGCACTGAAAGACAAAGAAAAAGAATTGTCACAGCAGGCTTGCCTAATTCATTTTAAGCAGTCTTGTTTAGTCTCTGTGCATTTCTTACCATTTAAAAAGGAAACTCAGGCATGCTAAATAGTTCTCCAAATGGAAACTGGTTGCAAAACTGAGTTCTAAACAATACCATCAGTATAGAGCAACTGGTGGTTTTTAATATTCTTAGACAAACAACAGAACCTAATTATCTTTATTTATTCAATAAATCAAGTACAAATTTGATCTATTGAATTGTATTAAATATTGAAAATAATTTAATAAATAAACACAAAAGCTAATTTATTATTGATATTCATCATTAGGATTTTGGTAAAAAAAGAATTTTAAACAGGTGGAGAAAGATAGTGAGGAATTCACCTCAGGCATCGGAACTGCTGCAGAACCTGCTTAGGTTGCCTCAGCCATGGGTAATGAAGAAAAATAGCTTGAGGAGCCAGGGAGGGAGCNGGAGCAGAGCTGGGCCTGGAAAACAGGTGGGGAAGGAGGAATCTCTCAGCAGCTGCTCCAGCACCCAGGGACTCTCCAGTGCCCCGTGCTGCTGGCTCAGGGGGAATCTGCAAACCAGCACAGCGAGGCCAGGCAGGGCTGGGAGCCTGCGGGCACTGCTGGAGTGAAGGGGTTTCTTGGGAGGCTGGGAGGTTGCAGGGAGTCCCTTACAGAGCCCATGTACCAATCCTGGCCCTAACGATGTCCTTTTTGAAACATTGCCACCACCTGCAGTCATGCACTGGCACGTGACCAAGAAACACACAGTGCAGGACAAAGGATTTTGGCAGCCTCGTATGGACATAAAATACTGTACAATGTGGGGATTCATCGTGTGGCTGCGGTGACAAGGAAAGTTCTATTAATCATTTTGGTCTGCTATCAAAAAGGGACTTGGTCTTGTGTTTCTTACATACTGAGATGTTTAAAAAGCAGGATCACGTCCAACATTGATATTCTAATTGGAATATAATCAGTAGTAGTACATAACACAAGTAGAGCATTTCATCTTGAAAAGCCTGTGCAGCATAAGATTGCTGGCTAAGAGCTAAGTTAGTGCAGCTGTTCAAATCACCTGTCATAAGCCTTCTGGTCTAATGATTTTAATCATTATGCATTTGTAACTTCTGGTACATCTTTCAGGATGAGAATGACAACCGTGGGGTGCGATTCATTCCCTGGCTGATGCCTCTCTGAGCACGCAGTGGCACTGAGCCACCCGAGAGCAGCAGCGATGCAGTCGATGTGACAATGCAAGGGCAGATGCTCTGGACGGCAGAGGATGCTAGAGAAGAGGTAAATTTTCCTCGGCGCTTTTCCCCATTAGCATCCCCTGAACCTCGGCGGTATCGGCTCGAGCCAGCGTCTCCCCGCGCAGGGGCTGCTTTAGGCACCGCGAGCTGCGTGTGCCTGCCCGTGTGTGCCCGCTCCTCCAGCGGCGTGCATGCCTCCGCTGGCAAACCCGGCACCTTGAAACGGGTCCAGAAGTTTGCATGATCTCCCGCTAAGCACATCCGCGGAGCCTGAGAGGTCTGTGCTCGGGAGATCGCGGTGTTTCAGCCGCAGGAGGCAGGGAGCCGCGCTTTCCCCCATCTCCTGCCTCTGCTGAGCCACCAAGTGTTTCTGCCTCGCCTATAGTTTGCTTCCTCATTCCCACATGTTCGGGCGGCAACCCTGGGATGCCGGGGTGGCACTCTGATTCTTTGTCCTTCTAGGCTACTGAATGTATTTTAATTGAATCGGACAGAGAAAAACCCCCAAAACACATACACAAAGCCCAAGGCGTCAGGACTAGATCCCCCTTCCCCGAAACAACAAACGGTTAAATAAATAACGAGATGCCAAACCAACCATCACCAAACGAATAAGCCAAAAATCAGCGTCAGCTCCGCAGGAAACGGGAAAGTTTCTGCGCTCTGAACCTGGTACCGCACGTCAAAGCGAGAATCCAGGGGGAGGGGAGCGGAGCGCGGCCTCAGCCCAGCGCCTGCGAGAGCCGGGGATGCGCTGGTGCGCCCAGCCCCGCATCCCGGAGCGACTGCCCGAGAGATGCTGCTGTGACTTGGTTCTGCGCCGGGAAAAGAACGGCTCCGAGCCCCCACCCCCGTCTCCTCCCGCCCTCCTCTTCCATCCCCCTCCCCCGAGTCCTGCGGGGAGGCGGGTTTAAGGTGGGTCGTGTGGCCGCGGTAACTTTCCTAACAGAGCTAAAGAGGCGCCCGGAGTCCCCCGCAGCAGCATCGCCCGCCCGTCCTGGGCAGCGGCACCGGCGCGGTGCCTCCGTGCGAGCGGCCCC
>VXBU01017273.1:0-55696 GCA_013400315.1 Bombycilla garrulus
CCGCCCGCTGCCCGCGCCCGCCCGGCTCTTTGTTCTCCGCCAAGGCGCCGGGCGGGACCGCTCCCCCGCACCACGGCGGCCGCCCCGGGAGGCACGAGGGGGAAGCAGGCGGTATCGCCCCGCACCGCGGCGCCCGAGCCCCCAAACAGGAAACGTGGGCGAGGCTGCTGCCGGCTGACGCGGCGCTTCGGCAGCCCGCTCTCTCCTCCCGCGAAGGAAGGGCAACGAACAATAGTAAAAAAATTATTAGAAAATCATCTCGTCACCTCCCGGCCGGCAAAGCGGATCCTCAGATCGCAGCCCGCTACGTGTGCCGCGGCTACTCCCTCCAAGGGAAACCCGGGGGGCAGCGCGGGCACCCGCAGACCGCTGCCGGACCACCATCCTGCAGACGACCAGAGGCAACTAAAAGCACGGCCCCTACGGACAAGCACTGCCAGATCCCGTCTCCCTTGCTCTAACCTAAAATGCTGCCGCTCGGCCTATCCTCCGTGCCCGGCGGGGGCTGCCGAGCTCCTCCACCCATTCGCTCAGCGGCGGCGGGACCCGCAAAGCCGGCAGCGGGAGCAGCCGCCGGCCAGGGCCGCCATTTTGTGCGGGAGAAACAGACCAGCAACTGACAAGAAAATGGCGGCCGCTCCGGCAGCCGCCATTTTAGGCTGCAGCTGTAGCAGTACCGCTCGCTCCCGGTCCCCGACCCGCGCTTCTCCCGCAATTCCCGCATTTCTCACCTTCCCCAAGGCCTTGTCAGCTTCCCCGGGTCCCGGCGGCTCTCAAGGGCAGGGGAAAAGGCAAGAGAAGGGGGGGGAGGGGGAGGGAGCCGGGGACCGGGGCTGGGGAGGGGCAGGGGGGCGCGNGGGGAGCGCGCGGGACAGGGCGAGTCTCCGAATCACCACAGCAGCAGCAGCACCGGCCCGACGCCTCCCCCCGCCACCTCCATAGAGCGCCGACCGCCGCCGCCGCGTCTCGGGCGCTCCCCGGCAGCCCCACTAACTTTATCACCCTTCACGCAACCTACCCCACCTCCCGCCGGCACCCGCCAATCGCCGCCGACCGCTCCACCCGCCCTGCCAATCACAGCTGAGGAAGGGGGCGGTGCCAGGGCCGGGGTGGGCGGCGGAGGGAGGCGGTTTGGTTGCGCCGTGCCGCCGCCGCAGTGCAGCACCGGTATTCACGAACGCTGCTACGCCAGGGGCTGCCGGCGTTGCCGCGCAGCGCGTCGGGGCCTGCGCAAGCGGCGCAGCTGCTCCATGGCGGCCGCTTGGCCGCCGCGTCCCCGCGCCGGTCGCTGCCGAGATGCAGCGCTCATAGAACTCCAGTGCCAGGGGCCTGCCGTGCGAGCTGCAGGCACGTTTTCAGAAGGGTGCTTTAATATTTATATGCTAGTATATATCTTCCTAAGATTTTTTGTTTGTTTGGGGTTTTAAAAATTTTAGTTAATAAATTTATTTAAGCTCCCTCCGTCAGCTCACATTTCGGATTTAGCTGAGCTAAAAAAATGAGTCGATACCAGACGGTAGCCCTGGGCTTGCAATCAGACCCGGAGGAGGAGGTTTGCTATCTGAGCTCCAGGAGCCTGTGTGTATGGATCCAGTTTCAGGTTCGCTTTTGGGTTTTGGAAACTATTTCTCTGCATGTGCTTCTGGCCGTGGACCCACGTATCCGGGGCCGCAGGTACCCCTCGGACAACCAGGGCTCGGGAGGGACATTTGTTTTTGTCGTGGTAGGCATTCAGATAGTGGAGTGTTCCTGCTCCTGCTCAGTTAAACAAAACAAAGATGGCCCGGCTTGCAGCTGTAGGTGGAAGTTTGAGTCATGGGGACTGCCAGAGACTCACTCATGAGGTGTTTTATCCATTAACATCCTGGCCTCCATCCCCGGTTGTGGCTAAGGTGGCTGCCACTCTGGCTTCCCAAAGGTCTTAATGTAGTTGCCCTGGATGGGGCAGGGCAGAGAACAACGGCTCTGGGAAGGTGAGGAGAAGCCCCACAAACACCCACATCTGCTTTGTTCACACATCCACCTTCCGCTTTCGATTTGTGTGACTCACAGTTCAGATGACTGGGAGAAAGTGATCCATGTTGTAACTCCTGAACTGTGCAGATGGCAAGTCCAAACATATGATTCTGCAGAACTTCCAGTTTCTTTGCAAAGCCAACCTCATTCCTAATGCTTTCAACACAGCATGCCACCATGTCCCAAGGGTTATGTAAGGCCTAAACGGGACTGTTGTGCAGGAGTTCTTACGTTGCATCTTATCTGGGATGAAGCTTCTTCAAGGTGGCTTTCCTCATATCACACCTGTAAGCATTAAGCACAATTTACTCACGTGTTCAATTTACTCATGTCCATGTGTCATGGAACATCTCAAACAAACTACCTGAAAGTAAGTTTCGAGCTCGTATGTGTGAATAAAGGTGACACAACAAGTGACTGGTACTTGTCATACCAGAATATTTATATAATACTTTCCCATATATAACCATATTACTACAAGAGCTTGGACTTCACAAGTAAATCTGCAAGAACTGTGCAGAATGCCATTGAAATCCATGGAATCCAGCTTGAAAGGAGGTGACAATGGGCACAGAGAAAACAGCAAAGTCAACAAGATTTAAACCAATATTAAAACCAATGAACATTTTCAGAGTAAAAAGTAATAAAAAATGACACGCAAATCTTAAAAACAGAAGTGAAAGCAGGGATTTTGTTTTGGATTGGATGGCAAAATATTCTCATTCAGTCTTTCCAGCATAAGCATTCCAATACTGGTAAACTGTAACTGAAAACTAAGAATTTATATATATTTGGGGGGGAAGGGCAGGAAGGGAAGAGGACAGATTGGGAAACTTGCAAAACATTAAGTATATCGTGACAAAGTGTCACCTTTCACTCTTTGTTTTAAAGCATACTAGAAAATACTTATTACCATAACAACAGAAAATCCCCCGTTTGGTCAGTAAGAGAACAGTAATGTTTGCTTAAAGCTGTGATTTTTGTTTTAGGATTGAATGCTGAAGGATTCAGCAGGATATATGGTGTTCTGTAGCTCGCAGTTTGTCAGTCTCAGAGACCTGTTGCACAAGTACAATTGATGAAGGCAGTGAACCGTAATGCAGAGGACAAAAAAAATTGTGAAATGCCTTCTATTTTATGCATCTCCCCTTCTCTTTAAATTACTTAGCTTCTTGGCATTGAAGTCCCCATTATTTGTGTCTGAGAATGCACCAGCCCAGTTGTTTGACTATTTGATAAAAAAATATACATAAAGAATCTTTTTTCGGTCTGGCCCCTTGACTTTACAAAAAAAACCCCAAAAACAGCCAAAACCAAAAAACAAACCCACAGCCCCTTTCCTCGCAACAAACAAAACCAAACAAATAAACAAACAAAACAACCAAAAAACCAAAAAGGAATTTTATGGGTAGCAGTTGTAGTACCACCTTGCATCCATCAGTCCCCTTTGGGATTTGTTCAAATTCTACCTCCCTTTTGTATTTTCCCCCTTTCTCTCCTCCACTTGCCCTGGACTCCAGTGATGCTTTAATTCAAATCAGGTGGTTTCCAATTGGCATAGTGGTAGTTCTGGATTTGTTCCTGCAAGTCTGAACTTGCAGAATCGATGCACGATTCCAGCCTGAGTGCACTGCCACTGGTTATTTTGAGAAGGGATGTCTGTCAAGTGTCCTGAGGAACCCTCTGCGTTGCAGGCTGTGTGGCACAGGAGCAGGAGTTGCTGCACAGATGAAGCATCTGGCTGAGAGGAAGAGAGATGCCCCTTGCTGCACACATGGGAGAGCTCAGAACCAGGGCAGGCTCCTACGAAAACAGCCCAGAAAATGTGGGAAAGGAGCTTTCAGGACTGGGAGCTTTCCCTTATTGTTGCCGAGCTGGAATCACCACTACTTACCCAGTATAAGAGGCTGCCTTGCAGCCGTTCCAAGGCTAGGCCCTGCTGGCTGGGGGTTCCAGACAGTGCTGGTGACAGGGTGGCTGGGGCAACGTGGCACTGCACCACCCCAGTGCATCCTGCATCTCATCCCGTGCTGGCCGTGGGGCTGGCTGGGCTGGCTTTCTTCAGAGTGCCCCATTAATGCAGTGTGGACGTGCAGATAATGTGAGCCAAAGCACCCGGGTAGAGAATTACTGCAGAGTAAATAATGCACTGGCAATTCAAACCCTAGTTTGTTCCATGTTAATTTCTCCAACATAATCACCTCCTGCACCTTCTAATTTTCCCACCAGTTTTTCAGCCTGTGCCTTTGCAGGGAAGCCTTATTTTTCTCCAAAGCTGTCGTGACCCACCCAATGAATGAAGTGGCTGGCACACACATTTAACCAAATGTGAAATTTAGTTTTTCCTGTGATAGAAGCCTGTCTCAAGGAGGGCTGTACTGTAGAAAAAAAAAAAAAAAAAAAAAACCTGAGGAAAGAAAAAAAAAAAAAGCAAAACCCAAACCGAAAAATACACCTATATTTTTCTTTAAATGTTTTTTTTGGCACTTGTACTGAAGCAGAATGTTCTTAACAGCAAACCCATTCATACTGTGCAGATTCACTTTCATAGGAATTGTTTGCATTGTCTCTTGGAGAAATGCACTGATGATACATTGGATATGTGCCTAAATTGTACAAGATAGCATGGATGGCGTCAAAGCATTGCAGAAGGCTTTGTGGTTGTTCTCTACAGGATTTTAATTTGCAGAGTATTAGTATTAAACTTTTGTATATCTGTAGAGGTGACTTTGAGTGGCACTGATTTAACAATACTCACCGAGGCAAGAGCATTCCAACGCTTCTAGACAGTGGTGCACTTTAAACTTCTCTTTTCCCTTCCTTTGGAAAATCCTTTGCAGCAGATTTCACTGAGTCTTCCATCTAATAAATTATTTTGCTTTCATTCTGTTGTCTTCTGAAATGCTGCATCCAATACCTTAACTCACCAGCTGGATTCCTGCTGCTCAGAAGCAGACATACTAAAAAAATAAATTAAAAAATCCACCTCCTGATTCCCAATTTAAGACTCAGAAGACTTGCTGGATTTCTCAAGTGTGACAATACGTCTGGCAGTTACAATTGCACAGGACTCTTACAGTGGTTCTCCCTCCGAAGTCTGGAAAGATACTTGGGGTGTGACTTGAGAGTTAGCCAGTGAAAACTGGAATAGTCAAGTGTCAGAGATAGTAAGATTTCACCAGGGTATGTTTGTATAGGCTATGAGGAAAGCAAGGCAGTGCCCATAGCAGCACAGCTTGCTTTGCTTTCACTGGCCTGTTTAGAACAGGGAATATTTATAGCTGATATAATTGTACTAATACATAATCATCATAACTTGCAAAGAGGAAGATTGCATATGTATTCCCAGAATGGTTTAGGACAACAAACCAACCAAAAAATAAACCCAGCTGTGACTGTCTTCTCATCAGGTCCAGTTCAGTAAAATATAAAAGCTGCAAAATTTTCACATTCTGTAGTCTTCTAAAATGACAGATTTGTTCATGGTCCTTAGCTCAGCAGAGTGAGTGTGCTGTGCTGCAATGTTCTGTTTCTGGCATTGGTTAGCGTCAGCTTTACAATAAAGTAGGAAAGATTTTCAAATTTATAATTTTCATTATTTGCTAGGAGAAGAGCTCTTCTTTCTCTTAACCACTGCCAACTCATGTTTGAGTTACTTTAAAGCATGTCCATATTTTGTAATTGTTATAGTTATTAGAATTTCTATTTTCTATGTTAATGTCTAATTTTGACCGCTTTTAGGCCCTCCAGTAGCATGTTTTAGTGAGTTCTGTGGTTTAATTGTACAACGTTTAAGAAGTATAATCCTTGTGTCAGTTTTAGGATGTATTGGCTTGATTCCATTGTAATCTGCCTGCTTAAGTGGTTTTGTGGCAATCATCTTCTATATGAAATACTTATCATATTCAGAAACACTTACTGCAGCTGAACACAAAGTACAGTTGGTTGAGTTGGAAGAGCATCCAAATGTTCTATAGCTGCATTGCATTGCTCCTTAAAAAATATGGATTATTGATTAACTCAGAAGAATGGATGGGAAATCACTATTACTGAAATGCTGCACATGATTTTACCAAACTAATTTTGTATTCTCTTTTTCAATGCAGAAGATGCTGTGTCATGGTTTGTGTGTGAAGAAACAGTAGGAATACATCACAGAACATTTATATATATTTATCTGCTTGTAGCAAAGAGCTTTGTTGGATGTAAAGATCTACTCCTTGCTGTTTGCCTTACTTTTCCATGGGCAGAAACACAGAACGGCTTCTTACAATTTAAGATAATATTCAGGCATAATAATTCTCAGTGGTTGCTGTTCGTATTATTTCTACTGATGAAAAAAGAGAACAGTAATTCTCTACTAGATTTCTGTAAGGACCACTTTTTCTGATATTTAGGGATCAAAGATCTACTTGAGCTAGAAAAATGATGAGGAAAAGCTACTTTGCCTTTTTAGTCCTTAGGAGGAAGCAAAAACACAGGGAAATCAGGCAAATAGTTATAAATCCAGGTTAACCTTTGGAAGATAATGAAGTCCTTCTGTTTTCCCTTGTTACCCATTTGAAAAGTTCAAAACCCTTTTTTAATTTAAAAAAAGGACTATTATTTGTATGTATGAGCATGTTATTACAAACCTGTATTTTTAAATAGGTTCAAGAACGTTCAACCGTTAGATTACAATAAACAGCATTGCCATTGTTTGATCTATAGTTCCCTTTATTAAATCCAGTCTACTTAGAGTATGTTAAAATTGTTTCGTTTTTCTGTAGATTAATTTTATATTGTCATTCTTCAATCCCTAATCCATTTAAAGCAAGTGCAGCTGCTCAAGTGCAGCTGTATTTTTTTTCCTATTTTGGTGAAATGTCTTTTGTTTTTAAAGAAATTGCATAAAGGAGATGTTTTGGAAAGAGAGATGGGAGAAGAGAACCAAAACCACTACCAGAACATGACCTGAATCAGGACAAACATTGGAAGACTGTCAGATATTAAAAAAAAGAAGGCTGGATCTGACTCTGAAAGTAGCTTCTATTAAACCACTAGGTATTTCTGGCTTCATGTGGCATGATTTTCTGTCATCCAGAAAAGCTGGTCCAGAGGAGGGTCACAAAAGTGATCAGAGGGGTGGAGCACCTCTCCTATGAGCAAAGGCTGAGAGAGTTGAGATTGTTCTTCCTCAAGAAGACTTTGGAGAGGGCTTAATGTGGCTTTTCAGTACTTGAAGGATACTTTCAAGACTTTTTAATAGGGCCTGTAGCAATAGGATAAGGGACAATGGTTTTAAACTAAAAGAGGGTAGATTCAGGCTAGGTATGAGGAAGAGTTTCTTTACAATGTGTGAAACAGTGGCACAGGTTGCCCAGAGAGGTGGTGGATGCCCCATCCCTGGAAAACACTCAAGATCAGGTTGGACAAGGCCCTGAGCAACCTGATTTAGTTGAAGATGTCCCTGCCTATTGCAGGGGGCTAGGACTAGATGAGCTCTAAATGTCTCTTCCAACCCAAAGTGTTCTATGATTCTATGAAAATGTTACATGTGTTCTGTGGATTGAAAATAATTAATTCTCTGAGGAAATACAAGCCATTTCAGCACCACAGAATTATTTCCTGTTAGCCAGCTTCACAAGTTTAATGAACAGGAAATTGATAATCATTAACAGAAGGTAAAAAATACTTCAGAGATGTACTTAAATAGCATGGTCGCATTTCTCTGGATTCTCTTTTGTGAAATTTTGAGTAAAAATGGAAGGTCTGAAAATAAATTATTCTGAAAACCTAGTTCTTTTGCAAGTTTCTGAGCTTGTTTGGTTTTGCAGCCTCATGGAGCTGTGGGAATCACTGTATTCTGGTTGGAGAGTGATCTCAAGATGAGTTGCAAGGTGAATATGGGGGTATGGGGAGTTCAGTTGTATGTGTGCTTATTGTAAAATACCTGTAAGCAGAAGAATCTCCAACTGGAGCAATTTTTTCCTTGGTGAAAAGGAAGTGGGTTTGTCTCTTTTTTTCTGGTCATTTGTTTAAATGTAGGGTGTTTGCTTTGGGTTTTGATGAGTTTTGTTTGGTGGTGGTGGTGGTTTATTTTTTTAAAGTGGAAACAGTGTAAATAAGCATAATTTCATCCTAGGTAGTTATTCTGGTTAACATAAATGATTTTCTGAAGTGATACTAATTTTGCAAGATGATTTTCTGAAGTGATACTAATTTTGCAAGGCTTTCAGGCTTAGCATTTACATGCTGTGTGTCTGAAGCAGAAGTCCCACATGCAGTGAATCTGAGTTAACTCCTCTGCCCACAGACACATTTGTTTCACATGTGAATAGCTGGATCCCGAGACTGAGATGATATTGGCTTGAATTTAAAAAGTTTATAGAGGATAAATTCTACAGATAATTTCTGGGTTAAGTATTGTTCAGATAGTGTGAGACCTGAGCCTCCTGGGATTGAAGTATTGAAGAGACATAAACCCCACTTTTGAGCTAACCAAAAGCTTTAATTCCTTCTACAAACTCCTAGTATTGTGTTTTTAGCAGTGGAACTCTGTTTAGGCCCTAAACAGACACTAAAGGACATAACCATTGACCTAAGATCAGTTTTATCAGGGGTGAATTTCACTCAGTATTTTATCCATATTGTATACTTTGTTGATTCATTTATTGAATGCAGCAGCTCTCAGAGTTAGCTGAGAGCACAGCTATAGGGTGCTGGCTTCATGTCCTAATAATTCATCTGGCTCCATTGGTAAGTAACGGGTTTGTCATGGTTGTTTCCTAAATAACTGGTAGAAAAGCTTACGAAAAAGAGGAGTCAGTAATTTCAGTTTAAAGCTTGCTCTGATTAAAGGAGACAGTTTGGTTTGTCCACCTTTGCAGGTCAGAAGCTGCACTAGAAAACCTCAGCACAAGCTCAGATTCTTACTTCTATAAGGGGTTAAAGTACCTAGAGAAGCCAAAACATATACAAATAATGTTCTAAAACTATTCCTGCAAATGTGTATTTCCATCCTCAATTTGCTTGCTGAAAGCTTTCTGGAGCTCTCTACACTTGTCCTTCTCTTCCTTGGCTCTGACTTTCTTAAGTAATAAATACATTCTTAGTCAGCTCCCCATTCATACTGCTCCCAGCAACCATATGGTAAATATACTCACAGTATGTCCTTCACCAAACAGATATAGAACCATGATAGCAGTGTAACAAACAGAAAAAGTACAAGGATGAGGATGTGTCAGCAGGAGAACACTCTGGAAGATGAGTCCAAGCACATACAATTTATAGATTAATTGAAATTAGAACTTGGATACATTCAGCCAGGAGTCTTAAATTAAATTATTAAAGCACTTTCTAAGTAAATTACAAAAAACAGTTAAACCAAATTAATTTTGAGAAGTAAGAATGTCTGATTAGAAATATAGCACAGTTTAAGTGGTCTTTTAATAAGACAATTAAGATAACTTTTCCTGTGTGCTCCCACATAGAAACAACAGAGGACTTAAGCAGAGCAGTTCACCTCATACAGGTAAATAAGGACTAAAGCTGTCTGCCTTTAAAGTGGAGTAAAACAATAACTGTACTCAGTGAATCTTCATAAAACTCTCATCATTTTTCAATACTCTAGGCTGTGTTTCTGTTTTACTTTTCATGAAGTTTGGTAGCAACAGGTGTAGTCACACCAGGCTGAGGAAGAACTTGTACAAAGCTGGATTGTATTATGGACGGAAATGGTTGATCCTCCTACCTGGGACCAACCAACATCATACTTGCCCTGTTTAACACACAACTGTGTCTCCAGATGATGCATTGCCAAGAGGGTCACTCACAGGAGAGGTGCTTTCTTTAAGAGCAGTGCATGTGAAAAGGATTGACAATTGCTTTGCACTGTGAGCCGTGAGCAGCAGCACAGTGTGAGCAGGTAGGGCAAGAACAGTTACACTCCAAGTTCATTGACTGGAGTGAGCTCTGGGTGCAGAGTGCTCTCTTCTAACAGTTTTTTTCTATATTGTGTTCAAAAAAGTTGCAAAGCCATAGAAGTCAAGTTATGGAAGACAGATTTTATCTGTAGTAAGCTTTGTCCAGCCCAAGTTGTATCATAAACTGCTACAGAAACATCAGATAGAACACAGGCAAAAAACCCAACACACCTGGGTAGGTATTTTACCTTCTAGCAACTCTAGCAACTGTGTTCTGGATACTTCAGAGGTATTCTCTCTTCTTATCCAAGTTTCTTAGACCCCTAAACCTTTGAGTGTAATCTTATCTAGTTCAGCGGAACAAGAAATTTAACTTTATAATTGCTGGAGATAGTTGTCACTTCTCAAAGGAAATAAGAACAAAAGGTCTTTTAAAGGGAATTGTAATCAATATTCACGTCAGTGACTGCCCAGATCTACAGAAATTCTGGGTAAGATACAGCATTTGAAGAACTGATATTTGTGTCACTGATATATTAAATTCATTAGCAACTTCCTCCATTCTGATAGTGGTCTCTCTCCACAAATCTTTGAAGGACAGGAGGATTTCACAAGTTGCAAGTCAAGACCAAGAATATTTCAACAGGCAACACATCCTAGTTGGTATGGAAAAAATGGATCAGTCAATTATTGCTCCTTCGTTCCAACTGCTATTTCATTGATTCATATGGTTTATGCAGAAAGAATCTAAAAGAAGTCTTCAGGCTTTTAAGATAATGCAGAACATCACCATGGTATTTATGTTTGCAGATGTGAAAATCTCTGTAGATATTACTGAGAAATATTAATTGTTTTTGGGAGGTTTAGCCAGCTAGCAAGGAAAAAAAAATAAAAAGCCAAGAAAACACTTGTCCTTCAGCATTTTTACTCTAGGCCAGCAAGGCCTCAGAGTCAGTGAACCTCAGGATTCAAAAGAGAGATTTGCAGCTCAAAACTTTACTGGAAAGTGAACAGACAAAACTGATGTCAGAGGTTTCATTTCTTGGGCTTGCTAGAGCTGATCTTAAAAGAGTTGGCACTGATGTATTAGACCATTTGATCTTTTACAGGATGCAAAATTGTCAATTCTGTTGTCCCCTTCAAGACCTGCTGCTGCTGAGCTTTTGAAAGGAAATCACTACTAATGCAGCTGGCACTGCCTGGAGAAAGAGCTGATAACACTGTTGGCCCCTTTTGATGTCAGTCAGTGATCTGGCCTCACATGATGCCAGCTCCTCTGTGTGGTGTTCCAAGCTGTTACAGATAACAGCTTGAATTACCTGTAATCTAAAAAATGAAGTAAGACTACTGTAATAGCCGTTCTCACTCTTAGGGTGTGTTTTCTGAGAGGGAGAATTCAGAGGACAACGTCTTGCCTTACAGGACAACAAACACAGAGAGTGGGATGGATATTTCCTGCTCACAGTGAGAGAGTACAACACTTTACCTCAATTTTAAGTATGGTTACTTAGAAAAGGAGCAGACAAATTTGTAGATAAAACTATACAAAATATTCTTGCACTAAAATGTCTTTTTTGTTGTTGTTGTTGCTGTTGTTGTTACTGCATTGCAGGATTTATGCAGGCCTAATTTTTGAAAGGAATTTTAGAAATAGTAGTGAAAGCAATGTTTGTAGTTTGGGTGGTAAAAAAGAAGGAGGATAAGGCTACCTAAAACAGTACACACCAAACTGATATCTAATTGAAGAAGGGGTGGCATTACTGCCTTGCTTGCAATACAGCGAGAATTTATGGTACATTTAGCTTGATAACCTTTGCTATTAGGCCAGAATAAAATCTGTTTTGTGCTACATATATGTGTTATCTATGTCTTATTATGAAATTTATTTGATAAGTCAGTTTTTTGCTATTTGCTGATTATAATTTGGATAAAAAGATAGGAAAGAGTAGTCACATTTCATACAGAATATATAAATACTTACCGGGTAAGCAACCAGGATTGCTGAATCTTGGTAGGGAATATGAAGTATTTTGATTCATACATTCATAAATACCAGTTCCTTTCAATTCATTTTACAAATTAGATATGATTTTTGCTATGTACTTGACAGCAGATCTTTAAATATGTATTTGGAAACACAAAGTGGGGTGGATGGTGTACTATTTTCACAATGAATTAAGAGTTCAGACTTAGTATTTTGCTGTTCTTGTTACTTGTCAAAAGAGATCAAAATAAAAAAAAAATGGAGGGAACAGCAGAGTTCAAATAAAATTGAAATTAATAGCCCAAGCAATTATTTCTTGTGACATAGGAAAAAAAGTAGAAGTTGGATTCTGTACTTGGGATCTCAGAATAGATGCAAAGATGACCACACAGCCCCAAATGAGAAAATGAATTACTTCCACCTTTAAGGTTTCTGTCCAATTTACTCCTTTTAAGAAACTCTCTGCAATCAGTGTTTATAGCCCAAAATGTGTACAAAACTTGTGAGAATCAACAAGAGGTCAGAGACAACTCTGTGTCCCTACTCCCTCTACAATTTTTCCCCATGAAATTAGGATTTTTTTCTGTTGATCTTGTGGACTTATCCTAGTGCCAGATTATTCTGGGATGTATATCCATGTGGGAAAGCTTAGGAGCAAAGCTTTTCATCCCAGACCGTCTATTCTTTATTGATAAATATTTGTAAACAGCAAGTGCCTTCTGAGGAATGTTTGCAAATAAATACTATTGTTTCTTATCTTTTTAAACGTGTAGGTGATGGTCACATAGGTCATTACATTATTAGAAATCTGTCTATTATTAGTATTATACAGAGAGTACAGTAATTAAACTGCCAATTGATTTGCAGCTCAGTAAATTAGTCCTGGATTAATAACTTACCATGATTCATACATCAAAATCTTCACTTGTGTGTCTTTTATTTTTGTCTGCTTTTGCTTTTCTAGATATTTGTGTAGTTTCTATCATTATAGTGTCCAACCAACATAGGAAAAAACACTAATGGAAATTCCTGTCTTAATACAACCTTTCATGTAGTAAATATAATTTTAAATATAATTATAACATATAATTTATGTTCTGTTTAGGGGTGTTTCACAGTGCTGTAATAAGGACAAAGGAGACACAGTAGAAAGTACAAGACCAAATTAAGATGTACTTAATTAATCTGTGTGATAGTCTTTGCAACTGGGAAAGGAAGATTAAGAAATAAAGTCATTGTCTTCATAGAAAAGTGAGTACTTTTTAAATACCAAGTTATGGACCATTCTGTAAAAACATATGTTATAGACAATGAAAGGGTATTTTCTTGCCAAAATGTAAAGCTTTATCCAATATCTAAAAGTACCTCTAAACTGAATTAGGGAAAGTTTGAGAAGCTTATTGAGAAGCTTGAGAAGGATATTTATGACTAGATAGAAGACATGCTGCTTCTGATCCTGAAACTTTATGTTTGTAAAGCACTTCATTATGGAATGTGATTACACCTTTGGATTTTACTAGGATTCTCTTAGTTCAAAGTAGTTTAACCCATTTTCAGAGTGGGAAAAGCTGCTTTTCTGTCTGGTGAGAATGTTTGCACTAGGAGTGAGCCAGGGTTGGTAATGGGCTCAGATTGAGGCAAGTTTTCTTTTGTGTTTACTTCCTTGTGTAGGCAAACCCCGAGCAAGTGCGTCACACAGGAAGTCTGGGGAGTTACTCCAGATTTGTACTGATGTAACAGGACACGAGAGAAAATTTATGGCTTTCTGTCCCAAGCAGATGGAATACTGTGAAGTGACAGCTCCAGCAGGAACAGATTTAGGAAGCGCTGTTTGAAAGGCTATTGAAGGAGAATGTTTGAAAGAAAGGTTGGAAATAGCAGAAAGAGAAATATTCTTTTTTCAGATTTAAATAATGCCTGAGTAGTGCATTATAAGTCCATGCTGCTTATAATGCTAGAATATTATCCAGTGGCCTCTGTTTCCCCAGTTCTATTGTCAACTAATCTATTTAAATTTAGACTATAAGGGGGAAAGAGCAATGCTAGTACTGATCCAAGATGTGGGTACTCCTGGTCTGTGTTGGACTTGTGGTAGGCTGTCTATCTTTGGCTTGGGATCTGCCTGTCCTACGGCTGAAGTACTGAAAGAAAAACATTTGTAATACTGAAGAAACTGAGAGAGACCTTATAAATGTGCTAAAGGCATCGGGGCAGTTTTAAAGCTCTTTGTAAAAAAGTAAAACACAACTGTGGACTTTTGCCTCTCCACCAGTTTGGTAAATGTCATTAAACTTCCCTTTAGTACCATGCTGTGTTTTCCAAGAAGAGAAGTGTCATCATGTTCATCCTATTCAATTTTTAAAAAGATCTCTCTCTCTGTCTCCTGCTTCAAAACACTACTGAGGAGGCTAGACAAAGTTAAACTCAGCAATTCAAAAGTCAGAGCCATTAGCCAAAATGGAATTGGACTTTCTGCTAAAAGAAGAATGATGAAAAGTACTGTCAGAATAAACAGACTGAGGCTTTCTTTAATTTATATATTGCAGTTTCTTAGTATCACATATGTCCTGGATAAATTTCACTAAATAGGATTTTTTTTTTCTGGCTTAACATTTTCCTTTTTCAATAGCCTTATGTTCTTTTTGTATGATGCATGTGATGTATTAAATAATCCTATTCTGTTTTCTAATCAGTATTTGTTAGCTCCCAGGACTCAGATCGTATTGCTAGGCAACTAAATGAGAAATCTCCATCTTTGTATGAAGCAGTTTGCTGTATCCATGCTGACCCTGTGCTTATCTGTACATACATCTATAAAATTACCTAAGTGCTGCTGTAAATGTCAAATGTAAACATGCTGCGTATCTTACCCATATAGAATTTATCTTGAAACTGAGTTGTTAATAGTCAAAGCAGCTTGGAAAAAGGCACAGATTTTCCCCTCCCCCCTTTTAGACATGTTTCCCTCACATATATCTATCTTTGAGGGCAGCCTTAGTGCTGAAAATTACTTCTTTATTTTGGTCTAAAGGAAATGGGGATTTATGTATTTATCACTGCTTTTTTAAAATTATTGTTTTTTACATCAGGATACTTCTTTAATTTAATAAATGCTTCTGTGAGATTTTGATTACTGTGATTTTCTGTTTGCAAATTTTCCAAAGGAATTATGAGATAGAGGACTTAGTGTGAAAACCAACAGCAGGGTTTAAGCAGATTGTAGTGACAGCAGTCTTTCTGCAGTTTTTACAAAGCTTATACATTTAATAATTTATCAAGCTCTTATTTGCCATCTTGGTGCTTGATTGCATTTCCAGTGTCATCTAGTGTATTTTGGTGATCTTCTAATAATATGTCCTCTGTAACGTCATTGTGTTATTACTAAGGATTTATTCTTATTTTCTTCAATGTTATGTTTGTTGCTAGAGTATCACTGTTCTACCATGGAGAAAAGGGCTTCTGCTGTCACAAACTGGCATGACCTTTTTTTTATTTTTTAACCAGTTCATGACATGCTTTTAACATAGGTGCGTTGTGAGAGTTTCAGGAGTGTAGAATTAAGGTCGGAAGGGGCATGTAGAGGTCACCTAGTTCACAGTCCTGAATCTGTTAATCTCTGAGGCATGGTTAATCTCCGAGGTTCAGGGCCTTTTTGTGTTCTCTCTCTCTCCGATGCTGAGTGCCAAGACTGGACACAGAATTCCAGTCAAGGGCGTTCTGGCTGGGGCCTGACAAGTGCTGAGCAGAGAGCGACCAAGAGGTGACTCTTACAGGCATTGCTTAGACATGCTGCTGTCACCACCCCTTAGATGGTGGCTTGGATTTACAGCTGAATTACAGCTTTCCAAGTAAAAGCCTTGGAGGGAACAAGCCCATTCCAATACCCGATTCTGGATTTTTAATTTCTCATTAAACCAGCTTCTGATCCTTCTCTGAGGATCAGAGTTTATGTATTTATTTTCATATAGGTATACCTAAAGTTGGTTAGTATAAATAAAGGAGGTGAACTGATCCATTTTTCTGTTCTAATTTTGGTTCAGCTGTGATTAAGGATGTTCCACTGTCCTTCCTGTTCACATCAGAAATAGATTGGTAACTGACTCATGTTAGAAAATACTGCATTTAAAAATAGAAATGTTCGCATGCTGTGGGTGATCCCATGGAGTGGGGCTTCAGGTGAAGGGAGGGTTTAAACTCTTTTCTGCCTTGCTGTCATGGCACTGCTATTATTTATGGTTCCCACGTGGCACCACTGCTTTTCTCACCTCCTCAGCCTCACTTGCTGTATTTAGGGACTGAGGCAATCTGGCAAGTACAGTTGAGGGAACAGAGGAAAGCTGTAGCTCTGCCCCTTACTTTGTGTTTCAGCAGTGCCAAGGTTGTGGGAGCTGGAAGGCAGATGCTGAAGCCCTGCTGAAGTGTGGATGGACACAGGTGTTTGTGCTGTGAGAGACTTGGTTCCTGTTCCTGAGTGAAGCAGCACTGCTGGGGCCCCGCAGGCACCGGGAGTATTGGTGGCACTGGTCATTCAGACCCAGCTTACATCAGGTGCACAGAAAAGCACAGGACACAAAACACGTGGAAATAGAATAAGTTTTTCCTTTCCTTTCTGCCAGTTTAAAGTAAAGAGAGCACTTCTACAGAGGAAATGGTATCTCACTCTTAGATTCAGCAATTGGCCTCTCTTTTAACTGCAGCAAGTAGGTGACAGGCAGTGCTGGTTGCAGTGATGTACATCTCTGATGCAAACCAACCAAACTGAACAGGAATATTCCCTGTAAGCTACCAAACAGCTTTCAGATTAAAGAGAAGCTTGCACATCCTCCCATCAGGAATCCCCTAAGCTGTCCAATATCCACAAAATGAAGTTATTATGTTTGGTATTGTTTGCTCAGTTATAACTTTTAGTTTAAGTACCAATTTAGAGTCCCAGAATCATTATGATTGGGAAAGACCATAAGAATCAAAAGATCCCCAAGTCCCAGTACCACCACAATGTTCACCAGTAAATTACCAAACCATGTCCTCAATGCTACATCTGACCAAGCTGTATCTACTATAAATATTATTCCTAATATAATATTGTCTTATACACTACTTATTTTCCTCTATAGATTCTACCCAGTCTTTTTGTTTTTCTTTTGAGATTTTTGTTGCAAAGTATCTAAATCTTTAAGATGTCACAAATGGAAGCATGAAAATGGTAAGTTATTAAGTAATTAGAAATAGTACCTGCAATGTTAATATTTTTATCTTTTATGCCTTTAAAAAATCCTACATTTTTGTGAAATTAGTTTGTTTTGGCTAAAAAAATGCTGTAGGTGTTGATTTCTTATAGGATGATTTTCTTAACATACATCACTAAATCTCTTGATTATGAAAATTTGTATCTGTGTGGTCAGGCAATTGGAATAGATGATCATTGTAGGTCCCTTCCAACTGAACTATTCTATTCTATTCAGTACATTTATTTTTCATTTTTTGGACAGAAAAATTGGAGTTATTTTCAAAAAACAGTGCAATCTTCTAATAGAGTTGGTTCATCCACCCTCTTCAGCCTTTCTACAAGTGCTTCAAAAACAGCAAAACCTGTCTCAGTTCTTAGTTCATATCAAGACTAAATAAATGCATTTTATTATTCTATTATATTCCTAGTTCTCTCTCCCTCATTTAGCTGTGATTTCCCAATTTGTTTAAGTGCTTCAGTGGAGAAATGAAGTTGCTTGCCACAAAACAGGCTGAAATAAATACATAGGCTTTCAACCTTCAGGGAAAATTTGTTGGATTCTCAGGATAAGTGTGATAGCAGACTCTAGACATGATAAAAGGAACTATGTAGCCCACACATTCATTACATTGATCTTTGTGCATGCAGATAACATGCTGTGATTGCTACAACTTTGATTTCCATCCTGAAATTCCTGATGTAGGTGAATCTAACTTGCTCCATTCTTCCCAAGCAAACAAAATGATCTATTTTTAAAATGATTTAATCAAAGGAAGTTTTATTAAGAGGAAAGCTGAGATGCAAAAAGGAAATACATCCTGCCGTGTAAAATTTGGCTCCAGCCTGCCCACTACCTTGAGCTAATATTATCCATGTCTACATTTGAAAGTGGTGCTGTGCAGTTAGAGCCAGTTTGCCCTTGGTGCCGAGAACCTGATGTCCACACTGCATGTGAGTAGGTGGGAAGGAGGGAATGTGCTTTGAAGTAGCTCCAGTTTGCTCCTGTGAACTGAAAGTCCAGTAATATCTGGGGCACAGGAGAGACTCTGCAGAGTCTGTAGAGTGCATCTTTCAGCTTTGTGTCTTTTGGGGGTATCTGGCTATATTCTCTGACCTGGGCTAGGTGAAACAAAGTAAGGTGAGAGGGAATGAACAGGTGATTCCCTTCAAAAGCATATTCTTGGTGTGAACTTGCAAAATGACAAAAATGCCTCCATTGATTGGATGGTTTGAAAAGTAAACATATTTTGCCAGACTGTAGGAAATTAGCACCTTCTGCCCTTTGAAAATAAATTCTCTCTATATTTGCTAATGCTTAAAAAAATTCCAGTATTTATTCTCTGTGCTAGGGTAAAAGAGGGAAACATGGTAGAATATAAAGGTGTTCACAAGGGAAGCTATTTTTCTGGTTAATAACAAAGGTCTCACCAGGTAAGTGATGACATTCTGTTTCATAACTAACATAGAGGGTACATGGACAGAAAGGTGTCTTCCATATATGCGATTTTACTATTTCAAAGCCTTCACTCTTTACCTTTTTCTAAAGCTGCAACTAAGACAGCTTTCTCTGATTTAAAATAGTTTTATTCTTCATAAAATGAAAACTGGTAAGTTGAAGGCCTTGCATGAAATCCAGTACACCATTTAATTCCATAGCATTGGTTGCAGACAATACTATTGCTACCTTTATTCTTCTGAGTCAGTACTGTAAAAAAATGCAGCAGTGAATGCAGAGAAATATGATAGTCCTGTAATAATGGTGCAACTGAAGAAGGTTATATAATTCAAACACTTGTGAAAGTAGTAGAGTTATGGATTTCTTGCCAAGGCTTGTCTTCTGAGACTGTGATTGTTTACAGGAGTTGTAGCACGGAAGCCCGTGAGGAAAGATGAGATGAGGAGGCTGATTCTGCTGCCTCATTCAGATGAAGCAGGACTTGCTCTGAGCAATGAATACTTTCATTTTTATGAGGTAGTCTAAAAATGGACTACAAAGCAGGATGGAATCCAACCCTACATCTTAGTATTCAAACTCTGTTTAAACAACAGCATGTCTGCACAATGCTGTATTGCACTTGTGTTTGATATGGCTCTCGGTGGAAACCAGTAACACCAGTATGTACCACCAAGGTGAGAACACAAAGTCAGAGGCCATGGCACTTTTTACACAGACTTTTCTTAAAATAGATAAGTGGTCAGGTGTGTAGAGTTAATGAGCCATGTAGAAATTTGTACCAAAGCTTTTACAAGCCTTAGCATGAGAGCTGCAGCATTTATGTAGCTTTACACATTAATATTGTTGGCCTTTTGTAAAGGAAGCCAATCCATAACTGAAAAGCTGTCTTAAAAAAACAAAAAAAAGTGTAAAATAAACATTCTCTTAACCCAAACACTCTCTCTCCCTTTCTGAACTTCTTTATTTTGTTGTTCCACATGTGATACTTCCTTCAGCACTACATCAGCATGTGTGGTGGTCACTGGGAGTTTTGCCAGAGTACAGAGTAAAGTGGGCAAACTGTGATTGCAGATTTTAGAAGGCTGGCAGCAGAGTTAGCATGGGCTTAGGAGCCATAACATTGAGAAAGCTGGCTAAGGGAACCAATATGTTTCTCAGAACTCAGCAGAAGCCCTAGAGCTGGGAAGTCCTTTCCTCATACTGCTGATTTTAAGATCATGTGGTGAGCACCATTTCATTTCTTTGAGTTGGAGATATTTTTATACTCTGCTGGGTGTCTGTGAGCATCCTCAGCATCTTATTTGGGAAAAAAAGAATATAGTGTACCATGTTCAAAAACTTTCTGACCCCTGAGCATTTGAGGTTTGATCTTATTGTGAACATCTACTTTTTAATCATATTTTGGGCCAGAGTAATTCTAACCATTGCTTGAATAGTAAATGCTACTTGGTCCCTCAGGGTTTTGCCTTAAAAAAAAAAAAATTAAAAAAAGCAATATCAGATGTAAGAATTAATTAATTCCCTGCAGGTTTTTTGTATTCTCTTCAACTCTTAGTCTGATTTTCTGGATCTTTCTACATGTTCATATGTATTCAGCAGGTGAGCAACTGTGGTTAAAAAAAAAAAAAAAAGTCACTGAAAAATACCAAAACTCTATTTCTCTCCTCCAGCCTTTCATAAGTTACCTGCAATGAAGAGGGTCAGGAATTTTAATGCCAGCTGATTTGAGACCCAGGAGAACACAGCATTTTTGCCAGTGTAATCTTTGGTCATTATTATTGATTGAAATGAAGCTTAAAAGTGTGTTTCTTCTGAAGTCTTTTGAAAAATGGTGGCTGTCAATATGCTTCCAAGGCTGAAACATCTATCAGCAGCTCTGTAAAGATGGTGAATTAGTTCTGCTGAAGTACGTGACACCTGTGAGAACTCCTCAGTGTGTCTGATGGGGAATCACAGGTAACTTTTGAATTTTGGGTACAAATGGAGGAGAAGAATAACAATTCTCTGTGATGTGCCAATTTGTGAGCAATGAGTCAGTGCACTGTGCAAGTTAAAAGCACCTCATTTTTGAGAAAGCAGCAAGGAAGAAAGTGTAAAATTATATACTGAGATCTGACCCCGAAAATACTCAACTTTACAAAAATTATTCATCAAGAAAACCTGTAGAACTCAGAGAGAGTTTCCTGGGAAAAAACTGTTTGAATGTAGCTTCTTGAGTTTCACAGGGTTGTGATCTGACTATTTAGCTGGGTTTTTTCCCTTTGAGTTGATATTTGATATGTCAAGTTGAAGGTCTTGCAAAAGAGTGAAAGTTATTTTACAAAAAATTAGGTGTTACCGAAATAATTAATTTCCAAGAGCATGGTCACACTTATGAAGTCTTGGCAAGAACATGAACTATTCTAGAAGGTAGCAGAACGTATTTAAATAAATTTTAAACTCCCCCAAAACAACAAAAAATGAAGTTCAAAGAGTAAAGACAAGTATTTTCTGCTAATTCATGCAGATTATTCTTTCTGTTTTGCTTAATATTTTATGTACAGATGATCTCTGAAGTCCTTTGAAGCAGAACAAAAGCTTTAAAGATACTCTTAAGATCTTATTGATAATATTCATGTATATTACCAGTGAGGAAGTAGAAAGCAATTTTTCCTGAACTTTGCCTCAATGAATAATTGTTGACAAAGGGCTTTTCAGGACGAAATGTCACATCTTCTTTTTCCTGTGGCTTTTGATAAGTGTGCAATCAGAATGCTAAGGACACTAATTTTTTACTAGGAAGGAGTTTATTATGTCTACGTGCCCAAATGTTTTCAGTTCTCCGTAACTCTGATGGCACAATATGTGATGGAAGTAAAGGAAATCAAGGTAATATTTCTGCCTGCTAATACAAACACAGCTGGACCACCTCTTACTAGTTAGGTAAATACTCTGTCTGCAAAGTTCAGGTCTGGAAGTAAATATCAAAGATGACCAGTGTTAAATGTGTTGTTTAGATTAGGCCCAGGGTTCAGTTTGTTTCCTACTGAAGTTTTCTGTGCTGCCATTGACAATTCCCACATATAAAAAAGCAACTTAAATAGATAATTCTTTTGCCTCTACAGCTCAATAAAATAAACTCAAAAGCAATTTCCTTTCCTCAAATACTTTTATGTATTTAAGGAATGAATTGCTGCATAAAACTACTAAGCAGAGCTGTGATTTTTTTTTTTGTCATACTTTTAGCCAACCTTTCTAGGATGGAAAAAAAGAGATTTTAATTGTAGATCAGGCCCTATTGAAGATTTTTCAAAGCTTGGATTAATTTATAACTGTACATTAAAAAAGTGTAATTTTGAAATTTTGACTCATCCTGTGCATAAATAGCTCCCCTAATGTATTGAATTTTTCTCAATTACTCAGATTACTCATATGTTTCCTAGATTATCGACAGATTTTTTTATATAAAGAAGAGTGAAGATTGATTCTGACATTTTCTCAGTTGTGTGCAATGACACTTTTGAAATCGTAACAGTTTCCTGCCAGCTATGGATATTGACTCAGGCATGAGATTTTCATAAGACATGCTTACTTTAGAGACTAGTTTGTCATGTTTCCATCTGTTGGATAAATATCTTTTTGACTAAGTATAAAACCCCAAATACATGTCATCCCAGATGCTCAAGAAATTTTTCACCCGACTGTTGAAGGGATAAGATGCAAAATCCTTTCAAAATACCTGCCAAGCAAGACTGCACAATCCTGTCCCAGGCAACTGGAACAGTCACCTGAGGTTTGGAACTTCGACAATCCCAATGTTGAAAACAGTATTCCATGAGACAAATCTTACTTCTGAGGAGTGTATGATTTACCCAGCAGGTGGGAGATGTAAATCAGGGGCCTGGAGGGAACCAGGAGATACAAGAATGGCAGACGATTGTACACTGAAGTGCGTGCTCTCTGCAGTCAGGTTCCCGGAAATTTGACCTTGGGTTATTTTGGATACTGACTGATAAGAACCTTTTCCTTGTTGTCTGAGCACTGAGACTGAAGAAATTTGCATTCCTCCTTTTTGCATTTTGTCCTGCTGGCTGTACCAGACAGGACTGATGGGGGCAGGTGAGACTGAAATCCCATTGTGCAAGCTCCCTCGCTGGCACGCAGAGATTTCTGTCCCTCACAGGGAGTATTTGTTAGACAGACCTTGCTTGGGAAGTGCTCCTTCAGGGTTCCAAGAACTGTATGTTCACTTGCAAATACTCTTCTTTTTCCATTTCCCCTTTCACTGAGATAAAATAGTGCTCTGGTGCCACAGTCTCTGTAATCCTTCTGTTGCTTCACTTCAGTAGATGTGGAGGGATCTGTTGTTTAAATAGAAGTCTCCTCTGCAACACCAATGTGCTTTCATTGATACTGGGTTTTTTTAGTTTCTTAAAAGTATTCTACCTAGTGATGTATTTGCCTAGGAAGAAGCAAAAGCAGTTCAGGAAGCAAGCAAGAATGATAGAAGAATCGCTTTATACTGTTGACTTCTCCACAGCAGGTTTGATGAGAGTGGATAAAGAAAATTTTATTTTTTTATTCAGTATTGAGTTTTACTTAATGTAGCCACCAGCAGACTTGGTGATTCTATGTCCCATTTTATATGGTGTGATTTTAACCCTCTTATTCTGTCAGGATAACCTGAAAAGCAGGTTTCTTTTATTTTGTACTTAAGTTTGATTCTGACCAAGGCAGTGAACAGCTGTGGTCTTACTGTAAAATGCTGCTGTTATATTCCCTATACTTTCCCAATTTCTGCCTGCAGAACAGAAATGTGAGACTGGAAGTGACTCATTGGATCACAGAATCCACCTCTCTGCTGCAGAATTCATCACATCTTATAAACTCCTTTTAAAAACATCAAACTTAGTATTGAAACTGCTTTGTCACACAGCTCACCTGCTCTGAGATATCCTACATTGCTATAAAAATAGTGTTAATGATGTAGAAAGGCCTCAGCTGTCCTCATTGCTACTAAGTAAGCTTTTTTTTCCCCAAGATATACACAAGAAAATATGGTGTGTAGATGTTTCTTTCCAGTTGCTCCTGCCAGAATGCTACTCTGGGACCCCACTGATTATAAACACAATTATTTTACTCAGCCTTCATGGCTAATTGAGCTGTGCTTGGAAGTGTCAAAACCAGCTTGCAGATTTGCTTGTGCAGTTTCTTGCATTGTCAAAACTCTTCTGGGGAGGTTTGTTTCAAATAAGTCTGGGATTGCTCACTGAGTTGAATGACGGGAATGCACAAACTTATTTGCTCAGTTTATATTACATGAAGAATGTAGGAATAGAGTAGAAGATGCAGGGTTGCTGAATGATACTGTAGTAAGGGGAGAAATGCCTGGATTATCTGAGTATGAACAGACTGAGACTGATTACAAAAACTTTGTAAATAGAAATATTTCAGGACATCTCAGTTGTGTGTTTAAAGTCAGCATTACAGAATTCTTCTCATCTATAGGGAGGATTTAAATTTAGAATGCATTGAAAGGTAGTGTTGCTGTCTCTATGATAATTTTTCTAAATCAGTGGGAAAAAAAACCAACAAACTTTAAAAATGCTTCTATGATCTCAGACTATTCTGAGTTGGAAGGCACCGAGAAGGATCATTGAGTCCAACTCTCAGGTTGATGGCCCATACAAGGATCAAACCCACAATCTTGGTGTTATTAGCACCATGCTCTCTGATCAGCTGAGCTCATCTCAGGGCTTTTATGAAAAAAAATAGCATGACCCAAGCCTATGTCTTCTGGCAGAAGCAGGAATTACAAAAATCTCATTAAAATGTTCTTTTCCAGATTTTTTTCCTCCTTCACAATTTCTGTTGTCTTCAGTGGTGAATTTCTAACTATGTCCACCATTAGCCATGCCATTAAATTGTTCTTTTTCCTTTCATTTCTTATTTCCTGGACTGATACCATAACATTCTGAATTGATTCCATAATTTATGACTGGTATTATAACTATAGCAGATTACTTAATTTTTAAATTTTAAAATTAATGTGTAAGGAGATTCCATTCCTCATCTAAGAATTTACTATCAGTCTCTGGCAAGGGAAATCAAATGGATTTTTAGACAAATGCCACACAAATTCTAGAAATACCTCTCTAGAACTCTATTTTTGGATTCAAGTGCTAGTAATCATGGAGTTGTTCATGAGAGATTTTACTGATGAAGTAGGATGGGCCTCTTTCATATATTCACTGGAGTTCCTTATTGATACTTTCAGGCCGCATTTCCACAAACCCCTGCTTTTGGTAGGGCTCTGGCAAAGGCAGTTTGATCCAACAGCAGAGAAGGGGGAAATTTAATATTTTAAGTGGGGCTGTGTGCTTCCGAAATTTTAAAATGGCTGCTTAGGGCTTGGTAAGTGAGGAAATCTCCTCTGAGTCCAGTTATTCACCCCCACATTTGTATCAGAATTGCAGATCATCTTAATAATCATCTGTTGTATTCTAATATCCCATTCTGGACTCTGTTTCTACATTCACTGAGTCTCTCGACAGTATTGAATATTTTTGGCTGCAAGGGGCAGCAGCTGTAGAAGGGTTTTTTTGTGTGGGAAAATAGCAGTGTCTGTTCATATATTATTCTGCCACATGATGTCCTCCTAAGCCATGTTAGAATTATGGATTGCAGGCACTCAAATTGTGTAATTCTTCAGCATTCAGATATGTATTTATATAAAAGGTACCAACCTTGTAGTAAACTATTACTCTACTCAGAAATACCTAATCTGTAATTTGTTTCATTTGCTATATATGAATAGTGAACATTTCTTCTGAAGCTGAGCATTTTTAATGCAGCCTCATGATCACCTGCATTAAAATGCAAAGCTAAAGAAACTTCAGCATTTTCAATTTGTTCATCTTAGTCTTACTGGTACTGCTCACTGCTTTGTAGAAGCCCTTTCAGCTGGTTGTGTATTTTTTGCAGCAGGGCACATTTTGAATGTTGCACACATTATGTAAGCATTGTAATTAATCTGATGAATAAATTACTTTAAACAAAATGTCTAGTACTTGTATTTAGGGTATGACAGAAATAAAGACTTTTAGGTACAGCATCCTGCGTTTCCTTTGTGTCCTATTACCTATTCCTTTAAATGACTTTTCTTTTTCTGTCAAAAATTAGCGTGCTTTATAATGCTAATGTAGTATATTTTTGTGTACTTAGGGCTGCATAAATGTTAGTTTTCTGCAGTTCTTTAAGTTAGAGGGGATAATCTCCCACCCACACAAAGAAAGATATTGAAACTAAAGAAGCAGCCTTGAGGATTTTGGTCATGGTGCTGAGGACCTGGTTCACTGGAGGTCAGTAGTGCTCTGACTTGTCTCAGCTCTCAGGGTAATGCTTCAGAATATTAGCCAGAACAAGGATAGAAAAAAAATCCTGCTATTTTTTTTTTTTTTCAGCAGAGCCAACAGGTCTGTCTTCTCTCCATACGTTATCTGTGTCTTTCATATTCAAAAATATGTACAGATGTGTGTATCTCAACATACAGAAACCAGCAGAGATACAGGTGAAACTTCACCCCTTGCTCATCTGAGCTTTTACTATGTTAGGGGTTTACATTTACAACTGTTGATAACCACACAGGTTTACAAGGTGGCTGGATAGTAGCAGAAAGAAAATTTTCCAATACAGATACCTCAACTGTTGAAAGCTTACTTGCTGATCTGGCTCTTACTGTGTCCACTAAATTAGACACTTGGACTTATGACACACTGCAGGGCTTTCTTCTGGTATGGAATTTAAGTTTAACCTANTATTAGGGAAATGAAAATAACTGTCTTATGTGGAATACTCAGTAATTGGTCCATCCCTCTCCCCAAATGCATCTGGTACTATTTAAAGTAATTATACTGATCATCACAGTATCTAGGCATAAATTACATTCATAAAGAAAAAGAAAAATGGTGTTCTAGCATACCAGTGAAATCTGCTTTGACAAGTTAATCTAGTAGTTATTTAATTAAACAATGGATATAAAATATTTAATTACACTTCAAGATTTCTATTTCTGTCATCCAACCAGGCAAAAAATTCCAAACTCAACATATATCAAGCAATGAAAATGCCTCAAGCACATCAAATACCAGCCCATTATACAGATTAATGAAAGAAACTAACCTGTAATGTGCACAGGTATTAAATATTTAATTCCCTTTCTACTCTTTGAGTCTGAAGCGAAAAGGAAATATCCCTCTCCTTCCCCAACCCTGCCCTGTTTGTTTCTGAGGAATGTTAATCAGCTTCCTAGTGCCAGCAGGCTACACTCACCAACTACTAATTAGTTTTTGATAATTATATTGGTAATGAGGCTCAGGTTTCTCAGAGGCACCC
The DNA here is from genome assembly GCA_013400315.1 of Bombycilla garrulus. Lineage (NCBI taxonomy): Eukaryota > Metazoa > Chordata > Aves > Passeriformes > Bombycillidae > Bombycilla > Bombycilla garrulus. The sequence goes on from VXBU01017273.1 coordinate 26,961, forward strand.
AGCTGAGCTTGACTCAGGTTTATTCAGTTATTTATTAAGCATGTTATTGCGCAGTGTGAACAGTTTGAGCATGTTTAATGGCAAATATTTGTCTTCCATTTAATAGTATCAACACACCATTTTAAAACAGATTCTGCTGATAGAGCAGCTGATTTTAAATTAACTTCCCATTTAACAGTGACAGTATTTGTCTCCTTGCTACTCCAATTCTTTGATTGCTCTCTTGGACATGTTTATTACTCAGGCAGTTATCTAATTATCTGCGGTAAGAACACTTAATTGGGGAAATTTATAAATTAACTTCCTGTCACATTGCCTATCTATCTGGAGGGCTGTTCATGGTCTCATATCAAACGCTGCTGTTTTTGCAAGGCATAAAATTCTCTGCTAGGGGTTTCACAAACAAGGTTGTAATTTGTTGGAGATGCCAGCTGTGAGGGGAAGAGAAAACAGATCAGTCTCCACTTCATGTAGTGCTGTTGTCAGGTGTGAGGTTAATTTATATGTTCCTGAAGTTAGCCTTAAAATACTTAAAATACTTTCCTCCATTAAGGCAGAGAAAGAACACCATTATTCGGGAGATGATAACAAACACTGTGGAATGATTTCATACCTGGAGCTGTATTAGGGAGGGAGAAATGAGACATTTCAGAATCTACATGAGGATCTCAGTTTGGTACCACCTTTCTATCTGGTAAGTTTGCAGTGGAGGGCTGTGTTTAAGGGGTAAAAACATGAAAAAAGTCTATGCCTGTTTCTTTATAACATTATATATTGAAAGTAAGACTACAGGAGGCAGAAATGAAATGTTTCCTGCCATCCTGTCTTTGCTTCTGCTAAACATTGCTGGCCTTATTTGACCTTTAATCCCTTAAAAACACCAACCCACTGCCAGAAGATTATGGTGGAAGAATGTAGCATATTGAAACATTTTGGATTTTATGCTTTTTGTCTTTTCATGGCTGTTTTCTGCTTATGCATTTTCAGTGTTTTAGACTAAAAGCCTGAATTTTATTGATACTCCCAAAAGATCAGGTGTTCAAAGGCATAATTTTTGTCAAAGTCACATGTCTAAATGGCAGTTCTGAAAATGCTTGCAAGTGCTTTCTGTGGGCAGGTGGAATCCTTTTTTTGGCTTGTTTTTGTAACTGGAAGTTCCTCAGTATGATTAAAACATTTCAATTTTGACAACTTGAGCACTAGAAATGAATGGATTTGTTATTCGTTTGAGTAAATCTGTGGAAAGCAGGTTTCAAGGCATATGTAATTATATCTACGCCATCAAGAAAATGTGTGCTATTTCTATATTCAACTCAATAGAGCATCTGTCTGAGATGAAAAATACCTCGAGTTTTTGTTTTGGGTTTCAGTAAAATTTCTATCACCAATAACAAATGTAAGAATCATTAATGAGCTACTGTGTTGCTTTGTTATACGTGATCCTTCTACTGGGTCCAAGAAGCCTTGAATAATTTTCCTTGCAAAAATGCAACTTCTGCTGAATATTGTAGAATAGTTTCCCGCTTGCTTCTTAATACATTCTTTGAGAAAATGGGAGACATGGATTAGAGCTCCTTCCTTTTGAGGAGAAACCAAAGTTGAGCTTTATATTTCATAGGTCACTGCTGTTGGAACCCAGGGGGTTCCTATGATGCCTTTGGCCGACCCAAAACCTGGTCAGGAGGCTTTTCAGCCTTGCCAGGATTGTCAGAGACCCTGGAATGATACTAAAAATACCTGTAACTCTGATTCTAACCCATGGAACAGGTTGTCAGCTTTGTATGAGGAATTTCAGGTCACAAAAACTTAGATAGTAAAATAGTAGTAGTTATAAGTAAAAAGAAGGTAATTTGAAGGTATGTACAGGGGGGTTTAGGGCCCTGTACAGGGGGGTTGGAGATCGGTACAGGGGGGTCTGAGGCACAAGATGAAGAATTTTTACACATGGCATGTTATCTTTTGTTCTTCTTCATCACCTCCATCTTCTTGGTGATGCTGGCACTTTTGGATTGGTTTGACACAGATCTGGACAGTTTGGTGTGAGGGGCACGGATTGGTAATTAATGATAAACATTAAATACGTAGTTATTAGTATAAAAGATTACAGCTCACCCAGGGCGGGCACAGTGTGTCTCTGGACGTGTTCTGTGTCAACCCTGGCAGGGCAGAGAAATCTACTTGTGATAAGGAACTGATAAACTGCCTTGAGAACACAAACAAATGACTCCAGACTACTCCTTCAGTAACACGGGCTGGAAACCTGGACTTTTCTGTACATTGTGGGGTCTCCTGGGGCAGTGGAGAGCCCTGCAACTGCTAGGTTCTTCTATGAACAATAATAACTTATTTTTCTTAAACTGTGTTTTGCCTTTCTACTTCCAAATAAAAAAAATACACTCTGAATGTTTCAGCATTATAATCAGCCCAGCTTAAGCCACGTGATACCCGGATATATCAGTTATAATGAAAATACAGGTTATATGGAAGTGAGGACCTAAGTTATCCTAGGTTTTAGGCTAGCTGTGTCCTCCTTTGCTCACCAGCTGTATTCCATGGGAAGCTGGTTTAAAAATATGCTTTCTTTATATTATGATTGTAGAAAACATATTTCTTTTTTTGTATAATGTAATGAGAGACAAAACCTATTCAAAAGTTATATTTTATAAACTGAAATTGTCTACAGTAGGCAGAATTTGAGGATAACTATATTAGAGGACGATAATTTCTGAGTGACTGTGCACAGCTGTGAACTTTGATAATTGGGAAGAAACCTTGAATCAGGAGCAGATTGCTTCATATCTTTTTATTGAGCATGTTCTCCAAACTTGCTGATCAAACATGGGATGCATCTCAGCTATGAGATACTGGAGTCTGATGAGTAAGATCCCAAGACTGGCAGAATAACCTTCTCCCTAATTTTACCAGGCACTGAAGTGAGACTGACAAGTCTGTAATTACCAGGGTCTTCCCTCTCACCCTTCTTGAACTTTTGCCACTTTTCAGTCAACTGGAACCTCTCTGGACTTTTCAAAAATAAGGAGAGAGTTGCTGCAATAACATCAGCCAGCTCTTTCAGTACCCTGGGAAGAATCCCATTGGGCCCCATAGGAGATGAGGGTGAAATAGGACAGTTTGGTTGTACACAGTTTGGTCAGCTGACATTTCTTTTTCTTCTTGGAAGCACATAATTCACGTGGACATTTTCCCTGTTTCTGCCACACCAATTTTCTGCTTCCTTTTCTTCTGGAAATATGAAATGATTGCGGCTTACCAAGGTGCCAATATCTGTGAACTAGTTCAGCGAAGAGCTGGTGGTTTATCATTTAGACATGCCATGTTGCTGTGTGTCACACAACATCACTCACAAGAGGATTATGGTGTGCTAAATGACAAATGCATCCTTCTGTGCCAAACTCCTCAAAACTTGAAGTTTTATACTTATTTGGAAACAAAACCCTTAATGATAGTGATGGGTATTTCAAGCCCTCTGCTAGTTTCAGTTCTCTTGAGCCTGTCTTGATGTGTGAGAAGTGCAGATCATGAACTTGTCAGTCAGGCATGGCAATATTGCTTTACATCCTTCTAATTAATTAAAGAAAATTCTGTACACACAATTGTCCAGTGAACTTTTGAGGGTAAAGTTATCTTCGACATCTGAGAAGTGACACAGCAATGTAATAGCACACACTGTTACCTGGAGGAGTTCTGCTGACTTCTATCGTAAAGAACCTATTTAAATTGACTTTTAAAGTTGCTTTGCTTTCTTGTTACCTACCTAAAGGTATGAAAATTATTGTTAGTTTTTTTAGCTTTCTTGCCCTTGGTGTGGCCATGTTCACTGTTACCAATCACTTCCTTATTTCCCACGTTCCTCAGCATAGTTTCCAGGGGTATCTGCTCCTTGACCTTACAATATTTGTGTTCGGCCGTGCCACTCTACTAACCCATGAAAACTCTGTTTTGGTGTTCTCAGCTTCCCAGTCTTGAGAGAATGATTTCCTTTTGGTTTAATGATGTTTTTCTCCTGCGGCAAGAGGCTTTACAATGAAGAACCGACTAGCACATAAAAACTATTTTACCTGGGTCAGACCCAATACACTGATTTATTAGGGAACTTGGCCAAAGGGTTTAGCAGAGTGTGAGACACCAGTGAGACATCATGGCAGATATCTGACTCAAGGTGTCTTACTTTTTACCTCAATTTGGCTAAATCTCAAACCCCCCCCCAAAAAAAAAATAAAAGAGAAAATATATTTTTGTAAATAATTACAACAGAGAGTTTTGAAGAGGTGAGGATATGAAGGACAGTGGCTGAATGCCATTTTTGGCTTCTTTGTTGTTAGAAAATACGGGGAAGTTGATGTCTACCAGAAAGCTGAATGAGCTGAATGCTCTTTTAGTTGGAGATACTCTGTGTTTTGCTGGCCCTGGATTCTTGAAGTTGGTTCCTGAAAACCTGTAGGATAGCTCCCTTCTAAAAATAGATATTTTTAGCTGCTCGTCTCCATCTTTTGGATAAAGAAGTAATTTAACTTTTTTACTAATTTTCCTTATGTGGCTTTTTTGGCATATAAGTGCCTTTATTTTATTATGTGGGAAACAAATCAGAAAAAGTAATTTTCTTATAGATATTTTAAGTAAGTTTCAGATCTTTTTGTGTTTGTATATGAACATCTCAGGTGGCAGATATCATATAACATCAGATACACTTTGTTAATGAGAAAAGCAAAATAAGAGTGAATTAATCCAAATTAAGATCAACTGAGAAGAACTCAAGGATTATCTGTATTTTGTTTTTTTATTATATCAAAGTTCTGTTATAGCTGAATGACATGCTCACAGTTAAAGGCAATTTTGTGCAACCTATTTAAAACACTTTTGAAATGTAGTTTTAGAGCAGCTGAAATGGAGATGGATGAAGTTCATTTGACAGGGCAGTCTGGGAGATGTAGAAATGCTGAAGCACAAACTCGAGTGTACAAGTAGTTATGTCCGAGTTTATGCCATGTCACAGCACGTATCAGTGTTGGTTTTATGGACCTGTGAAGGAAGCCAATTTTTCAAGACATTAACTGTTGTTCAACTCCATCCCAGGCTTGTAAGACAACTTATAATGCTCTCTTTCTCCTTCTCCTCTCTATCCTTTGTAAATTTTATAGATAGCATTCTCTTCCCTCAATCATCGTACCCTAGGAGTTGCATACATTGGAATTAAGAGTTTTAAAGAAACATTGCTTGTTTTTTAAAAACCAAAAACTACGTCAAAAGCAGAACAAACCTGTCTTCACCTTGTCAATTGACTCAGAGGCTCAATAAATTAGGGGGTTTGCTTCCTTACCTCCTTCCTGCGAAAGACAAAATGTCTGGTTTTCACAGTAAAGCACTATGCAAGTGTAATGCAAATCTGATTCAAATTGTACTGCAAATCTATGCTTTCTACACCTATTTTTAAGGAACTCCTGATATTTCAAGTTGTTTCCCTCTTTTATGCCTGAATGGTATTAAATGTTTTGGCCATTCTCCTGAAATTGGGTTGTCCAAGTCATAATTTCAACTTTCGATTTTGGGAATTATGTATGTGACTGTCACCAGTATGTGTATCATGCACAGAGCACTCGCACAAAATGTAGGAGGTCTAGATTTAAATCTCTGTTCATCTTGATTCAGAGCAGTTTATCATGCATTACTTGGAGGCATGCAGGGCATGGATGGATCCCCTGTTTCAAACCATGCCACCAGACAGGCTTATTAAGCCAGAGTTTATGTGAATATATTCATATGTATGCTTCTCCTATGGTATAGCTCTGTGCAAAAAATGCAGCTTGGAATAACAGTTGTGATAAAGTTTCATTTAATAAAAAATACTCTGTTCATGTCTATGTGTATAAATAGCAAATAATTAGTTATACTCAGAGTAACTCATTAAAATTCCATTTAAAGCCATTAAAGTTAATCCGGGTATTTAAAAGGCCATTATCAAGCAATTAGTTTGCTGTCTATTGAATATTGGACTTTTTTTAATTGCATCTGAAAGGGGAAATTGGAAGTGGAAGAAACTTGCCGACAAAGCAACAAAAATAAATAAAATTACTTGGTGTCTGGTGAAAGAACTCTCCAGAAAAGCAGATATGGATTTCCAAAAGTAGGCTTCCTTTCTGATAGCCTGTTCTTTCCCCTCCCTCCTTAACTATGCAGAAAAGTTGTATTTCTGTCGTTTTTTCATTTCCCTTGTGGCTACATCAGAGAAGACCAAATTATTTATTATCAGAGTGATGAAATGGGGGGGATTAAGTGAAAGATAAAGTCCTTATTCAAACACTAATTACCAAGTTCCAGATAATGTCTTAAGCTCCCAGTTTCTCATTGTCATCAGGAAGGTGTCCCTGCCCAGGCAGAGGGATTGGGACTAAATGATCCAGAAGGTCCCTTCCAGCCCTTAACATTCCATCATCACTGTCCTGGAGAGCAGTACTTGTTCTGCAATGGCTGCACAGTAAAAACATCCCAAACTGTAGCTGCTTTCTTCTTTTATTAGCATGATTTGGGGGTTTTTGTTTGTTTGTTTTGGGGGGTTTATTTGTTTGTTGGGGTTTTTTTGTTTTGTTTTGTTTTGTTTTGAAGCAAAATAGCTACCAGAAAACCAATGAATATTTTAATTGTATAAACCTTCTGAATTACCATGGTAGTCAAATGACTGGGAGAATGCAATGCCAGAGGAACAGACATTTTGAGGTCATTAGAGACTCATTCAGTGTATCATTTCTCAGTATACTGAATATGCTTGGGGATAATAAAAAAAACCCCAAACACAATGCTTTAATTCAGGAACACAATTTGGAGGTAATTTGCATAACACTAAGATGCTGTTAAGCGAATGTTACTAAGTGTTTTAGGTATTGAATGAGGTAAGAAAGGAAATAGAAATTACTCTGCTATATACTGGTAGTGCTTTAATCTCACCTTCCTTTTTTAACGATGAGTTTAATACTTCACTGATTTTTTTTCTCATTTGTCTCCTTATTTTGTTTTTTTAAAACACTTAATTCTGCCTACTTAGCTGATTTGTACTCTAGAGTCACATATGAATAGGTCTGTAAAATGAAACATTTTCACTGGCATGTTCACAGTGATAGCACACTGTGATATGTTAATAGCACAGTGATATGTTAACATTCCTAAGAGTTTCAGTCTGAAGAAAATGTTGGAAGTCCTTGTTGTGAAATAAAGAACATTCTACCTGACACTTGGGCCAAATTCAGCTAATAATTTGGGGTTTTAGTCTTATTTTTCATGGAATCATTGAAGCATCAACTTCTTTCCCAGATGTTTTACTCATATTTAATTGGTGCTGTGGTGCTGCCATGGTGAGTGTGATCAAAGGCTCTTTAGATGATGCCTCCTCACTGCTGGAGTGAGCAGCAGTTCTGTCCTTGAGCAATGGCTGGCTGGCCTCTGGCAAGCCTTGGCCTCTGCTTTCATGCCAGTTATTTCCAACTTTAAAGTGGGGGGGAGGGGGGGGTGCTGAGAAGAACCGGCGTGTTAATTGGAGTGAAAAGGCTGACAAATTTTTAATTGTAAAGAAAGGAAATTGCTGTAGCTGTGAAGGATGGAATCCTGTTAATATCTTTTAACTGACATCTTGGTGAGTGAGATCAAATAGGGTAGTACTTCCCTGCCTTTACACTTCCTGAGGGATATGTTCTGGAGAACGTGGCAGCAGAGAGGTGTGGGCTGTCCCATGAGGGAGGATGGTCCAGGAGCCAAGAGTGACCAGGGCCCAGGCAGGACAGTGGCCTTGTTGTCCCCAGTGCAGTCCCACGCACAGGTCCCTGGGCCCTCGGGTGGGCAGTGCCTGCAGCTCCCAGGTCGGACTGCTTGGGCATTTAAGGGCTGTTGGTGCACTCAAGGCCCTGATGGAAGGTTTGTAAGGAATAGGTATCAGCAGTGAGCTGGCACTTTTATGCAAGTTTTTGTGCAGCTGGCCTCTGGCAAAATTTGGAATAAATTAAAATGGTTTAAATTCTCCTTGAGATAAGAGAATTATTCCCACTTACAGATCAATAGAATCCATTTTTGCCACTTTCTGATACAAACATAGTGTATATTCTCACTGTGGATAATAGACTGAATATAAGGAATTAAATCTCTCTATCAATATTCTTCAGTATTATGTGGTTTTGTTCTATTATGCAGAGCACTATGTTAATACAGTCACAGGATAAAATTGTGCAGACTACAGTCTTTGGAGCTTTTGGTTTTGGATTTTTTGAATCACTAAATATTTGACTGCAGCATGAACCTTCTTCTAAAAAATTTAGGACATTTCAGTGGTAAAATACCATACAGAGTATTTCAATTCCTTATCATGTAGATTTCTCAAAAGTTTGTAAGAAAGGAGTCATTAACATTTAGACTTTTGGATGCTTTCTCTTTCTTCATATTCCAGTAAAGTTTTGGATCATGATTTGATGTTCTGCTCATGTGTTTTATCCTCTTGTACAAATTATTTTTATAGGTGGTTAGTTAGCTTGTTCTAAGAGGAAGTGTGTTTTAGGTTAGAAACTGTTGGTCTTTGAGAGCTTGGCAGTTCAAGGGAAACCTAGGCTGCAACAAGGCAAATATTAAAATACAGATTCCTCAAAAGATAAAATACCAAACTTCAGTAGTTACGTTAACAGGTTTTGTCTGCCTCATAGTGTTTGTTCCATTCTCTAATTATATCTTGTGTTTAATGAGATTATATATTTTTGAGTAGTGAATAAGTATAGAACATCTTTTTAAAAACAAATGTTTTCTGCATACTTAGAATGTTTTTCTGAGGAAGTCTAGGCCAAAAGTGAAACACGGAACTTTTAAATGAAGATCTGAAATATTTTGAACACAAATTATGACTATTTTTTTGGAACTGCTTTTATGACATTATTCACAGGAGCTGCTTCCCAGCTCCCTTTTAAATCAACTCCGCAGGGAACTATCTGCATTTGAATGTTTTGCTTTGCTAGTCTAATGAAGCTTTAAGTTCTAATGATGCTTTTAGATGCTGCTGCAATACATATATAAAAAAACTCCAGCAAAAAAAAAAAAAAAAAATCACCCCAATGTCCCAAAACTTTGTGACACCCTTATGGTCTTCACAGAATTCATTAACTTGCTCTGTTAACAGTCAGTCTAATGCAGCAGATCTAGGCTGTTACTGCTATTTGAATGACTTTGCTTTTGTTTCAGCACAAGCAATCTGCAGTGACTGTTCCTGTAATGGCATTTTCCAGAGAGCCTCAGAGACACTCACTTTGATTGGCAGTGCTGTAGGACAGGGCACTTCTGGACAATTTCTGCCTCTTACAGCAGCCACTCAATGCTGTTACTTAATGTGCAGTGTTCTATCAGGGCTATAATTTACAGCAAATTGAACATATTTCCCATTTAAAGTCCATTTACAGACTGTTCCATTGTTAGAAGACTCGTGTTCTCTTTTATATTTTGTTGGTATTTTTGTGATGGTTTTTGAGTTTTGCATGGTGCCAGTGGCAGATTTATCTTGCTACTTCTATATTTAATTATAGTTCCAGTGGAATTCTTTCTGTGAAAAAGCAAGTCTGACTTCCATTCCCCCTGAAGCTGTTCTGACAAGTAAAACACAACAAATTTCTGCATAGTGCTATTTATAGTGTTTCATTAGGCCACATTCCTTGACACAGAGTAAATAATTGGGAGAAAGGATGGATGTTTTAAAAGTTCTCTTTCTTCTTGATTTTGTAGTGAGTAGTTACAGGATCGTTGTTCAGATTTGTGTCCACACAAGGCTCTGTGAAAACCTGGAGCTCTGACCTCAGTGATTACTTGACCCTCAAAGCTTCAGAAGTATGAGTAAGGATACATAGATTGTACTTCCCAGAATTTCTTTTAGCAATAACATAAATCTGTCTTGACAGTTACACTGTATTTTGTGACTGTTTTTCTCTGTGGGCAATGAATCTTGGTACCCATTTTTCCTTTTTATATTGTCAGTGCGTACTTGTAACTTCATGGAAATGGCTTTAGGGAGCCTCATTTGTTCATTTCACCAACTTTGCAGTACAGTTGTCTCATTTAATATATAGTTCCTTCTTTTGGTTTGTCCCTAGGTGATGCATTTTGCTAAGTGAAATTAAATCCCCGTAATCTTTTAAAATCAGTTTGTTTAAATCTGGTTACAAACTCCTTTCTTTACTTCTGACTTGCTGCCCTCTGTCCCATCTAGTTACTCTTTTAATTCTTTGTCAGCTTTCATTGACAAACTGGATATATAAGGGCTCAGCCCAGGCTGATGACGTTTGCTGCAGCCAACAGTTGGTTTTTCCTCCTTTGCCTGTTGCAGACTTTGGACCTGAGGGAGCCTTTTCATTCTTTTGTTCAGAGGTATTTGAGGACCAGAAACATCTCTTGGCCTTTTTGGTTCCTGCTTGTTCTGTTTAGTCAGGAGACTCTAGTCCTTGCTCTATTCTGCCTGTGATACAAGCAACTCCTGATTTCTTGTTGCTCTGTTCCTCAGTTTGTTTCACAGCTGACTTCTTAGGATAGCTGTTGCTTCAGTCCTGGGCTCATTGTTTGGATCATTGTTTAATTTGATGTGACTCATAACTATTGGGGTGACATCAGCACCCTGTTTGTGTGATTTTCCCCAGTGTAGTTATGGTGACACGTAAACAACCAGTTTAAATAGATCAAATTTCCATTTCAACTGATGCAGCTTTCACAGCTCCATATTGATTTAAATGGATTTATGCTGCTTTAAAGCCAAGAAAGAACCCACTCTTTGTTTTCAACGTGTTATTGTGATTCTTAAGCTGTACTTGCCGTGTTGTAGCTACTTGGGTAGCCACACAAAAATGTCCAGGGCTGCACATTAACATGTGCTCTATGTTCAGTACTAGGACCATGATCCCTTTTTGCTTTTCTGTAACTATTTCTGGTTTTAGAAGTAGGCATGTTTTTTCACTTTCCAGGCTGTTTTCAGTCATAGTGAGACAACAGCAAGCTTTTGACAAATTCTATCAGATTATACTTCTATCCTTAGAAGATTTTTTGAGCTGTACCAGATATTAAGGTTGGTATATTTTCCCCTGACGTCTCCCACCAAAATGAAAGCATGGTACAAAGAGAGTAGATGCCTCTTCATGCAGCTCGAGCTGCAGGACTGAGGTATAAATAGATGGGAAAAAAGGTGACAATTTGTTTTCAAAGGATTTAGAAATCAAGAACTGCTTTTTTCCTCTCTACTGAGAAAAATTCAACTTATAATTATTGTGTACCCAGTGCATGAGGGCATGCCTTTCTATTTTATCTAAGTTGTCTTCCATCTTTCCCACCAAAATGTTCTGAGACTTATCATTCTTAATTATTATAGCCATTGTTTCTGTCTCTGGAAGATCTTTCTGATATTTCACACTTCCAGTCATATTTGTGGTTTAACCAGCTCCATCTACAATGCAATAATTAGAAGATCTACACATTTTCTATTTGTTATAGGTGAATAAATATTTCAGTGCTCTGATTTTGCTCTGTTTCCTGTGTTTTGCAGTATTGCTTGGCTATGACATGTACTCCCACAGCTGGTTGCCCATTTAGTAATTCCTAATATTACACTAAGTGCACATCCTGATTAGAGATGAGATTCTGTGTCTGCAGATGAGCACCTCATCTGCTGTGTCTTTGAGAGGCTGGTCCCTGTTGGCTGTAGAACCGAATTTTGTGGAGTGAAATTCTGCTCTCAGATAGTGCCAATGGTCATCTGGTTAGGCTTGCTTTACTCCTACTACTCTCAAGGACACTTTGAATGAAAATAATGTTACTGTTTACTGATGGAAAGAGAGTTGTGTAGGGTGATTTACTCTGAATAATGAACATCACTCACACACACACTTATGCTACAGTACCTGGTACTATACATAATTATTGTTATAAAAAATTAATTTAATTGAATAAAAGAGATTGCCAGTACACTAAACCCTAACTAAACTCTGTGAACAGAAAGCTAAGCACTGGAAAGGTGCCCTCCTGAAACTAAGGTGTTCTTGCTTTAATTATTGAAGAATTCAGAGAAATACTCAACACTAATTGCTTCAGTATCTTTTTATAAATGCAATCTACTGCAGAATGCTAGAAATAGAAGTGTTATCTTTTCTTTATTAATGCTTATTTGATTTGGAAGCCAGGGAATATATTAGGAAAAGTACTTGAAGATCTGCTTTGGAATATTGTAAAGATGAATACCCCAATGGAAGAATATTTCTGCCATACCCTGCAAATGGTTATTATGAAACCTTGAATACGACAATTTTTTTATTGCAGAGGCAATATTGTATGTAGGCCAGAGGTAGTGAGCAGCTGAATGAAAGCTCCTGATTGTGGATTTCAAGTTGCCTAGGTACAAAACCATGTCTAGTTATAGTTAGTATGGATTTACTTTGCAGCTGGGATCAGAAGTGAACATTCTTTCAGGAGCACAGAAATTCATACAATCACCATGTGGTAATTTGCCTATTTTGTCTTCTGTCAGTGCCTGCTAACAACTGAGTGCCTTTATTGGCAGGGCCAGAGAGACTCTCCAGCACCTCCCAGATCTCTGTGAGACTTGGATTTAAGTATGAGTTTGTAGAAGTGAGACCTGGTATGGTAAGAGCTATTAGCTGCAGGAATGTGATGGGAAGAAAAAGCCCTATTTTGCCCCAGTCCTTTCTCTCAAGCTGTGTTGAATCTAACATCAAGCAATGTGGGAAACAGAGTGAAAATGGAGCCAGAGTACTTAGAAGCTTTCTTCCCAGGGTGGCCAGAGAATCATGGAGTGAGGGCCAGTGTGTAGGAACTGTTGGGAGCACCTGAGAAGGTGGGGGAGAACAGCATCGTGGATGGCTGATCTCCCTTCCTGTGTGGGAAAGAAAGTAGGGAAAAGGTTGCTGGTGACATGGAGCACATCTCCCTTTGCTTAAATATTCCCATCTCCCACAGAGGAAAATATCTGTGAAAAACACCCTTCAGTCCAGAAGGGTGTATATTCAAATAGATGAACTGGGGGAACAGGCTTGTTCACACACAAGGAATGTTTTTCCATCTTGTTAAAAAAAAAAAAAAATCAGTTTATCAGCCTTTACTCAGCATGTTCCCAGTTCAGTTCCATTTGATCAAAACATAGCAGCTTCCATCAGAATCACTCTTACCTCATTATATTAATTGCCATTAGAAAGTTGGATGGAGTATTACCAAAGATTAGCTTAATTATCAATGACAATAAATACCTGTGCAAACATAGCTTCAGAAGCATGTTGGTTTTTGGGTTTTTTTGGTGCAAAATCTCCCTGATTTAACAATGAACTCTAAGGCAGAGAATTTATTTTGGTGAACCATTGATTAAGAATTTTGTCTCTTTGACCGAATGAATCAAGACATGACACAGCTTTCATCTCTGTGGAAATCCAATACTACTTCTAATTCTTGCACACCTTTGCCTTCCCAGTGACAGGTATAAGACAAGACAGACATATCTTTCTGAATATTCATAACACAGATGTGATATGACAGATTTAATCTGAGCTACAGCCATCAAGAGGGTGCAGTCTGTATTTCCACTGGATGTCACTCTTAGCTTGGAGCTTAACACTAAGGCATTGTCTGCATGAACCTGATACCTGTTGGTTTGTTTGTGGTTTTAAAGACGTTTAACCTCATGGTTCTAAGTGTATTTTTAAAGGAGAAAAAGTGCTAAAGACAATAATAAAGATATGTTGAGTTAGTTTTTTCTTGTGTGATTCTAGCATATTTCTGAAGGGGTGATGAATTTGTGAAATTTAGTACAGAGATGCAAGAGATGCATTTGGATAAAATTATCAAGTATTAAGAGAATATATTAAGGAGTCTATTTCAAGACTCCCAATTCCCCTGTGCTTGAGAGACCTCATACTCTACAATAAATTTCCTTGTTTTTTGGTGGNGTTTTTTAGGGTTTTTTTGTGGGTTTTTTTTTTTTTTTTTTTTTTTTTTTAATTTGATATCTAGCCTTTCCTTATTTAGTTTCTTTTCTTACAACTACATGGGGTTTTGGGGGAGGGGAGGTTGTGGGGTTTTAATTTTTTCTTTTAATTTGTTTGGGCTTTTTTGTTTGCATTTGTAGCTTTTCTATGGCCAAATACAGAAGTGGCTGACATGGACTGGACAACATTGCATTCCTTTCCATCACTTATGTAAATTCAGGAAGAGAGACTTGAGCCTAGTAAACACACTTTTAAAAGTCATTTTGGGTTATGCCAATGAGCTAAACTCCTTATGAATAGATGTTCTGTAATGCTCTACTAGAAGCAGCAATTTAAAATATATCACACATGGGTTTTGGTTTCCTGTGTTCCATCCAGCTGTCACTGGATGCTTCTGGTTCTGGGGTGTTTTATTTTACACTTGTCTTCAGGGCTACACAGAACAGCACAAAACTGCCCCTCCGTAATTACATTTCAATGACACAACTCAGAAATTTGGCTCTTTGGTTGGACACCAACAATGTCAGAATATATTGGTCACAAAGGAGCTTGGAAATTAATGTTCCTCTAAGGTGAGTTGTGAAGTTCATGTCTTTGATACTTAAATGTCACATGACTTTGATTCAAAGTCAGAGCAGAGGGGATAAAATTTATATGGATGTAGGAGCCTCCCTCTCTTCCCTGTGACCATATATCACAAGAAACACTTTTGTAGGCTGGCAGTAAAGACCCATGGATGAATTTGGAAGTTCTGTACCATGATGGCTTTTGCTCCCACACAGCTGGTGTAAGCAGCTGATGCAAGTCTAAAAAAAAAAGAGGTTAAGTGTCCCAATCTGTTTTAACTTAGTTTCTCAATTGTCAGTGACATTTGCTCCATGTGTGTCCCAAAATACCAATCAGTGTGTTTGTATTCCAGCCTCATCTGTGAGTTACTGAACACACATAAGCAGGCCTAAATGATTGCAGCTTACACATGGCCCTTGGCAGCTCTTCCTTGGTCTTTCAGACACTGACAAGGCTGATTTCTTTTCAGTGTCTGTGAAAGGGAGGGATGACTGTTCATGTATGGTCACCACATACAGCCTCTTTGGTTTTGTGTTACTCCTATACAGACTTTGTTCCTATTCGAAACAAATGTACTTTTAATATTTATATTCCATTTTCTTTGACATTTCCATTGAAAATGTTGGCAAAAATTATCATTAATGTATTTGATGGTAGTATCTGAGTATTTAGGAACCAAAAATACACCTCATACCCTACAGTCTGATTAATTTTTAGGAGACTTCTAGTAATTGTTGTAGCAGTGTTTTCAAGACTGGTCTTCTGCTAAAAAGAGTTTTCCAGTTTAGAAGTAAAAGTACAAGATACTTTAAAAAAATTATTTTCCTTTCTTGTGTCTATTCATTTCAAAGAAAGTTACACTGTAAAAAGCAGAGTATTTGCATTCATTGAACTCTCCAATTTCTGCTAAATTTTTAAGTACAAAATAAAATGTCTGTCTTGAAATAATTGTATTCTGCACAGTTTAAGCCTTCAGAGTTATGCTCAGGCCATGCATTTGGGTCATTCACTACAAATGAGAAGCTGACACAGTCTGATCAAACAGGCATTTACAGGTGAGAAGGGACACTTTCAATATTCAGACTTTTATGTACAGCTGGGAAAACTACCCCCTCAGGTTTCTTTCATCATATGTTTAATACACTAAATAGTAGAACTAACGCCCTTTTCTCTGTGTCTTTAAATAACTGACTAATTTTTAACACCATGGTTATTCAATCTTATCCTGAACATATGTTGGTGTTAGGCACTAAAATGCAAATTAATTGGTTCAGTTGTGTGATTAGCTCATAATATCAGTCATCATGATTTTCCTATGGAAAGGCAGAACTTGGTAAATGTGATCTCCCCTGCTTTTCTCACCTTCCCTCTGGCAAAAGGGAGGGACGTGAACTGAATAGCACATTATAGCTGTTCAGAACAGTTCTGGTACCAGTTTTTATAAAGAAAAGCTCTCAAGGGTCTATTTCTGTTGTCATAATACTTGCTATGTTCATTTATGTGCTCATTAAGACTTTTGAAAAAATGATTTCTTCACGTATATTACATTGAAGGCAAAATTGTGTGCAACTTATTATAAGGAAAAATGATGTGATTTGAGGATAATCCCAAAGATTGTGATTGGTATTTGTTTCTGTGCTGCAGCAGCATCCCTTAATGTGTGAATATTGTCTGAACCTTGCCTGAGGGAAGCCTGAGGACCTGACAGAGTCCTGCAGGCTTGGAGCTCAGCTGGAGATACAGAGATGCTTTCCCATGTGATCATGCAGATCAGCTGTTCCATTGAACATATAAGTGGTGTCTATATATTGAAAAAAACATTAGTATTTTTTGACAGTTTCTGAAGAGTAGCTGCTTCATCTAAAATAACCAGATAAAGGCCTGGAAGAGAAAGGGGGCTTAAATATAGGCTTTAAAAAGTTCACAAATATATACTTCAAGGAAGTAAACGCCATAGATGAAGGACTATGTCTTATCTCCTACCCTGAAAATTAATGGCAAGAATCTCCCTGAACAGCAATGGAAACCATATTTTCCCCCCTGTCCTCCCCTTGAAGCATGCAACAATTCATAAGGAAATTCGTAAGAAATGACATTTGGATGTTTTTAGGCAAGGTGTGAATTTTCCTCCCACAGGTAGGGATCCAAACATGGATCAGGAGCACTGTGAATCTCTGCTACAGATTCACTCTTGACAGGAGTTTGTTGCAAAGAGTTAGACTGGAAAGCAGTGATCCCAAATGCTGTCCCAGTTCATGGTGGGAATGATTTTAAGAGTGAAACACAGCAGTCTAGGAGAAACAGTTTGGTTAATCTCAGAAGAAAATATTCCTGTGAGGAAACGCAGCTGAATGTTGCTCCCCACCCCCGTGCTCTTTATAGCAGGCAAAGAAAGTGATGCCTGGAAAGACTGACCTGGAAACAGAGACTAGGTAGAATAAAAGAATAGAAAGGTGTTTATTGAAAGGATCCAGCTTGGGCAGTGCAGGAACCCCGCTGAGGCTACACCCAAGTCAAATACACAAATGATCCCAAAAAAAATGGATTCCCGCTCATGAGGTCTCACACTTTTATAGGTTTTGGTCCATTAGCAAATTGGAACCAATTTTCCAACCACAGCTTGAGGTTACGAAGCTCCATCCTCCTCGTTCCCTCTCTTCCTTCACTGTCGTTTACATTCTTGGGCCTAAAATTTGTCCTTGGTCCCAAGCTAAAAAAGAATTGTTTTGTCTCCCTACTCTGTGAAGAGAGCTTACCAACTCCTAGTAAGAAACCCAGAATTGCACACTAAAACAGCACAGAATCTGAAAAATATAGAAGCTAAAACTTAAGACATCAAAAGGAGGCAGCTGCAGCGGTACCTGAAGCATCAGGTAATTCCCTGAATTGTATGTGGGGAGAGATGTTCATGGTGCTGCTCACGGGAGCTCCAGGAAATGCGGAACAGCAAGACACGAGGAGTGGATGTGTTTGACACTCAGGGTATGTAGGCACTGAATTTATTTATGGCACATGTAATCCTGTTCTGACTAGCACTACTCTGACTGGCATTTTTAATGGCTTCACGGGCTACACTATTAAAATTAAATTGGGTATAAATGTCAACTTAGAAATCCTCTCCCTGGACCAGGATAAAGACACATGGGTTAAATGGAATCACTGCTGTCTAGCAGGTGATAGTTGTGCGAAGAAATGGGGAAATTCCCTCTCCATGCTTGGCAAATCTAGTACATTTCACAGGAATTAATTTTGGTTTTTTTTAACTGAAACAGGAAATATAGCAATACAAATCAATATATTTCTGTTTTACTGGAATTATATATGATATTAAGTATAGGTAAGAGTCCAGGAATATGTTACTGCTAAACAATGTAAGCCTGTAGACACTTAAAGAGGACAAAATGACAAAAACAAAGAAAAACTAATGAATCAGACTCCTAGTTCTGCTTGTAGGTCCCTGAAGAGATGGAAGGATAGGACGTTTTGCTTTAAAACACAAAACACAATTATGTGTTTTTCTCCATTGTTTTACTGTATGAGGTACTTGGTTGGAGTCCATTCCATGCTAAGCCCCTTACAACCAGCCCGTCACTGTTCCAACTTACCTTGATTCCCCTCCGGCTGCCTTGGCATTTACGGATTGTTAGTGATCAGATATGCCATTTTTATTTGTTCTTGAATTTAAAGTTTGCATTTTTATTCCTTTTTAGTGCCTTTGCATGCATACATTTAGAACCAATCTGTTTTATTTGATGATTCAATGGGAGCAGGGTTTGGGGGATTTTTTTCCCCCCTCCTTTTTAACCAATACTTCCTTGCTACAATTCAGGTGTACAATTTCTGTCTCAGAAATGCCCTAAATATAGAAGTGACTTATTTTTACATTTTTACTTCATTATTTCACCTCTTAGGGTACATTCAGTGTATTATTGGGAGTCCTTAAGATTTTCTTAAGTTGTCATCAGGACAATAATTGGCAGGCTACTGATTATTTCCTGCTGTGGGAAAGCTGATAGTGGAAAGAAAGTAAGAGGAAACAGCATCTCTGGTTTGAAATGGATGAAAGAGTAAAAAAGGACCCTACTCTACCAACATAACTTTCTTTCTGAAGATACGGATTTTTTCTTCCTTAGGCCTCCAACAAGTGTGGAATTAATGAGAAAAGGATGAAGCATTGCTACTGAATCAAACATTGTAAAATCAGTTTGCTCAGTTTTCTGTCCATATTGTATTTCCATTGTTTTCTCCATAAGGAACAGTGAACACCTTTGTTGTTGCTTTAATGTGTCATTTATGTTGTTGCTTTGCATCATATGTTCTGCAGGAAGCTTCTCAACTTTTCTTTGTAATTTTTTGACATTAAACACTGATCATCAAAACAATGTTGTGGAATTAGGATGTAACTTCAGAGGTTTGAGTGTTTGTCCTTTTAGAAATGCAGAAACACCAACTGAAATCAGTTCAGAAGATTTAGGTTCCCTTTTGGCAAAGCTGTCAACTTTTGACATTTCTAGTCACTTTATATATTTTTTTTTTTATTTTTTTTTACAGCTCAGAAAGAGATTGATCCTTTTTGCAGATCTCTTGTTGACATTCTCACAGCATTATTCTCAAAGAATTCCAGGGAATGATAGTCTTGATTTGTGTGCCTCTATTTATTTATTCTAGATGACTCATCACATAAAAAGGAATGGCCACTGTTCCCAGGCAAATGAGTCAAAAGTCTATACCATCCACCCGGTCTTCATGGTAGAAGGTTCTAAAGAAGCTATCAAAACAACTTAGATATGAGCTACGATTTTTGAAAATTTACATTCCTGTCTTGTGACTGTTATACTGTTTCTCAGACAGCAGTTTTCCATGGGCACCATCCCCCCTAACCCTTTGCTGAGTTTATATCCATTTTTTAACAAAAAAATAATATATAAAACTGGAGAATTCCTGGAGGAAAAAAAATCAATCACTACTTGATATATGATGCACAATGGAAGGGAATGTTTGGATGTAAATCCTGTTAGGCATTTCTCTTACATTCTGGGAAGATGATTTATCCACTGAGTTCCTTTTTCATATACTGAGCTGTTCTTTTTGTACCTTCAACTCAAATATTTCAGTTGCCTGCTTTGTAAAGAGACTTCCCACACAATTACATCAACACAGTGGAGGCAGGACTGAGCGTGGGTCAAAGGTTGATGCAGAGGGTTAGGGAGACATTTTTAAACAGAGAAGAGAACCCACAATCTTTACCCTCACATGTATATAGGAACAAAATTTCTCCTCATACACAAGGAAAGCCTTTTTTGACAGTAGTTCTATTAAATGTATGAAAAAAAACTGTGGGTTTTTTTCTGTGTTTCGCCCCTTGCCCCCAAAATATTTTCTGCTGAATTTTTTCTTGCTGAAGCATTTCTAATACCAGCTCTCCAAAAGAAAATTCATGTAGTGCATGAGGTTTATCAATCAGATGTTGTAGCAGACCTTTTCACATGAATCAAACTGATTGTGTGTAAAATAATACTGGATGTATTATGTACTGATGGGCAGCAGGAACACTGTAAATTTTCTGTGGTGCTAATCTGTAAATCTGGTTACAGAGAGGAGGGTTTGTCATGGTGAGGGGTAAATCCAGTGTCATTGCATGGATTATTTTACTGGATTTAGTGGGGACTTTTTCTCCAATGATATTTTACCTGGATTATGAACCTGGCTTGCTGCATCAAGATATTTGTGAAATGGACAAAGCTTCATAGGATTTGTAAGAGTTCCCACGTATGGGGAGGAGGATGTGCACCAACCTCCCTCTGGTGTAACAGCCTCTGTTCAGCAGGCAAAGTTCACACTTGACCTAAGGAACCTGGAAAATTGGAATTACGAACAACAATAGTCAAACTCTTTAAATGAAGTTGTTGAAGTGCATTGGGTTTTGCATGAACAGGAACATTAAATACCCTAACAGGTTTGCAATGAGCTCCAAGAGAAGCTCACTGTCAGAAGGGTTTTGTGGATATTCTTGTGCACAATGATGTGTGTCTGAATTATTGCTAATGCTGTAAGAAGTACAGTTGAGGCAGCCTGTGTTTTCTTAGTTCATGGAACCAAGGGACATGAACCAAGCTTGCCTTCTGACAACAGCATTACAAGCTCATTTTTCTAGTTAAGATTTAACAGTGTTTGTGTTTTCCTTGCTACTATATTAATTAAGCAACTGTGATGCTGCTCAGGCTGCAGATCAAGTCCAGCAAACAGGAAAGAAAGTGAATTATGACTAGGCTATTAAGTCAAATGAGAGTCATAAGGTGTTCTAAGCCTATTTTCTTTTGAAGTTCTGGGCTTTGAAATTCATGTTCAATTAGAATGAGGCTGAACTGTAAACTATGGCCTGATTCAGGTAATTTTTATTCCTGTATAGAAAGTCCTAAATCAATTAATGCTAACACAGGTAGACAGAACAGATAGCTTGAATCATATTTCTACATTTACAGATGTTGCCAAAGGTGTGGTTAGAAAAGCTGTAGTTAGAAACTGAAGTAGTGCTTGGGCCAGAGTGACTTGGACACTGCGGGTGCCCAAGAAACTCCTTGTGACACGAGTGACCTCCTTTATCCCAAATAATCTCTGAAGGTGCTACAGGCACATGTAGAATTCTCCACGTCAGGGGAGTTTAATCAGATTGAAAGAGTGAGGGTACAGTCAGGTGAGTGCAGAAACCTTCCTTAAACTGGTGAGGTTCAGTAACTTTGGTGCAGTCATTTATGGTGCCACTGACAGGAATGACTCTGCTAGGATCACTTCATTTACCTTCATAGGAGAACCTGTATTGAGCAATTGTAAAGAGTTATCAAAAGTTCCCTGTCTCCTGCTGGTTCACAGTGTGCATAAGCAGAAAATACGTTATGCTAAAGTCTTGTTTGTGTATATTGATTTCCATGGGTGGCCCTCATGCTGCTTCAATGGTTGTGCATGTGAGCAGAAATCTTTGAATGATCAGTTTTTACATATTCACCTGAAATTCTTTTCTTTTAAAGAGTAAGTAGTTGGTAAGATGCTAGTTATATTTGACTCCAAATATAAACTCCAAATTTGTTTATTCTCTGATACTTTTATATGTGTGAATTTAAATGTCTCTTCTTGTTCTGCTTCAGATTTGTTCTCAGTCCTGTTTTCTCCATGCTGGTTTTATGGGAAATTGAGGACTTAATTGTTAGTGTGCAGCAGCTCATTTTTCATTCAATCACATGGTCTTGGTGGGATAATGAAGG
Source organism: Bombycilla garrulus (assembly GCA_013400315.1). NCBI lineage: Eukaryota > Metazoa > Chordata > Aves > Passeriformes > Bombycillidae > Bombycilla > Bombycilla garrulus. The sequence goes on from VXBU01017273.1 coordinate 48,793, forward strand.
AAATGGAATGGGAAGATGGGCCCCAACACATTAAAAAAAAAAACAAAACCCTTAAGATAAAGGTTTGTTTTTTAACGGGACAATTAAAACTAATCAACCTTTAGACCATGTTTGAATCCAGTGAGAATACAAAGTTTCTTCAAAAAAAGCACTGTAATTTAAAAATGTATATTGTTAATTTAATTATTTAATACATTTAAATTAGCTTAGTTATTTGAAAGAAAATTACTCTGCCATCACTTTGAAACTTGCTTCCACTGGTTTCTGATGGGACTTGAATTCTTTTCCAGCTGTCATTTGTTTCATGAGGGTGGCTTCATGTTGCAGTAATCCTTCTCATTTCATTTCTAGGACTCAACTCCTTTTTTCCTTAATAACACTCTTGGCAAGGAGTACATAGCAGTTTCCTGTTTCAGCAGTACTCTGCTTTTTAAAATTAGCACTGAAGCTCTGTGAAGTTTGTCTAGGAGCTCTTCTTGACTAAACTGAGGATTAACAAATACCTGCAATGTTTCCAACATGCAGAAGTGATCTCAAAATCTCTGTTTGTTTGCATTTCCTGGACCTAAGAAAAATATCTGAGGGTTTGGAGAAAATAGTTTTGTCTTTGCTTTTATGTTTGTTTTTTTTTTCAGTAGTAGTTGTTACAGAAAGCCTTCAGAAAAAAGCTGAGTGGGGCTGCAGCACAACTCATTTAAGTCAAGAATTCTGTATGCAGATGTTTCAAACCCATGCAGCACACACTGGGAGAAATCCTGATGGTTTCTTGCTGTGTTAGAATATTGTTTCCAGTGCCTGATGCTGGCTCATAGATATCTGGTTTGCAGTGTATTCAGGAGGACTCTTGCTCCTCAAACAGAGAGAGGATGGTGTACTTTAGTGCCTTTCTAGTTCAGTGCTGTTTCAAAAACTGTGTTTAAGTAGATGTAGCTGATTGTGCAGCGTGTCTCATTAGACTGTGTGGTTTTTCTTCAGCTTGAAAAAGAAATGCAGTGAAAGAGCACATGAAAAACTTGCCTTCTTTTCTAATGGCAAAGGCTCTTTGGAAAACTTCCCGTACGATCACCATTCCACTTCAGCTAAGCAGTGTCAGAAAACATCTTGTCCCATCAAACATGGAATAATAACATTGTGTTGCCTTTGTTAATTTGATCAGTGTTTTTATAAATGGATTCATTTAAAGAATAAAGAAAAAATTAGAGTCTCTGCAGATAGAGAGACTCTTAGATCAATTTAGAAATAAACACTTTTTATGAGTTGTTCTTTATATTTCTCCATTAATTTAGGTGTTTGTTTTAACTGTGTTATTTCACTTTTTCTCACACTTCCTATGTCAGAGTCTGTTTGCATGTCATTGCTGAGGTGGCCTAAAATAGTGGGATGGGCAAGTTCTGGACATACTCAGTGGTTTGTATTCTCCTCTAGTTAAAAAAAATAAGGCTCCTTTTCTTCAGTTAACCCTATTTGTTTTCATTACAGGTCTCTATTGCTTGTATTTCTGCATTGCATGTGGTTTAAAAAGAGGCTTTAGGCAAAAAACATCTGTGTGATGGAAAGTGATCCTTTCTGAGCAAAGTGTGGGAACAGCATCTTTCAGATGGAAAGATGTTTTCCCCTATTAGTTACTAACAGTTCCACCAGCCTGTGGTGCAGATGCTCACCCATGTATTTACACAAGCACCATAAAACAGGATGTTCAGAAATATAGAGGAAAATATAGAGGAAATAACTATGAATATACAGAGACAGCTGCTGGCAGTTCTTTCCGCTTCTGAGAGTGAGAGGCAAATGATGTTCTTATTACAATCCAATAAAAATTGGCTAAAATTGGCATTTATATACAGCCAGGAGCCACATGTCAGGTTTAAGTGGGTGGTGGAACTCTAAATTGAGCCAATAGTTAAACTCAGTGCTGTGATGAATATAACATATGGGATTAGTCATGTGCTTTGTCCATTGAGGCAAAATGTTACTGAGAACTAATCCAGGTTAAAGATTATCTAAAATGTAGTTTTAGACTGCTTTGTAAATCATGCTGTAAGGACCTGAAGTAGTCCTCATCCTGGTTCCAAGTCAAGTGTGTTAGTTATCAAGGTCTTTCTGTAAATGGTATGCTCTTGGCAGCCAGTGATGGTGTAACTCTCCTCTGCTGGCATTGAGGAAATTCCAAACTCTAGATCCAATGTTTAATAAAACATTTACTACATGGCACAAAGACTTGGTTGTGTGGGTTAGTTTTTTTGGGTTTTTTATATGGGTATATGCTTGCAAATCAAAGCTGAGATGTAGTGGTTCAAAAACACCAAACCCCACCATCTGTTGTTCTGAAGGGCATTGTGAGTTCTAAAACTGTTGCATGAGTGAATGTTGCTGTCCACAGCGGTTTTGCTCTTGTTTCATTCTGGTGAAATCTGTTCATCTGGTAACTTGGACACTGGATAACAGCAGCATATTTGAGCTGGTTTCTGTTTTGTGTTGGATTCAGTGATATTGGAGTAATTGCCACAGTAGTGTGGCACTCCTCACTGGGAGTGTGAGGACTCACAAAACACTCAGCAGGTTCTGGCGAGGCAGTGGGTAGCACCATTGCTGTCACAATGTCCAGGTGTTTGACCTGTCTGAGGGGGTGCTCCTCTGCTTGCCAGGCAAAGTATTCCTTTCCTCCTGTGTCTCCTAACCATGGGAGCTGGTTTGGGCTGTGTGGCATGGCCAGAACAACAGGTTTGGTTTGATGGTCCTGATTTAGGCTGAGATGTTGGAACAGAATGCTTCCCAGCAAGCGCTCCAAGGAAACATGGTTTTCATACCTTATTATCCCCTTGCCCATTTCCTGTCCCTTTTTTCCTACTGGCATACTTCCCTTTCTCCTATCCAGTCTTTTCCTTCTCTTATCTTGCTCCCAGTTGCATCAATACCCAGATCTGCATTTCCGACGCTATTACCTAGATAATACCACTCTTTTGTGGTGCTACTGGTGCAGTTACACAAATGCTTAAAAAAACCCCCAGCACTCTCCTTCAATTATCTGTGGGATTCGTGTTTCTCATGTAACTTCCACATTCCTACCTGTGAAACCCAGTTGTTCTTTCATTTTTTACTATCTGTACCTCTTCTCACCTGTGGCATTTTTCCATGCCATGCTCAGCAGATTTCCATGTCCCTGCAGCCCTAGTAGGTATTTAAGACAAACTCCTTCTGCCATGCCCTTTCCCAGGAGGAGAGCTTCTCTGGGAGAGAACAGGTTTTTTTATCATTAAAAATGTTTACAAAAGATTTTTTCCTTGCCCAGCAACCCAGAGAAGTGAAATTCAACAGTCGAGCATGTCACTGAGCTCTGAAACTGAACTGAAAGGTACTCTAGTACTTCATTACTGCACTTCAGTTATTTTAAGAAAAAGCTTAAATATTTTGTGACTCATGGGCTTCCTGTTGTCCCAAAAGTTGTGTTGTCATTTCTACAGAGACTCTTTCTCCAAGGTAGCATCAATTTCCCAGGCTAACAGAATGATTCTGTTTGGTATCCACAAAGATCAGAAGTGGTCTTTCAGAACAGTAGGTAAGACAAGGATCAGTTCTATTGCTAATCAGATGAACTGGATACAATAAAGACACATTAATATTTATAAGTCAAAATTATTATCTTAGTAATACTTTTACTCACACGAAACCCTTTTTAGTAACTTCAAAGGAAGCAAGAGGAGTTTTCTTTAAATTATCTCACCTTTACAAGTTTTTTCCCTTCACAGCCAATCATGGAAATAAAAGGAGCGAATACAACACATAGAGTATGTAATATTGGTCTGCTAAAACATTGGATTTAATTTAAAAGTAGCATGTCTGACATGACCTCGAGACACTGGGGGGATGAGTTTTGAGTCCCATGAAAAACAGCCACCACTCACATCCAGGCATCTGTGGCCAAGAGTGGGCCTGCAGCCACACTAACCCCCCCGATCCCAGTTCTGGGGCTTTGGAGAGGTACAGGAAGCGATGCAGGAACTGTCACTTCCAGCTCAGAGCACCTCCCCTCATCCTGATCACTGCCACAGGCAGGATAGCATTGTTCCAAGCCAGGACTTCATTGGAGAATCATCATGTCCTTGGGAACTGCTTGAAGGTGGGATTGAACTTGTTTCTGCACTTCCTGTCCATTTCCCACACGAGCTGAAGTGTTGGATCTGGGCCATATAGCTGGGAAAAAGGAGCTATTAAAGTTTTTGCTGTCTGATATGTCACAGGCTGGTTTAAATTTTAACTGAAATCTCAGGCAACTCTTCCCTGAAATTGGGTTAAAAGAAGATTCTTACACAGACCCATTTTTGCAGAACTTTATTAGTTAGCCTGGGAGCTGCATTTCCAGAGCTGGGAGGCTCCATGCCTGGAAATGTTTCCAGTCTAGCTATTTGTTTTTTTCCAAAACTGGGCATTACGTTTCTCCTCAGATCGAGGTGGTTTTCCCTGGATTGTTGGGATTGGACACTAGGTGTTTAAGAGCTCTGTTGTCTCTTTCTCCTGGAATGGAAGAGTGAGGAAACAGGGATGCTCCTGACTGTCACAGGGATGTGGGAACAGCCCACAGTTACAGTGAGGAATGTGGTGCTCAGCTCGTAGTGTGCATCCTGAGATGATCTTTCCTGTTTTTTATTCCTTAGAGCCTGCTGGAGTGCTGGCCTGGATTTGGGAGGAGCCAGGTATCCTGGAACTGCGAGGCTTTTCCTGTCAGAAATCCATTATGGGGATGTTTTCCTTGGCTGTCCCAAGGGGAAGGAGCAGCTTTGAAGTTGTTGCAGCCACAGGCTGGGGATGCACCCCCTGAAAACCAGATCAGGATTGTTTATCAGACCCTGCCCCTGACCTGTGGCTTCCAGGGACTCTCCTCGTGTTCTGGATATTCCCAGGAGAGGATATTCCACCATCTGCCTTCTGAGCCAGGAATTCCAGACCCAGTAAGTCAGTCATATTCTATGTGAGCTGTCCCAATGGCTGGGTCACCCCACACTACTGTTTGAGACATTCCCAACTGGAATGGGGGCCAGTGGGGCATTTTGGAGCACTGAGGACACAAATTCAGCCTCAAATGGCATCCCCAGGGAATGCCTGTGGCACTTGGCAGCACATCCCTGATGTGGAGTAAAAAGAGGAGAGGGGAACTCCTGGGTTAATGGGAGGGTATTTCTGGAAAGAAATGCGAAGAGCTGCTGGTCATACCATGGAATCATGGGGTGGTTTGGCTTGGAAGGGACACAAAGACCCTCTGGACTCTGTTGTCCAATTCCATGGCAAAGAACACATCTCAAACTACCTCCTCACTCTCATGGACAGCATTCCTTCCTTCCTTCCTTCCTTCTCTTGTTTAGGAATGGGAATGGCTGTTGGGAGCTCTGGCAGGAGCACCTGAGAACAGCAGTGGGATTGTTTTGGCTGCTGCTGGATGTGATTTTCTCTTTTCAAGATGTTCCTCTGATGTTTTCACCTAGTTTCCTAGGTTTCATTTGAGGGTAATTCAAAAAGTTTGGAAGTAGTTGGGAAACTACTTCCCAACTTTTTTTGGGGAAAAAAACGTGAACCTGATCCATTTCCAGTAATTCCAAATTTTCTCCCACACCACCATTCCAGGGAAAAGCTTGTTAAGGGATAAAGATGGAGAGGAGCAAGTGTTCTAAACCCCCCTGGCTCTCTGACAGAGCAAACCTTCCAGTAATCCCAGTACATCCCTGAAAGACTCTGGGATCATAAGGTTTTCCAGGAAAACAAAACAAGGACAGAGATGAGGAAATAGGCTTCCAATTAATGCTTTGATTGACATAGGAATGATTCTTGTATGTTTGACACTCCCCTCTTTATTCCTGGAATAATTTTAACTTATTCCTTTAACAAATCATTTAAATTTGCGAATTTGAATTTGAGAGGAAACCATGCAAAATAAATGCATGGAGAGATCATGGAATCCCAAAATTATTTGAGTGTGAAGGGACCTTAAGGATAATTTCATTCCATCCCCTCCCATTCCATCCACAGCACAGGTTGCTCCAAGCCCCATCCAGCCTGGCCTCCAACACTTCCAGGAATGGAGCAGCTGTGATTTCTTTGGGGTTTTGGGCATAGGGGGAAATTTCCAGCAGAAACTGAGATGTTTCCTTTGCTCTGTCCAGCCCCAGCAGGAAGAGGAAGGCAGAGGATGTGGGAACAGGAGCTTTGCCCACTGCCTTGGAGTCTCAGATGTCCCAAAACCCAGCAGAGCAAACGTTTGTGGTTGAACATCCCGTTAAAAGGAGATGCCAAGCCAGGAACAGGAATGGGCTGCAGAGCAGGTGAATGGTGCCAGGCAGAGGGGTGACCATCCAGAGGGTGCCACCAGCCCGTCCCTGCTGCCCAGGTTTGGGATGAGCAGGCTGGTGCCTGTCCCTGTGTTTGCTCCACAGGATGAGGAAGCCAACCCTGCCAAGGAGGAAGATGAGGAGCTGTGGGAGGATGGAAACAGCAGCCCCCGGAGGCTGGGGAAGGCACAGGTCCAGGTAGGAGACATTGCCTTCCAAGGACAGGGACTTGTCTGTCCCATTGGAATTTGTGGTGTGAGCCCAATGGAACAAAGGATTTGATTCCATTTTCTTACTCAGGTTCTCATGTGCCTTAGGAGGTATTTGTGAAAAGGTCATTATCCCTGATGGAATCTCTGAAAAACAGGGATTGAAGCTTTCTGAAGTGGCCCAAACCTGCTTGCATGTATCCAAATGCAGCCCCTAATCCCTGTTTTTGTGTACAGCTAGGATGAGACCTCAGCTGCTGTTACTTGCCAGATCACAAGTTGTGAAGCTCCGAGTCTGCAGCCCTGAAGGGCCAGGCTATGTTTAAACTGCCCAAGGTAGCAGAGAGCTGCAGTCATTTCCTAGCAGGGAACTTGACC